>OX377621.1:156056907-156231884 GCA_947397865.1 Polietes domitor | reverse complement strand
TTTTTGTATTTAAATATTAACAATTTAATAGGATTTGTAGTTTCAGGCATTTTGCTCTGGTCGTTTGTCTTCTCGCTGCACGACGGCGGAGGTGGTGAGAAAAGTGGGGTTAACAGATAAATTCAAATGAAATTTGGATAATTTTTTGAGATATGGTTGTAGGCCTTCAGCTATTATTTCGAAGCAGCTCTGCATATGCTAACTTAGCTTTTGCGAATTTAGGATATATAATTTCAAAAATGCCAGGGGATATGATATTTCTTACATGCGTAGATTATTGGAAACATTAATTAATTATACAAATCTGAGATTGAAATAATTTAGATATTTAATTTAAAAAAAATATTAAAAATCGTTAATAACTACCTTTGCCAGAGATCTGTAAAAATATAAAAAAAATTTCTTTCTCAAAATATTGAGAAATTTATTTTCCCAAAAAATATAAAATAAAAATCCACAACCACAAATATTGGCAATCAAACATTGGTTAAATTAAAAAGTCCAAATTTCACCCCATCTTAGTTAACCTCCCTCGCTTGGCGTACCTTTGCCAAACCAAATACACCTCATGTCCTTCACTATTCCTATTCGTTTTTTCTTTGTGGTTCTGGTTGTGGTACCACCTTTCATAGTTTATGTTGCCACACGATACAATCACACACCGAAGAAATAACTTAAGAATTGTTATCAACTTTCCACAAAAGCGTAGCGAAACAGTAACGACAAACTAACAAAATTGGCTTCTGCTACGAAAACAAATTACTTTCTTTCCCAATAGCCCGCAGCTATCAATTTAACATCTTAAGGACCATTTTTGGAGAACGAAAAAAAAAAAGAAATCAAAAATTTCAAATTAGTTTAGGGAAATGTAAATTCCTACAGGGGGTAAGCGTTGAAGAGAAACTACAAAAAGGCACCATAACCTGTCATACATTTGATAAAATAGACATTTTATTTATTCCGTTGATAAAATCAAAGGTAACAACTGTGGCACACACACATAGTTTGTGATGGTTGGACGGTTGAAATTGTCAAGAAATTTATAAATTTCATACAATTTCAGGAGAGTGCTTTTAAAAATGGAATAAAATGTCGATATGTAAAAATCTATGGATAAATGTGGATATTTGGACCCTCTTTGTAGATTCAAAAGATTTTTAAGTCTATTTTTTAATTTTTGGTAAAATAAAGCAAAAAGCTGCTTTACAAATTTGCCATGCTACATGGTCGAAATCATGATCGTGGTAGTCTGCCGCCAAGTAATAAATGTCACCATATGCCATTTGTAAATAAATTTGCATTCTATTAAATATAGATGAAAATAGTCTTGAGCCAGGACAATACCCCAGATCAAATCAAAAAATTTGCCAGAACTTCTACATTTATCCATAGATTTTCCGATGTTTCTTTGCTATTTCAAAATAGAACAATATTCTGATTTGTAAAAGGGATATTTAAACAAAAATTAAAGAAAACCTTTAGGTCTACAAAGAGTTTCATAACATCTACATTTATCCATAGATATTTTACAAATTATTTTTTCTAGAAAGAAGATAGATTGACTTCATGTTATTCTTAATGTTACGACATCCCTGCGGTAAATAAACTTATGGCTACCATTTTTGGAAAAAATCCCAAATTGTGCTACATATTTTCCTCTTTTTGGGGATTTGGGTATTTCTTGGAAAAAATAAAAAAAACTTGTAAATAATTTATTTAATTCCAATCTTTTGTCATTAAATCTCAATTCCTGTAGGTTTTACTCTATATTCAACATGATTTTTTCTCCAAAAAGTTATTTTTATACCCTACACCACTTCGTGGACTAGGGTATTATAAGTTAGTTTCGCGCCAAATGTTTGTAACACCAAGAAATAATCGAGCTAGACGCACCTTTAAGTATACCGATCAGCTTAGAATCACCAGCTGAGTCGATTTCATGATGTCTGTCTGTCCGTTTGTTCGTCTGTCCGTCCGTCCGACCATCTGCTGTCCATCTAAGCTTATTCGCACTCTACAGGTCGCAATTGTTGTCCCATTGTCATGAAACTTGGCAGAAGTTATTTTTTCTGGCCTAGGACCATCGGTATTTAATTTGGAGGAAATCGGTTCAGATTTAGATATAGTCCCCATACAAATGTCGCTCCCGATTTAACTTTTTCCGCTTTAGAAACCACATATTGTACCCGATTTTCTTTAAAATTGGCATAACATTTTATAATGGAACTAGAAACACCTATTCTGAAAGTGGGTATGATCGGTTCAGATTTAGATATATTCCCCATACAAATGTCGCTTCATATTTCACTTTTTCCGCTTTATAAACCACATATTGTACCCATTTTTCTTTAAAATTGGCACAACATCTTATAATCCAACTAAAAAAACCTATGGTGAAAGTATGTAAAATCGGTTCAGATTTAGATATAGCACTCATACAAAGTTTGCTCCCGAATCGGGTCACATCGTTCCAGGTTTCAATATACCTCCATACAAATGTCCTCTCCTATTTAAATTTTTTTGTCAAACACATACATTAACAGGATGCAAAAATCCTTCCCGATTTCACTTTTTTACCAAATTGAATTGTAATGAGATAGAAAGTCCGTCCGTCGTTAGCATTTCTTTACTTGTTTGGGAGATGCCCATATGTCCATACTTTGGTATAACCCATTCTGATCTATTACAGCTCTAGAAACTACATCTTACATCGGATCTTCATCAAACTTTACAGATCATGGTATTTTTCAACCAGGAATACCTACCGTGAATGAGAAATATATAGGCCCATGTTTTGGGCCAGGCCCATGTTTTGGGCCATGCCCAAAATGTAGTTATAGGTCCCCTTTTGAAATGTCGGTCCGATTCATCCTATTACTACTGTATAATTTGTATTTGTCTGTCGGATAATTGGATCAATTATCATATTTTTTATCATATTCGTTAAATATGACAAAAGATGAATGTGTAGTAACTGTATAATTTATATGATCTACATAAAATTGCTCCCATAAAATAACTGGGTTTAGTAATCAAAGCGAGGTACATACGCAGGGAGTGGTGTAGTGTATTATATAATCGGCCCCGCCCGACTTTAGCCTATCCTTACTTGTTTCTTAATTATAATAAGATTTGTTGAAACACTGTATACCATAGAAAACACGTATAAGTCATTCCACAGGATGGCTGCGATTATTTTGAAAGTATTGTGTACGTATTTTTGGAAAAAATATACTTTTTTCACTTTACTTTTTTAACAGTGAAAAACACGATTTTTCAAAATGGTGTGCTCATTCAAAATCTGTAAGTCTTGAACTACTTTACTAAATTACTTTTGAAATATTTAATGGTATAGCTGAATACGATTTTGTAATGTCTTTGCAATTTTATTTATTTTCTTTTGATTTTTGAATTGATTACATTAATCGTTTTTTATTTTTAAATAAATAAATTTTGTTGGAACATTCTTCAATATTTTTTTCATTATTGTGATTATTCTACTTCTCGCCTTGTTAAGGTGTAGGTTCGACTTTCAAAAATGTTCTCTGTTTGTAATAATGTGGGTCACCTAAAACGGCTCTAATGAAAACATTGAAAAAAACTGCAACTTAAGATTAATGGTACTTGCTTATGATCCCTTGAACTACTAAATGGTCTATAGTCACAACCACTTCTCCGTCCTGTTCTTATAGTTTTACTCCAAACAATGTTGAATGTTTTTATTTTTAAAAGGTTATGTTTTGGAACACCTAAAACACAAGTAAATACGAATTCTCAAATAGTATACATACACAAATGAAGAATACAACCCAATTTTTCAGAAAATACTTAATCTTGTATCAAAAAAGTTGACACAGAAATCATGACCTACTACTTTTTCGAAGTTGTAAATAAAGGTTTTTTGTTAAACTAGAATTTTAAAGTTGAAACCGCTGTAAAACCATTATTAGAAAATATTTTTTTAATATAAAATGGTGTCATTACAATAGTTACTTTCATTTGACATCAAAATTTATTAAAAACAAGTAAGGAAAGGCTAAAGTCGGGCGGGGCCGACTATATAATACCCTACACCACTCCCTGTGTATGTACCTCGCTTTGATTACTAAACCCAAGTATTTCATGGGAGCAATTTTATGTATTTCATATAAATTATACAGTATGCTATAAATTTATCTTTAGTCAAATTTAGGACCGACAAAAGGGGGCCTATAACAACATTCTGGGCATGGTCTAAAACATAGGCATATATATTTCTCATTCACGGTAGGTGTTCCTAGTTGAAAAATATCATGATCTACAAAATTTGATGAAGATCCGATGTAAGATGTAGTTTCTAAAGCTGTAATAGATCAGAATGGCCCCATTTGGGTTATACCAAAGTATGGACATATTCAATTCAGTAAAAAAGTGAAATCGGAAAGGGCATTTGTATGGGGGTATATCGAAACCTGGAACGATGTGACCCGCTTTCACCATGTATGTTCGGGAGCAACATTTGTATGAGGGCTATATCTAAATCTGAACCGATCTTACCCATTTTTTGCATAGGTATTTCTAGTTGGATTATAGGATGTTGTGCCAATTTTAAAGAAAATCGGGTACAATATGTGGTTTCTAAAGCGGAAAAACTGAAATAGGGTGCGACATTTGTATGGGGGCTATATCTAAATCTGAACCGATCTTACCCAATTTTTGCATAGGTATTTCTAGTTGGATTATAAGATGTTCCGCCAAATATTAGGAAAATCGGTTACAAGATGTGGTTTCTAGAGCGGAAAATGTCAAATCGGGAGCGACATTTGTATGGGGGCCTTATCTAGATCTGAACCGATCTTACCGAATTTCTGCATAGGTGTTTGTAGTTGGATTATAAGATTTTGTGCCAAATTTAAAGAAAATCGGGTACAGGATGTTGTTTCTAGAGCGGAAAATGTCAAATCGGGAGCGACATTTGTATGGGGGCTATATCTAAATCTTAACCGATCTTACCCAATTTCTGCATATGTGTTTCTAGTTAGAATTTAAGATGTTGTGCCAAATTTAAAGAAAATCGGGTACAAGATGTGGTTTCTAGAGCGGAAAATGTCAAATCGGGAGCGACATTTGTATTGGGGGAACCGATCTTATCGAATTTCTGCATAGGTGTTTGTAGTTGTATTTCCTCCAAATTCAATACCGATGGTCCTTGGCCAGAAAAAATAACTTCTGCCCAGTTTCATGACAATCGGACAACAATTGCGACCTGTCGAGTGCGAACAAGCTTAAATGGATAGCAGACGGACGGACAGACAGACATCGTTAAATCGACTCAGCTGGTGATTCTAAGACGATCGGTATACTTTAAGGTGGGTCTATCTCGATTATTTCTTGGTGTTACAAATATTTGGCGCGAAACTAACTTATAATACCCTAGTACACGAAGTGGTGTAGGGTATAAAAATAGTCTCGTTAACATAAGGTACTGAAATACAAAACACGCTCACCACTTTTCATCAAAATTGTAACATTTTTGAAAAATTCTCGTTGGCTTGACAATGATATCCTCTTAACTAGAACAGTTTATTATATGGGCAGTGGGCGTTTTCGTAAACACATGTCTCGCAAAATTTGGTGGAAAAAGTTTCGATTGGCTTAGAAGATGTGTACTTTTGTCACTAAAAATTTACCCATTTGTGCTTTCATCAAATACAAATACCCAAGGTCCAACGAAAAATACGCTTTTACGATTTTTAGGTGCTCCTACCATGTTGAATGGGATAACAATTGTCCCAAGCTTTTCATCTTAAAATATATTTTTATTTATCAACTGCAACCTAATTTAACGATTATTCTCCTCTTATAACTGGGAATTCAAATTTGTAATTGTTATCTCCCCTTTAGTGTATTATCTTACATAGCAAATAAACTTTTCAATATTGGACAATATTTCAAGGCGTTAATTTAATTAAACTGATCCGTATTTAATGAAACTTTAGTTGTTGCAAAGGAAAATATATTAATTCTCAATTTTTTCTAAATGTTAAGAAATATGCAGCCACTTTATATGGCTTTCCCACCACAAGAACATTTAGTTTTCCCTTCAAATCGACAGAAATTTTAATTAAATAATTTCAGTCAATTCCTAAGAAAATATCATCTTTTCCTCCATAATCCTTGAATTCTTTTCCCAGCAAATGCCCCTAGTATATAAACATTTACCACTCACTCGGCAAATTGCATCGTATTGCGGATTTTGTTGTTAATAACAATTTTAATGCGTTCTTTTTTTGTTTGTTTTCATATTTGCTCTGTGGCAAACGTGTTTCGCTAAAGTTTTCTGTTTAAAATTTCTCGCTAAATAATTATTATAATTTTCCATTTGTTTAGCAATTCTTAGGAATTATTAGTGAAACAGAACTGCAACAACAACAGCAATACCCTTTAAAAACATTTAAACCGAATAAAATGTGGTTGTTGTTGTTTTTTTTTCGTTCGTATTGTTGGATCAACAACAAAAAATGTTGCTAAACAATGATTATTGCAGCATGACGACGACCGTCTATAGTTTGGCGCAATATCTAAACTTTTTTTCTTAACGTTTTTTTCAGTTTAAATTGCCAGCTATGTTGCCTTGGTCGCAGCAATAATGCGAGAATAACTATAGAATCGCTGGTGAGCTGCTGCAGTTTTTTTCCTCGTGCGCGTGTGTGTGTGTGTGCAGAAAATACAAAAACTAAACTTTAACATTTCTTTGGGTATAATTACAAAATGGTATTTAAAGTGGTTTTTCATTAGTCCAAAAACCCTATACACTTTAAATGATGATGCCCTACACGGCTCGGAGATGGTCAACTTAAGCTGGCTGGCAACATGTTTGGAGGAGTCATAGTGGTCGAAGACCTAAGGAATAGAGTAAGTTTCATTGAGGAGAGGACCTTGCAAGGATCCAGAGATTTAATAGAGTAAGTTTCATTGAGGTGAGGACCTTGCAAGAATCCAGAGATTTTGCTGGAAAAATGAAAATAAATGTTGGTCTTCAATCAGACCGCATTGTTCTTTTTTGTTGGTAACACTTGACAGTACAAAAGTCGACAGATTTAAATCCTGCGTAAATTCGATAACATCCCTTATTTATTCAGATGTTAAAATAATTTTCATTTTCAAATTTCTTTCATTTGGTGACATATTTCCCTCTGCCTATATTCTCTATAGAGCTCTGCACTGTCTGCTAGACCCCATCGTTTACATATTCTCACTTTTGCCATGGCCTGCCAGAATAATAATAATAATACGGGGAGCGAGAAAAAAACCAACTGCCAACCATATATTTTTCTCACACAATTTACACAGCACATTGTGTGTGTGCGTTTTTTTTGTTAGCTTGCTTTTTGCCTGATATTCTGCAGACTTATTATCGCCTCTATATTTTTTATTTCTTGCTGCTGCCTTTAATTTCCACATACAACATTTAGTTGAACAGGCATAGTAGTAGTTATCAAGTGAGACTAGTTAGTTTTCAGACACGGCAATAGAAGAAAAGCGGGCATGAAATACCACCGAACAACATTGTTGAGGGCATAGTCATAGTCATAGTCATAGTGTGCAACAATTAAGGGTCTCCTACTCCTCCTCCGGGTGTTTACTCTGCAGAATGTGGTTTCACGTTTTAATAACCAACTGACGCACGGACGAGATTATGAACAGTGAGCAGCCGTTTTTGCTAAGGACGTCCAAGTTTTATTTCTTCCGAGTTAGTGATTTGAAGCATTTGCAATCGTTTGAAATCCATTGGGTGGATTAACACTAATGAGACCGAGGGAGTTGCAGGAAGGCCTCGCAGGGACTTGGCGATGGGTGAGGGAAGGGCGCAAGGATCCCTTTAAAAGTAACCAACCATTAGTCTGGATCCAATGACTAGGATTTAATAATTGTTTCGTAATGCCAAGAAAAAACAACATTGAAAAGTAACAAGAATTTGAGAATGAATTTAATATTTCCCCATTTTTAAACTGCCTTGAAGGCCTTTTTTAAATTACACAATAGACTCAGTGGCGAGTAGTTACTTAACCATAAAATGTATAGTGTTTCAGTTAAGATACATTTCTTCAATCGTGTGATATTCAAGTTTAGAGCTAATTTACATTAGGATAGCTTAGCCTCCCTACTTTTGCTAAGTCCATGCATTTAAGGGTTAAAGCAACGGACAGTTAGAAGAATGTCATTGAAGTTGATTCCAAGAATGAGCCTTCACTAGATCTCCTTTCTCTCTTGGTTTTTCCAGGTCCATACTTCATCTTCGTTACTAGTTAATTGGCTATTCATACACTTATCCATAGACCCACACATCCGTTGGCCGTTACTCATGTCTGACTTCCTCAGACTACTACATTCTCCTTTATATATAATACTGTCATTTCGTCTTTGTGGTGAGCTGCACTGATTGAAAAATGTTATCACAATTAGTTAAGATAAGTATCTGTTGGTCCCATCCAGACTACAGTTTTATCTGCTGCTGTTCTATAAATGGGATAAGAATACACTCAGAAAAACAAGTAAGGAAAGGCTAAAGTCGGGCGGGGCCGACTATATAATACCCTACACCACTCCCTGCGTATGTACCTCGCTTTGATTACTAAACCCAGGTATTTCATGGGAGCAATTTTATGTAGTTCATACAAATTATATAAATTATATGAATATAATTTATATGCTATAAATTCATCTTCAGTCAAATTTAACGAGTATGGTAAATAATATGGTAATTGATCTAATTGTCCGACAGACAAATACAAATTATACAGTAGTATACCAAAGACATTTCAAAGTATGGACATATGGACATCACCCAAACAATTCTCATTGCAATTCAATTCGGTAAAAAAGTGAAATCGGGAAGGATTTTTGCATCCTGTAAATGTATGTGTTTGACAAAAACTGTTAAATCGGAAAGGACATTTGTATGGGGGTATATTGAAACCTGGAACGATGTGACCCGCTTTCACCATGTCTGTTTATTGGTGAAATATAATATGTAAAATTTGGCCAAAATCGGTTAAACATTCGGGAGCAACATTTGTATGAGGGCTATATCTAAATCTGAACCTGTCTTACCCACTTTCACCATAGATGTTTCTAGTTCGATTATAAGATGTTGTGCCAATTTTAAAGAAAAACGGGTACAATGTGTGGATTTTATAGCGGAAAAAGTGAAATCGGGAGCGACATTTGTATGGGGGCTATATCTAAATCTGAACCGATCTTACCCAATTTTTGCGTACGTGTTTCTAGTTAGATTATAAGATGTTCTGCAAAATTTAAAGAAAATCGGGTACAATATGTCTTTTCTAGAGCGGAAAATGTCAAATCGGGAGCGACATTTGTATGGTGGCTATATCTAAATCTGAACCGATCTTACCCAATTTTTGCATACGTGTTTCTAGTTGGATTATAAGATGTTCTGCCAAATTTAAAGAAAATCGGGTATAATATGTCGTTTCTAGAGCGGAAAATGTCAAATCGGGAACGACATTTGTATGGGGGCTATATCTAAGTCTGAACCGATCTTACCTAATTTTTGCACAGGTGTTTCTAGTTGGATTATAAGAATTTAAAGAAAATCGGGTACAATATGTGGTTTCTAAAGCGGAAAAAGTGACATAGGGAGCGGCATTTGTATGGGGGCTATATCTAAATCTGAACCGATCTTACCCAATTTTTGCACAGGTGTTTCTAGTTGGATTATAAGATGCTGTGCCAATTTTAAAGAAAATCGGGTACAATATGTGGTTTCTAAAGCGGAAAAAGTGAAATAGGGAGCGACATTTGTATGGGGGCTATATCTAAATCTGAACCGATCTAACCCAATTTTTGCATAGGTGTTTCTAGTTGGATTATAAGATGTTGTGCCAAATTTAAAGAAAATCGGGTACTATATGTGCTTTATAGGGCGGAAAAAGTCAAATCGGGAGCGACATTTGTATGGGGGCTATATCTAAATCTGAACCGATTTCCTCCAAATTCAATACCGATGGTCATTGGCCGGAAAAAATAACTTTTGCCAAGTTTCATGACAATCGGACAACAATTGCGACCTGTAGAGTGCGAACAAGCTTAGATGGACAGCAGACGGACGGACAGACAGACATCGTTAAATCGACTCAGCTGGTGATTCTAAGCCGATCGGTATACTTAAAGGTGGGTCTAGCTCGATTATTTCTTGGTGTTACAAACATTTGGGGCGAAACTAACTTATAATACCCTAGCCCACGAAGTGGTGTCGGGTATAATTACATACCTAAATCTGAGTAAAATCCATACCCCAATTTAGTAAAACAATTTTACTTCATTTTAGTTAAAATTAAGTAAATATAACTACGATTTCCTTATTTCAAAGTCAGAAGAAATATTACATTTACTAAAAACATGGTAGTAAATTTACTTAAAAACTTTTTTGGATCTAGTAAAAACTTCTTACAATTGAGTATATTCATACTTGTTCGGAAGAAAATTTGCTTGTTTTTACGAAAGAAAATAATGAAAAATTTTTTTATGGAAAAAATACATTTAGGAAGTTTTTACTTAATAATATGTTTATTAATTCAAATAAAGTAAATATGTGTACTTAAATTAATGCCAAGTTCCTCATACATGAACATCTAAAAAATACTTCAGTGTGTTTAGTAAAATACGTGTTCGTTTTCCAAGACTTTCTTCTTAAGTACTTTAAATGTTATTCTAAACAGGCGCTACGAAGGCGCCTAACTTCGCAGCAGTTATGATGAAATAGCTCAACTCTTTATGATAAAAGTAACTTGAATGGGTTGATAACTATTCCATGTAATAGTTTATTTGAATTATTGAATAAAATTTTCCTCAGTTTAGACTTATTTTAAATAATCTTTTTCTTTTTAAAAGTAAAAGTATAGTCCTAATAGCCTTAACTCATATCTGGATTTTATTAAGGTCATATATCCGTTAGTATCGTGTTCGACTGATAGAAGAATGACATTGTAATTAATTTCAATCATATTGGGTTCGTTATCATATTATCTTCCTTCTCGTATATTTTTCTTCTCAGAAGCCTTCATACCTGCCAGGCTTTCCTCAGATCCATCCATCGTTTTATATATCCAAATTTCTGCTCGTTCGTTATGTCTATTCATTTACATACCGAGCAGACAGATAGAAAAAGATCTTACTTAGTTCAATTCCATCCAACACGTTCATTTTACTATTAACTACTACTTTCCTTGTCTATTCATCCATGTATCTGTCTTTCTAGTTCAGGTGGAGACTGAAATGTTACTTTAACAAACTTCATTGACGGAAGAAGGGCGTATGGAATGTAGGACTGGGGAATATTTGTCAGGTTCTCCCGATAACTTTTATCTCATTTCCTCATATTTGCAGCTGATCAAAGAACATTCCTTTCTATACACAAATTTAATGGATCCATGAAATTTATATATTTTTGAATAACACATTAGATACTGCGGTTAGTCGTCGGTTACAAGAACAAATTATGGAATTTACTTTTTGAAAATGATATCATGTAAATGTTGGTCACGACTACGTCTGAGGTGGTGTTGGACTGATAGAAGAATGTACTTGTAATTAATTCCAACTGACTTTCCGCAGCTACATGCCTCCTCTAATATGTATACTTTGCAGTCTGTACATTATCCTATTATCTTCCATCTCATGTAACCCTCGGTGGGGTAATCTTCTCTGCTGCCTGGTCTTCTTCTGTTGGTCTCCCTTCAGACTGACTTCTCTAAGGTTCAAACATCCTGTACTATATCCAAATTGCATAGGGTTCGTTATTCTATTATCTTCCTTCTCATATATTTTTTCCCCGGAAGCCTTCATTCCTGCCTGACCTTCCTTAGCTCCATCCATCCTTTTATATATCCAAATTGCTGTCCATTCATTTCTCTACCGAGCAGAAAGATAGAAAAATGTCATTGCTATATATTCCAAGAAGTCTGCAAAATTCGTACTTAGTTCAGATCCATCCAACCTGTTCATTTTACTGTTACTTTCTATTCATTCATCAAGACAGATCTATATCTGTATTCCTAGTTCAGATGGAAGTTGAAAAGTTACCTTTACAAAATTTATTTACGGAAGGAGAAATTATGGACTGGGCTGGACAGGATAAAGAAATACTTGTCAGGTTGTCCCTATATACAGGGTTTTCCAACAAGAGGTGTTATTTTGAATCACCCGGTATTTCGATAGCTGTCACCTTTGAAGCTTTTATTCTTTGACAAGTAGAAACTACTCCATTACTAAAAATGAAACGATGCACGCTTCAACAACGCATTGAAATTATTACAATTCCCTACAAAAATGGTGAAAATCATGTAGTCACAGTTCGCAAAACTTTTTGGATCGTCGTGAGGCACCTTGTCGGACCGCAATACAGAAATTGGTGGAAAAATTCGAGCTGTTGGGAGAAGTTAATGATGTGAAGAATAAATCCCGTGCGCGTGGCTCAAGAACAACTGAGAATATTGCTGCTGTAGCCCAAAGTGTTGAAGAAAACCCAGATTTGTCCATTCTTCGTCGTTCTTTGGAATTGGGCATTCCACAAACGTCATTACACTGTATTTTGCATAAAGACTTGGGTCTTAAGGCTTATAAAGTTCATTTAACACAAGAACTCAAGCCGGCCGATCATCAACTACGTCGTGTCTTTGCTGATTGGGTCCTTGAGATAAATGAAAATGATCCGGAATTCCATCGAAAAATGAGATGACTGATGAGGCCCATTTCCACCTCGGTGGCTACGTCAAAAAGCAAAATTGTCGCATATGGAGCTCGGAAAACCCAAGAGTTATTGTTGAAAAGCCTCTCCATCCTCATCGTGTGACTGTTTGGTGCGGTTTGTGGTCCGGCGGGGTCATTGGACCTTACCTTTTTCGAAAATGTGGTTGGATGATTCATGATTTTTTATGATCGGAGTTGCATGGTATTGATCTGGACAACGTTTACTTTCAACAAGACGGCGCTACGTGCCACACAAGCAACGAAACCATTGCTCTTTTACGGGAAAAGTTTCCGGACCGTATTATCTCTCGAAGAGGTGATCACAATTGGCCACCGAGAACTTGTGATTTAACACCTTACAACTTCTTCCTCTGTGACCACGTGAAAGATAAGGTCTACGTCAACAGCCCAGCGTCGATTCAAGACCTCAAAGATAGAATTCGTGAGGCTATCGAGGAGATAGGGCAGCCACTTTGCGATTTGGTTATGGAAAAATTCACGAAAAGGATATGGTCCTGTAAGCATGGTCGTGGTGGCCATTGTTGTGGCTGATGTTGTTTTTATACACTCCACGAGAGTGGAGTAACACCCAAAAGGAAGAGAGATAGACCCATTGTTAATTATACCGATCGACTTAGAATCACTTTTTGAATCGATTTAGCGATGTCCGTCCGTCTGTCTGTCTGTCCATCTATTCTTGTAATCACGATACAGGTCGCAATTGTAAACAGAACCAAATGAAACTTTGCACAACTATGATTTTTGGGATAAGAACGAACGCTATTTAATTTGAAGAAAATCGGTTCAGATGTAGATATAGCCCCCATACGAATTTCACTCCCGATTTGACTCTTTTCACTCTAGATACCACATATTTTAACAGATTTTCTTCAAAATTGGCAAAACATCTTATAGTTCAACTAGAAACATCTGTGGTAAAAATGGGTCAGATCGGTTCAGATTTATATATAGCTCCCATACAAATTTCGCTCCCAATTTGACTTTTTCCGCTCTAGAAACCACAAATTGTATCAGATTGTCTTCAGATTTGGCAAAACATCTTATTTTTCAACTAGCAACACCCATGGTGAAAATGGGTCAGATCGGTTCAGATTTACATATAGATACAAATTTCGCTCCCGGATAGACTTTTTCCGCCCAGAAACCACAAATTTTCTCCGAAAGTGAGCGTGTTATATTTGAACTGGAAGAACTTATTGTGAAAGTTAGTCAATTTATTCTATGATTGGATATAGCCCCGATACAAATATTCTTTTCGATTTGACAAATTGGACCAGGTCATATTAGCCTATGATAAGGAAACATACAAAAATTCTTCCCGTTTTCACTTTTTACCGAGTTGAATTGTAGTCGGATAGAAAGTGGAGTTTATCGTATAGTCGGCCCCGCTTGACTTTAGCCTTTCCTTACTGGTTTATTATTAACGGCATACCTTCCTCTTTATTATGAAATAAACATCCGATCATTTATCTCAAAAAATGGCAGTTTTCTTTGAATACCAAAATAACACCGCCACCCTGTACTTTAATTTTTATCTTTACGTGACAGCGACGAATGGTAAGAATTCGACTAGTCCATAGATGAAAGCACAAATAATCCTTTCTAATGAATATCTCAAATTGTTTCACCTCCTCGACTACAGAAGAAGTAGCGTTTCTGTGAGATCCCGGAAAGATACGGCTATAATATTGTGGCGCATTTTACAAATAAATGTCGTCAGCATTAAAGAGCTGAGACTTTCGTGAATCAGTTGATCTTGCCCATATTTAAAGCTGGGTTTATCTGCACATATCATTCACTTTTCTCCAAATAAATATAAATGATCTTGTCCTGATTTGATCCTGTATTTCAGCAATTTATATTTTTTTGTGGGTTTCGTTCTTCCTGGGAACACGTATAATCCTGTGAACTTGAGTTAATACCTGAATAATTCGTATTGTGTTCTTCATGTTCCTAACATCTAGTTAAGATATTAACACTGAACATATTCCAATATTTATTAACATGGTGTAAAAAGAAAGTAAATCATAAAGGGGAAACTGAGAGCAGTTCTAATCACTATCTTCATCTCTAATGCGCACCAATTGGTCCGTCCTTCCATTAAAAACTATATGACTATATGAAAGTGGGAGCAGTTCCAATCTCTATATTCCTTACTGCTGCACGAATTCTTCTACTTATTCGTCTTTTTGTATGATAAAGCTCACCTGTTCTTGAACCCTTAATACTATTGTCAGTCTGTTCGCTATATACATCCATTCGTTTCAATGTTTTTCAATATTTTCTTCAAGGGAATGCTAATAATAACTTGTATATATATCGAGGGGGAGGAATATGGATAAATATAACCACAAATTTTATAAAGCCAAAAGAGAATGGAAAATCCCATAAAACGGACCAAACGATGTATCGCTAGAATTTTTTGACCAAAATCAATGTATTTGCTATAGTCTTATAGTATTTATGACGCTCGGAATTGTGATCTATTTGGTAAGTATTGTAGCCTAGATCAGGATGGCTGCTTTTAGTTGAATTGAAAGTTAACTCATCGAATCTCCACATAACTGTTCACATCTCCTCATATATTTTCACCCATCCAGCTATCTGACAGCGTACCAATATAACTTTCCCTTCTATCTCCTGGTACTCACATGTCCTTGATAGCACGTGGCTGCCATACCTGCTAAACACAAGTGCTTCAGGTTTTGCTTCATACGTTCATTTAAATATTGTCTGTCGTTTCTTGTTCCTAGAGTGCAGCTAACAATCCCTTTTATTAAATAATGAATTTCTTCCCACACGAAATTTCAATAAAACCATAGGAACCCCTTTAGAATTACTAGAGTAGTGTCACTATTTGCCAGCAAACTTCCAGAAGGCAAAAGTTTTCCCTACGAAACACCAACACTAGTTGTGTGTGAATAGCAATTTTTCTAGCCAATGCTGCTTCCTTCCTACCTAAGCTCGGAAAACACTCCTAATTCTATGAAAGTGGAATGCGACGCTTGCTTTTTCTCTGTTGAACAAGCAAGTTACTTTGAGCAAATAATTAGATTTCAAAATTAAATAGTTTATCATAACAACAACAACAACAGCAGCAAGAGTGGCAGCAGCAATCCGAGAGTACCTAGCGTGAAAGCTAAGGAATTTTGCGTGTTAAGCAAAAAAGTTATTCATTCCATGTCTAGGTGTACTAAAGTAACAAGAACAACAACACAGCACAAAAACGTGAACAATTTCCATGATTAATGTTTTCAAATTCACAAAAGAGTGAAAATATTTCCATAACAAAATTAAAAAGCGTGCGGCAGCGTTGGCGGCGACTGCCAACAACAATAGCAACAAAAAATTGTCTCTTGTCACAGGCGCAAACTTTTCAATTAATCTTCGGTAAGTTTTCACTGATATCAAAACATTGGGAAATGAAATATTTTCCCCAAGAATGATAGTGAGTAGTCAACATTCTTCAACACCACTGCCGCCGCTAACAACGACATGCATATAACGATTTATTAATTACGTCGCGGCCTGCTATTAGGCTGACAAAAATGGCAATAATAGTAATCCATAAAGTTGAAAGAGAGCAAAGAAGCAATAAAGACACCTTCTGTCGGTAGTGATTTGTAAAGGGTCTTTCGAGTGTAGCGATGGAAAAATATCAAACATATAAGGACAATTTTGCAAAGCTAATAGATTAATCTTTGACAAGCAAAAACGGCATTAAGCTCGGCCGGGCCGAACTTTATATACCCTCCACCATCGATTGCATTCCACAGAGGTTGTCGGTTTTCGTAGAAGTGCAGTAATATTACAGCACAATATAATTTTTTTAATATAGCCAAACCAAAACAAATACAAATATTGAAAAAATAATTTTATAAATTAATATAATATTTTAATTATTTCAAACCATTATTTATTTCATATCAAAAATAAATATTCTTATATTTATATTTTCAAAAAGCTTAAATACCATAATTATTGGTAGATAGTGGGTGCTACAGTTGGTTGTATTTCCATTCACTTTTAATTCCAAAAGTACAAATTTTGAAAATCCATTATCAGACGTACATAGTGCAAAATAACCTAACTTCATGATTCAACCAGCTTTTGCCGTAAAAGAAAAGGTAAGAATTTGGAAAAAACTTTCTATTTTGCGTGTCTATGCAGTCAGAGGAATGTATACACAGAATTCCATGATTCCAACTGCGCCTATTTGGTTGGTACCATTTTCACCCCCTCGACGTTTCTACACAATTAGAATTTCATCATTCTAGCTGAAGTCGTTTAGTTGGTACTATTTTTATCCCTCTGTACCATTCTATCCTTTAAAAGTACGAATTTCGAAAAAAACCTTTTATTTTTCATGTCTACGTACTCAAAGGAATGTATACTCCGAATTTCATGACTCTAGCTGCGGTCATTTGGTTGGTACTATTTGTATCCCCTTTTTATATTTTGACCCCAAAAAGTACGAATTTCGAAAAATCAGTTTTATTTCCGTGTCTGCACAGCCAGAGGAATGTATACTCCGAATTTCATGACTCTTTAGCTTTAAATGCAAAAGAACACCTCCAGAGCTCCTATTTTCTACGAACTAAACGACATTTCAAAGTGATACATGGTTTCCGATATACATCCCAATAACCTCCTCAAATTTGCAAATATTTTGCATTTATGAACATTAAATGCATCCACAGCCAAATATACCCACGATATTGACAAAATCTTTTAGAATATGCTTAATTGGAATATTCTTTGCAAAATTCAATTAGTAAAGTCGAGATTCGGACGCATGAAATTTGGGAGTTTTGCCGCTGATAATACACTGTGCGGCGCACTCATATCAAAGCTCATTGCTTTCGGTGTTAGTAGTGACTTCTCTCGATTTATATCGAGCTTCCCCAGAGATCGCACTATACGAGTTGTTGTAGATGCCTTCTCATCCGACGAGTCTAGGTATCACAGAGCTCTGTGATTTCCCCCTCCCTTTTTCTTATTTTCACCGACGACCTCTAGGATCGGACTTTAGATTCAATCTACTCATTCGCGGTTGACAGTAACCTCTGTCACTCATACTCGTTCGATCATAGACCAAGTCTTCAAGAATTTGAGGATTAAAAGTTTGATTGATGAATGAGACACTTGGTAAGGATTTATTGGCCATTTCCGAATGGGGTCGAGTAAATAGAGTAGATTTAAAGGAACCTAAGACCCAGTGCTCCTGGTTATCTCACAAGCGATTCACTGATCCAATGGTGCCGTCGATTTCAATGAACGGTGTGGATATTAAGCAATCGGACGCTCTTGATGTTCTAGACATCAAAATACAATGTGACATTGGACAAAACGTATATTTAACGTGTCGAAATAGGCATTCAAGTGCCTAGACTTTTTAAAGCCTATACTACCAATATCAGATCAAAGATGGAATAAAACTCCCATATATGGTCGGGTGCTCCAGGAGCTTCTTGACGGTATCCAGAGGAGGGTAATGGTGTTGATAAGAGACGGTAGTATTATATTTTCTTCTTGGATCACGTTGGTGATCGTGATGGACGTATGTGAAATTGAGTTCCGACAGATTTTTTCCCCGCTAATTATGATTATCAGAAATTCAAAACAGAAATCAACTATTGACCCTCCTCCTTTTTTTCCTCCTTTCAATACCTTATCTTCCTTCGGCCCGGTCGAAATTAATACCTTTTTAATTATTTTTATATTCTCCTACTGCAAGTTAGTAGTATTATAATTTAAGTAAAAGTTTCTCAGCCACAGATCCATTTAATCGACAGTTCGATCTCCTCTGACCATGAATATATTTTTTATATTTATTTTTGTTCCCGCAACACCTTCTGGAATGCCATCTAGAAGGCCTGTAAATTGATGATTCTTGTTGCTATTGACTGAATGTTTGTTATTCCTTCCCATGTTTGTATATACTTCCCAAATATTACACCACAAAAGACTTGAAAATTATCTCATAACGTAATGAAGCGACTAGAGGCCGCATAATTTTTGGCTAACCCAAAAATACTATCATCACCTTTATAACAAAGAGAGCAATAAAGGTATTTATTTGATCATAAACCCAAATTATATGATTACTCTCTAAGTTTTTTTATTACCCTTAATTTCATATTATTTCATTTCATTTCATTCAAAAAGAACTCAAACAAATGACTAATTTAAGGGGTTCTTTTTCAGCAACAGCAAAAAAGGTTTCGCTTCCTTTATCCGACACCGACCATATCTTGGAATTATCTCCTCCGGATTACTTTGGCGAAGAACACAAATGGCAAAGGAAGCAAAATTGGCCATAAAGTATGCGAAATAAAAGGATGGTGGTTGGTTGGTTGTTGCGTTTTAGAATGAATCAAATCTTTAATGAGGGGTCTTCTTTGACCTGTTTTTTTTCTTCTTCTTCTCCTTTAATGTTGCTCTTAAAGAGGTATTCGAACGATTATTTGGTCGAATATTTCTTTGAAATGATGTTGTGTTTTTTGTTTGTTTGGAGGCTCTAATTTTATGTACATATGTATGTATGCTCTCGTCTGGTTGGTAGTTCTTTCTTCTTTTGCTGGCGTTTCTTCTTGTCCCCAGGTTGTGCGAAATGAGTACCAGTGAATGGTATGATGAGTATTGATGGAACTTTACGACTTATCGTCACGCGTTCTTGACGTTTTGTCCTTTTTTATTTCTTTTGGCGTATTTGTGTTTATTTTTTTCTTTTTGGGGGGATTTTAAGTGATTGTTTGAGTCTTTTGAAGTCAAAGACAGTGGAGCAAAAAAAACGTCGGAACTTAGTTGTTTATATTGATTGGTTGGTCAAAGATCGTTTTGAATGGACCATACCACACGCAAGAGATATATTATCCAGACAGAAAGATGTCGCTGAAATGTCATGAGCTATTTGTTATCCAAGGGCCGCATGTCGTAGGTAAAAGTCATGGACAGTCTCTTTTCCTCCTTTTTTCACATCTCATAGAGTTCAGATGGAATCTGGTGCGATATATGTTGTTAACCCAGATTTGTCGTGTTGTATATTCATGATGTACTTGTCTCCCAAGGGCCCCATGAGTTCATTTGAGAAGAATAAGTCCCCGACCGTCTTTCTTGCTCTATATTGTCGCAGCTACGATAAAGATACTGCCATATCAAAGAAAAAATTATCAAATGTCTAAAGTCCAATTTTACATTGAAAATTCGTCTTATAATCATAATGATAAACGTTTTAGAATATGGCAGATAGCCTTTAAATCCCCATACTTACCATTTACCCAGTAGACCATCAGATCATCGATCAATATTGATGCGTACATTTCATGTTCGTCGGGATATTTCACAACTTTTTAGTTTCTTCTATCCGAAAAGGGACATTTCGATGCTCCAACCGACTCCGAAATGAGATATGATCTTATTAATAAATGACAGAATGGCTCTGTAAATATTCCTATTTGACTCGCGGATAGTTTTATTCATTCCTTAAGTTAGGCTGAAAAAGAGGAGTCACATCAACCGGAATGGTTAAAAGTGGCCCATAAGAACTTCCTTAGTTTAGCCCATCCTGTTCCTCTTAGATGTTCCAGGTTAGGTAATATCGATCGGTATTGTCTGCTCTGAAAGGAGCTTGGCACGTATGCTAGCCGATACCTACAGGGAATATCAAGCCGAAGTTATGGCTATTAGTGGTTGCGCCACAATGTTATGATAAAGACTGGAATGAACATCTACACTGATAATCAGACTGCCATAATCAGACTGGAGGCACACATGCCCAGATGCTGGGCATCGAGTCATTCGATTTTTGTAGGAGTTGTTGGGACGAGAGGGAAATTGAGAGTGTCTCAGTCCTTCTCTGTCTCTGCCCAGCTGGCATTGGTTTCTGATTTCTTTGAAAGCTTCGACGACTTGACCATTATTGACGTTGGCAAGATAAGTCGTGAGTCGCACAGTTTGATTCCGATGAGGCGTGTAAGAGCCCGTGGTATCACAATGGATCTCTTCATTCCTAAGAGAGTCAGATGTTAACTTTCTGACTGCCATCACAACCTAACATCGTGGGAGGTGACGAGCTCTCGGCTGGTTTCATTCTAATTAGGTCCGCCCCATAAGACTTTGGTTGTAACGCCTTTGGTGGACGAGACGCTCAGTGTCATGGTTTCGTACATCGAATGGCCAAAACTAGAAGGAATTATCGTAGAAATCTGAAGTTTGGTACATGCTTATATAGCAACTAAATATGATTAAGGATGAAATTTCGAAAAATTGGAGATGGTTAAAGCACAATATATGAGCCATTCCATGTCAAACCGGCCAAAAAAATTCCATATCTCTCCGACTTTCCCGAAATTTTCAGAAAATATTCTTCTTTAAAAAAGTTAAAGTTTTGTTTGCAGAGTTATAGACATTGCAATTTCCACAAAAAAATTGAAAATCTTGCTGACGATTGTATATTCAAATTCTTGTATTTCGCAATTCGTTTCACCGATTTCAAAGTTTTATACTTTGTATGAAAGGTCCTCAGGAGTATATTGACCCCATTTATGTCAATTCCGTTTGTGTTTTACAAACAATTAATTATTTTCAATTTTTGTCTTGATGTTTAAAATGATTACATCAGTACATTACATCATCCAAAAACACTCTGAGATAATTCTAAATGTGTTAAATTAAAAATATTTTAAAAATAATTTAAAAATATCCAACATAACTTTATGAACCAAATATAAGAGAAATAATAAAAACATAAAAAATTATTTTGAGAAATTTATAAAAAAATGGATTTTATAGAAAAAATTAAATAAATATAATGTGTTAAATATTTGCGATAAGAGTTATTTTAGTTCAGTTTCAATTCCTCTTCATCAATTTGGTTTTAGAAATGACAATTTTCTTCCAATCTTTAGTCTAAAATTTGCTTAAACGATTCTACTGGTGTAACAACATTCAATTAAATCGCTATTGTAATTAATTCTTAAGTTTTTTCGTGAATGGCGTTTTTCGGAATATTTTATGGCTTGCTTCACGCCTTCTTCGAGAGGAATTCCATTTAGAAGTATTGAGTTTCTTATTAAATCTTTCGTGATTTAATATCATATTTATTGGGTAGCCACTTGGAATAGTCATATTTTCTATTAAATTAGGGTCAGTTTCCAGTAATGTCGGTGAAACTATTACACCATTTTTTGCTTGTTGCATTACATTGTTGTAAGCCTGGTGTAGCTTCAATCTAATATACCGTGGTTTTTATACACATTTTTGTCATGGTCTTGTGCACTAACAAATTTATGCACACTTCATTAGCAGATATTAGTAGCTGAAATGGACTTTTTTTGATTCGAAATACGTGCAACTTTATTAAAAATAAAAATTGGAGATATAAAACAATATATATATTTTTTACTAGCGGTAAGTCGAAAATTATATTAAAATATTACTTTCAATGATGCCTTAGATGTTTACAAAGTACTTGCTTATACAATATAATATATAATTAAACAAATAATTTTGCTTCATTAAAATGAGTCGTACGAACTATGCTAAGAAGGTTTTTATTTCGATCATACAGAGTGCAGCTCCATTTCCACGTTTACTATGAATTCTTCTTACTGAAAGACGCCGCAGTACTCATAAATTCGCAATGACTTAGATCAGTTAGATCAGCATTTACCGAAAACCCGTTCGTGTATACCGCGGAGACAGACCATCCCCTGTCGAATGCATGAAGTATGTGGCAGCTTGTTCGTAGCTCAAACCGCCTTCCGTGAACGAGCTTATGGACGAGCTATTGTCCATTCTCTCAAATCACTTTTCGGAAATATTTAACGTCCTATTCGAGGTTTGATCTTCTTCTAGCCAGTTCAAAAGCTTTCACGCAACCTTCGATCATGCAGTGTACAGTTCGAGTTCCTCCTTAACTGTGAAAAATTCCTCCTGGAAGATGCTGACACACTCTTGAAGTCTGAATTAACATGTTGGATCTGCTCTTAACGCGAAGATACCAAAGACAATTCCTCAATATAAATTGCAACCGTTCATGTATACTATAGTATCTTATCCGGCTAATGGTCATCTCCTTTCGAATGCATAAATCTGTGACAGCTTGTCGGGATTTTGCCCGTAGGTCGAATCCCTTTCTGTGAAGTAGGGTCAGATCAGCTTATGGGCTGTAAGAACCAGGGTGTAATACCACAGTATTGTGATCTCTTCTGGTCGAAGAGAGTCAGATGTTTGTCTATATGTTGGATTTTTCCAGGATTCGGTAGCAATAGTCGAAATGGGAGCTTATTCAGCTTCGGGTTGAGTGGTTTTGATGATACACAGGCACTTAGATCATAGCAAACTTCGTAGATGCCTCATATGTGTCCCTGATTCTGTGAGTGGTCATCACTCCAGTACTCCATAAGTAAATAGACATTCTTAATCTCTCTTATTTTCGGCTGGAATCACCAGCGGCTATCAAACATTAGCTTCTAAAAATCAGAAATTAATAACAAATATATTTGGCGCAATTCCCTTGATTCTGAAATGAATTGCGCGGTTACTACCATCTTGTCCGCTTGGTGATAAATATTAACATTAGATTCTCTCATCCTAAAGATGTGCTTGTCTGATACTTTGTCAGATCAACTTCACTTGCTGCCTGAAAAGCTTTAAAACCTTTAGTATATTTCTGCCTTTACTTTACAAGTTCTAGTCCAATGTCTCATTGGAATTTTACTGAGGCATGTATCATCGAACTCGTCCATACACACGATAATCCTGCAACCTCGCTGAATTTCAAGAGATCGTAACGACATACCGCCGAACGAAAGTTTAGCTGGAGGGTCTTCTTGCATTACTGGAATATACGTATACGTTAGTCTTTTAACATTCTGGCGCTGCGGTGAGTTTTTATATCCTTCTGGGTGCGATCACGTTTTGGAGCAGTGTCACCTATTGTGATGTCCTGTGAACTCACTCCTCTGTCCTCAACAACTGCTGGATACTTCGTTCTACGAAGTGGCCTTTGGATCACAGAATAGACCAAAAGAATAATCATTAAGCACTATTAATACCTAAACTTGAATAATATCAATATCTTAACAAAATCCAGAGTGCTTTGGTCATATCCTAGAAGAGAAATTTTCTAAGCTTTACAAGACTTGAAATTTTCGCACCTATAAGTCCACATTAACAAATTGTGACTATAATTTTTTAATGTTGTTCCGACTGTCTGTTAATTGTTATTACAATAATATAACCACGTAAAATTTCTTTGGTGAAAAATATTTATCCACACTTTGGCACTTTTTACCCACTGTTCCATGCGAATTTATAATGATTTCTTTAAAAATTCTTTTTCATTTGCTCCCAAAAAAACGAGGAATTTGTATTTACAATACACTCACTCACCGGTTCACTTTGTGTTCCATTCCGTTGTGCTATCCATCAACATAAGTGTATGCGACAGGGTTTCCAACATCAACAGCAGGCAATGTAAGAGATGGAAACTGGCAGTGAATTACAAGCGATAACTTGGGGATCAGTTTTTAAATAAACTAGAATTTATAGATCTTTCTTAAATATCCCTTCCGATCACTTATTCCATCATTTAGTTACTTTCCCCTGAAGAAAGGATTTTGGGTCAAAATATTTTCTCAGTTGTAATGGGCTCTTTGGAATCATAGGGATTAATATGATTCCATCTAATGTCATGGAGATCCTGATATGTGATATTTTGAGGGGTAACCCTACAGGTTATGCAAAGCCCTCAACACTCGCTTTCAAACAAAACGACAAAAATATTTGTTAAGAAGAGCACCGTAGTAGCTGAGCTGCCTTGCATTTCGTTTGAGGTTCGTTGTTTTTTCCCCTGGTTGTCCCCCTTCCAACAATCCTTTTATGGGCTCTTAATGTTGATGATGGTCGGCGTGTTTGACAGGCGAACACGGACAAAGATTGATGGATTCACATTAAAGAGGCTCAAAAGTTCGTTTTTCCTGCTCCTCCTCCTCCCGCCTCGACCAACCAACCAACCATATACGTTTTGCTGGTTATTGATGTTGTCGTATGCTTTTCACTCCTTCAACTGTCGTTGGTTTTTACCTTAATTTTATTTGTTCCGTCTACAATGAGCCGTTGAAATATTATGCAGACAGACGACGGACAACAACAAAAAAGTCCAGAACTTTGCAACGACACTGACTCTTTGATTGTTGATTACTTTGTTATCGTCGCATTTTCTGCGAACTGATGGCTTTCGAGCAGAAAATCAAAAGGAAAGAAATCGTCATCCTGGGTTGAGTGCGGCAGACTGCGATTTTTTGTTTCTCTTTCTTTTGCTTTTCCTGTTTTGGTAGGTTGATTTCCATCGAACCTTTACCACTGATATTGATTAAAAACATTTATTAATGGGTGCTCACATTTCATGCCAATGCGTATTAATAAATTGGCAATTGGTAGATGCCAGTGCGGCATTATCGCGTTTGAGGGGGAATTGTCACACGTTCATGCGTGTGCGTCATGGGCGAAGAATTGGTGAAAAAAATTACGGAAATATTTGAGAATTATGGTGACACAGAGAAGGAAGTTAAATAGCTAGAAAGTTATATGAGTTACAAACAACATCCAATATCCAAAACATAAAATATTCTATTAAAACTCATTACATTTGGCGAGGAATATTTAATATGAGCTAAATCGCTTCAGATGTTGGAATTCATATCGCTGTAGCACATAGAAGAATTTTTCAAGCCATTTAAATTTTTAACTTGGTGTGAAAATTTTCACATTTTTGACAAATAATTCTATAGACTTACTCACTTAAATGGTCATTTACCGAAATTTCGGTCATTATCTTCTGCGTCTTCAACAATTATTTTATTTAATTTATTTTATGTGTGCATTGAGTCATACTGATTCAGAAAATCAAAACAAACATTTTCCGTGAATAAGAATCTATAAAGTATATATATTCTTGATTGTCATAAAATTCTAAGATGATCTAGCCATATCCATCCGTCTGTCCGCCTGTTGAAAGCACGCTAGCATCTGAACGAAAGGAGCTAGGACGTCCAAATTTTCCATAAATACCTCTTATAGTCGTAAATCGGTTGGAATTGAAACTGGGAGAAATCGGCCAAAAGGGAATTTTTTTTCCCTCACAAGGACTAAAAATACCCATAATAACCCCTAATATTTTAGAGTATTTAAGCATATTTTTCAATATGTCTGCTTGTACTTACTTGATATTGGGTATGCGTATATTCCCTACAATAAAAACGTGCACCATAAAGTGATTTTTATTCGTAGGGGGTTAAATGGGGCAAAAAGGGGATAAAAATGGTACATATTAAACAACAACAGCTAGAAACACGAAATTCGTTGTGCCTATTCCTCTAATTGAGTAGATACATAATATAAAAGTATTTTTTCGAAATTCGTACTTTTAAAGGGTAAACTGGGAATAGAGGGATAAAAATTATACTAACCAAACGGCTGCACCTAATATAATGAAATTCAGTGTCCTCTGATTGCGTAGAGATGTAAAAACAGGGATTTTTCGAAATTCGTACAGTTTGCGGTTAAAATGGCCGCAGCTAGAGTCATGAAATTCGGAGTATACATTCCTCTGACTGTGTAGACACGAAAAATAAAAGGTATTTCCAAATTCATACTGTCAGGGGATACAATGGGTACAGAAGGACAAAAATAGTACCAACTAAACGACTAAAGCTAGATTGATGAAAAAAAAAAATAATAAAATAAAAAGATTTTAGAAAGTCGTACTCTTAAGGGGGTAAAGGAAAAAGGGGATAAAAATGGTACCAACCAAATGGCCGCAGCTAGAGTCATGGAATTCGGTGTATACATTCCTCTAACTGCATAGACACGCAAAATAAAAATGCAATCCATGGTGGAGGGTATATAAAGTTCGACCCTGGCGAACTTAACGCCTTTTTTACTTGTTTTTTTTATACCCTCCACCTCCAGGATGGGGGTATATTCACTTTGTCATTCCGTTTGTAACACCTTGAAATATTCATCGGAGACCCCATAAAGTATATATATTCTGGGTCGTGGTAAAATTCTAAGACGATATAGCCATGTCCGTCTGTCCGTCTGTCTGTCTGTTGAAAGCACGATAGCGGCCGAACGAAATGAGCTAGGAGGTTTAAATTTTTCCTAAATGTGTCTTATGGTTGTAGATCGGTTGGGATTGAAAGTGGACGAAATCGGCCCAGAGGGAAAAATTTTTCCCTCACAAGGACTGAAAATACCCCTAATATTTACAGTATTTCAGCATGTTTTTTGAACATATTAGCTTGTTTTTAGTTGATATTTGCAATGCGCATTCCCTCTATAGCATAAAAGGGCACCATAGAGTGATTTTTATTTTTAGGGGGCGAAATGGGACAAAAAGGGATAAAAATGGTACCTATCAAACGACAACAGATAGAAACACGAAATTTGGCGTGTACATTCCTCTAATAGAGTAGATACATAATATAAAAGTATTTTTTCTAAATTCGTACTTTTAAAGGGTTAAATGGGGATAGAGGGATAAAAATAGTACCAACCTAACGGCTGCACCTAGAATAATGAAATTCGATAAATACATTCCTCTGATTGCGTAGACACGTAAAATAAAAGAACTTTCCAAAATTCGTTCTTTTTGGGGTTCAAATGGAAAATGGGGATAAAAATAGTACCTACCAAATGACAGCAGCTAGAATCATGAAATTCGGAGTATACATTCCCCTGACTGCGTAGACACGAAAAATAAATCGTTTTTTTTTTAATTCAATGGATACAATAGCTACAGGGGATAAAAATAGTACCAACTAAACGAATACAGCTAGAATGATGAAATTCAGTGAGTACGTCCCTCTAATTGTGTAGATACGGAAAATAAAGAGATTTTAGACAGTCGTACTCTTGAGGGGGCAAAATTGGAAAAAGGGGATAAAAATGGTATCCACAAAATGGCCGCTGATAGAATCATGGATTTCGGTGTATACATTCCTCTGACTGCATAGCCACCTGAAATATATTTTTTTCAAGTTCGTATTTTATTTTGTTGCTTTTACAACAAAAAATGGTAGAATCATGAAGTTGTCTTATACTGCGTACGTGAGAGATAAGGTATTTTCAAAATTTATACTTTTGAAATTAAAATAGGATGGAAATACAACCAACCAAACGACTGTAGCTGAAAGTACACTCTCTATCCCCCAATATTTTGGGTATTTATGATTGCTCCCTTATATTTACTTTATGAATTGAAGTATTATATCCAATATATATATATAGTATACAAATTTTGGTAGCCTTGGCTTATTAATTAAATTTCTGATTTTCATACAGTTAAAATTTGTTGCGGACATCCCTCTTGTAGCCTGGAAGCATCACAAAGAAAATAAAAGTTTTAGCGGGCGAAATGGGACAAAAAGGGATAAAATATGGTACCAATGATACGGCAACAGCTAGAATCATGAAATTCGGTGTGTACATCCCTCTAATTGCATAGACACGTAAAATAGAGGGATTTTTCGAAATTCGTACTTTTAAGGGCTATAATTAAAAAGAGGGATACAAATGGGACCTACCGAACCGCTGAATTTGAAATCATGAAATTCGGTGTATACATTCTGACTATGTACATTTGGCCGGAGAATGGGGCGAATGGGGATATCTTTAAAATTTATACTTTTCTTATTACTTTGTCTGTATCTGAAAATGCTTCTTTCAGCTAATATTTAGGCATGTTCACTTTCACAATTTCAGCATTTTATTTATATATAGTAGTCGATTTTAAACAGTGCGCATAAGTATACATTATAGTTTGAAATAGTAAACAAATATTGTAATGTGCATACAAATATCAAAATTTTCGTAATATGGTACTGTGCTTCTATGTATAGTCGACTTCCTTTAATCTGCTGGTAATACTGTGGAATGCACTCCGTGGTGGAGGGTATATAAGATTCGGCCCGGCCAAACTTAACGCCTTCTTACTTGTTTTAAATTAGAAATTTCGAAAGATTCCCTTATAGTGGGAGTCTACACAGTCTGAGGAATATACACTCCGAATTTCATGATATGAAGCAGATTAGATATGGACACGTGAATGATTTTTCACTCACGTTCACGCACGCTCACGTGAGTAAAATAAATTTTGCTCACGATCACGCGTGAATTACGCAAACAATTTTCACAAAGAAACGAACGAAAGGATCATGCATATATTCATGATCCTTTCGTTTCCTTTTCTAATCACTCTACGTTTGCGATATTTGTCTTAAATTCATATTTTTAAAGCAGTATACAAAATTATAATGGCATATATCTTATAGTGGGATATACATTATAGTGTAACACAAAATAAGTTAACAACAAGTAAGGAAAGGCTAAAGTCGGGCGGAGCCGACTATTTGATACACTCCAGTTTCTATCCGAATACAATTCAATTCGGTGAAAGTGGGGTATATTGAAACCTGGAACGAAATAGGTGATATATAATATGTATAGTTTGGCCGAAATTGGTCAAACATTTGGGAGCAACATTTGTGTTTGGGCTATATCTAAATATGAACCGATCTTACCCACTATCACCATAGGTGTTTCTTGTTGGATTATAAGATGTTGTGGCAAATTTAAAAAAATCGGGTACAATATGTGGTTTCTAGAGCGGAAAATGTATAATCGGGAGAGACATTTGTATGGGGGCTATATCTAAATCTGAACCGATCTTACCCACTTTCAGCATAGGTGTTTCTAGTTTTATTATAAAATATTGTGGCAATTTTAAAGAAAATCGGGAATAATATGCGGTTTCTAAAGCGGAAAAACTCAAATCGGGAGCGACATTTGTATGGGGCTATATCTAAATCTGAACCGATTTCCTCCAAATTCAATACCGATCGTCCTTGGCCAAAAAAGTAACCTCTGCCAAATTTCATGATAATCGGACAGCAATTGCGATCTGTTTTTAGATTAGATGGACAGCAGACGGACGGACAGACTGACATCGGTAAATCGATTCAGCTGGTGATTTCCAAACTCTTTTTACAACAATTTCCTTGCGACGTTTATCACATATGAATCATTCGAAAGGTATTGTTCGCATCTAAAGAGTGATTTTTTTGAGGTTAGGATTTTCATGCATTAGTATTTGACAGATCACGTGGGATTTCAGACATGGTGTCAAAGAGAAAAATGCTCAGTATGCTTTGACATTTCATCATGAATCGTCTTACAAACGAACAACGCTTGCAAATTATTGAATTTTATTATCAAAATGCGTGCTCTGTTAAGAAAGTTCATTGCGCGCTTCCATTTTATGGTCAGTTTAATCGACCCACTGAAGTGGCTATTCGGGCTATTGTGACTAAATTTCGCACCAAATTTACATTGTTGGACATTAAACCACCAACACGCTTACGTAGAGTGCGAACTGAAGAAAATATCGCAGCTGTATCGGCCAGTGTTAATGATGACCACCAATTTTCGATTCGTCGCCGAACCAATTGGGTCTCTGTTACTCAAAAACGTGGAAATGCCAAAATTGGACTAAGCGGATGGACCACCTAAGACGCAGCCGCGGTCAACATTTAAATGAAATTATCTTCAAAAAGTAAATGTCATGGACCAATCTAACGTTTCAAATAAAGAACCGATGAGATTTTGCAAATTTTATGCGTTTTTTTTTAAAAAAAGTTATCAAGCTCTTAAAAAATCACCCTTTATTTATTTTTGTATAAAAATTGCCACCAAATACGAAAAAGTGTTCAGTTATCATTATGAAGAAACATAACAAATTACTATAAATGTCTAATAATTCGACCAATAAGTTAACTTAAGAGAAGAATGAAAAATTGTATTTAAATTGCTTCCAAAGGTCTATTATTTCAGAAAAAAATTACAAAAATACAAAGGAGCGTTTAGCTAACAGGCGGCTTAATCTAGGAAAGAAATCATCATTAAACAATTTTCGTGGGGTGACTTTATATTGTTTTACCATTTGTATGGATGTATATATACATCGGGGTAGCATATTTTATTTAAAATCATGTTTACCAATTATGGTACTCATTCTTACTCTTTACGCTTTCATTCGCATTTTTGGGCCACTTCCAGTTATTTTACAACTCACCTGTATTTGACAATATGTTTCGGTTTTGTTTAATTTTCCCTAAATTATTCCCTATTTCTGATCTGCTTTAAAATAATTTTCATATTTTGAATAACATATGCAACAATGTCATTTTAATTCGATCCCATCCAATTGGTATGCATTCGAAAAGATTATCAAATCATTTCCGTACATCGTCTCCAATTAATTAACGCAACTTTAAATTATTGCTAACCCATTGGACGAACGGTCCAATCAAGCGCCCCTGTTATGACGGGATCTTCATTAATTTCAATGAATTTGTAGGTCATCAATTTATAACGCTGCACCACTGTCCGGTGTCACTTTTTCGTGTTCGTTTGTTTGTTTGTTAATGTATGTACACCTCCTCCTCTGCCACCGCTGGACTCATGAATCACATCCGCAACGATGACAGAGCAAAGATTATAACCCTAAATGAAATTATCGAAATTAATTTGAATAATTAATTAATACACACACACATTAATTGTGAGAGATAATCAACAAAGTGGAAACTACACACCAATTTATTTCGAGATAATTTTAATGAAGCTTTTGATATAAAATCGAGTAAAACAACATTTATAACTAATAGCCAAAAACAACAACCACATCCACAGCAGCAATAACAACAAATGTGAATGTGAATGCACATGTACGAGTGTTTGATTAATGTGTAATTAATCTGAAGAATTTCGGAATTTGACATACATACTCGTATCCGCACTTAACAGACAAAAAATGTTTTATAATTTCCTTCTCATTTCATTATGATCGCCACCACCACCACCATGTTATTTTCAAAGTCTTGGATAGGCAATACTGAACGTGCACTCTACGTGGAGGCCATTGATTGTTTTTGGAATTTTCAATTTGTCGAGTTGGATTGAAACAACAGTTTAGCATGTGGGTTGTCTCTTCTAACTGGCTCTGATTTGATGGTTGTAGGGCCGGCATCATGGATTAAAGCCAATTATTTCAGATTTTGTTTGCTAATTCTTTATATGAGGCCTCCGATGAATATTTCAAGGTGTTGCAAACGGACTGACAAAATGAATTACACTCCATCATATAGTGGGAGGTATACAACAAATTATGGCAAACTATTTAGGTTTAATCAAATTTGAACACTTCAGAAAAGAAGTAAAAATGGCGTTGAGTTAGGCCGACCGAACCTAATATACCCTCCACCATGGATTGCAGTCCACAGAGGCATGTTACAGGAAAATGTTACATTTTTTAAATATAGCCAAAGCAAAACAAACAAAAATATTGTAAAAATAATTTTATAGATAAATATAAAATTGTAATTATTATAAACCGCGCTTATAAGACAAAGCTACCAATATGTTTATATCATATATCGAAATAACACTTCAAGTCACTTCCAAAGGTAAATATAAAACAGCAATCTTCAAAAAAGCTTAAATAACCTAAATATTAGGATGAGCCACGAAATTGCAGCGATCACCCCCAGAAATGAAGATTGGATTGTTTAATGATGATCTGCAAAATATTTCGTCACTGGGTCAAGCCACCTGTGAGCTAAACGCTCCTGAAAACACCTCTAAAAATCATGTTTTTCCCTTGTAATTTTTGTCCAAAATTTAAATAAAAATTTGTATTCTTGTCTTAGAATAACTCATTGGTCTAATTATTGGACGTTTATATTGATTTGTTGTGGGTTTTCAAGGTGGCAGCTTAAAACTCATATTTCTTGGAAACATTTTGTAAGAACTGTAATGAAAACTAAATAGAAGGATTTAATACCTTTCGAATGATACCAAAATGATGAATATCGGACGAAAAATGACGTCATTGACTCCATGTTTGTAAAATAATTTAATGCAGGAGATGGATTTTAAGGGCCAAAAAGCTCTTTTTACAAAAATGAGCGCTGTGGCGTAAATTTAATTCCGATGTTCATTATTTAGGCAACATTCGAAAGGAATTGACTGAGGCTATCTCTTTTGTTTATAAAATACTAACAACTATTAGCTGTCACTATGAAAAAAAAACACACAAAAAATTACTATAAATACTATAATTCGACCAATAAGTTACTCTAAGGCAAGAATACAAATTTATATTTAAAGTGCTTTCAAGAGTCTATTATTGCAGAAAAAAATGATAAAAATGCACCACAAAAAATACATGGGAAAAAACTTGATTTTTAGGGTTAATTTCAGGAGCGTTTAGATTTCAGACGCCTTGATCTAGCAGCGAAATATTTTGCAAATCATTACACTGTGCAACATTTTTGAAGTCATTTCAAAATAACCATATACGGACACCGCTACATGATAAAAGACCAAAAAAAAAGACCCGTGTTTTTTTTTTTCCCCAAAGTCATGCACTTTTTTTTATGGGCCCCCAGAGATTTGAGGCCTCGGTGTAATTTTTGGAAAAAAGTGATCATATTCTCAGGCTCATATCTTGCAAACCGTTCGGAATTTTGATTTACTCTCTGAGGCAAAGTTCTAGCTCTTGTCATAAAGAACAAAAATTGTGAACATATAAAATCAAAAAATCAAAATCGCAAAATACTTAAAAATGCAATGTGAAAAAATTGATTTATTTTGCTACGTTTGGGAAATTTTTCACTTTTGCGGCTACCTAAGCGCTACCTAAACGGTGTTAAGAATAATTCCTAGGAAGTTCATATGTTCTAGAAAGTTGTTTCTTGAAATCTTAAGTACATTTTTGTTGTTGATTGTTTCCTTCAATTTTTAACGGTTTGCTACCTATGGACCTGAACAGGGCAAAAAAGGAAAAAATCTAATTTTTGGAAAATTTTTCACTTTTGCGGCTACCTAAGCGCTACCTAAACGGTGTTAAGAATAATTCCTAGGAAGTTCATATGTTCTAGAAAGTTGTTTATTGAGATCTTAGGTACATTTTTGTAGTTGATTGTTTCCCTGAATTTTCAACGGTTGGCTACCTATGGACCTGAACAGGGGAAAAAAGGTTAAAAAAAATCGAATTTTTTTAAGTTTTGTTCTTTATGACAAGAGCTAGAACTTTGCCGCAGAGAGTAAATCAAAATTCCGAACGGTTTGCAAGATATGAGCCTGAGAATATGATCACTTTTTTCCAAAAATTACACCGAGGCCTCAAATCTCTGGGGGCCCATAAAAAAAAGTGCATGACTTTGGGTGGAAAAAACACGGGTCTTTTCTTTTTTGGTCTTTTATCATGTAGCGGTGTCCGTATATGGTTATTTTTTTTCGTGTTGCACTGTGTTATTAAACAATCAAAACCTTATCTATGTGGGGTGACTGGAAATTGTTTTTCCATTTGTATGGATCGCGACCCAGCCTACTCAATATTGAGGGGGGGTTCATTTTCAGCTACAGCCGTTTGGTTGGTTGTATTTCTATCCTATTTTAAATTCCAAGAGTACAAGTTTTGAAAATCCAACACCTCTCACGGACACAGTGCAAAATATCCTAACTTCATGATTATACCCATTTTTGTGTAAAAGTAAAAGAAGTACGAATTTGGAAAAAGCTCACTGAATTTCATCATTCCAGCTAAAGCCGTTTAGTTGGTACCATTTTTATCCCTTACCTATATCCCTTGAAATTATGACTTTGGAAAAATGTTTTATTTTTTTTCAGAGGATTGTATACAACGAATACTATGATTCTAGCTGCAATCATTAGGCTGGTATCATTTGTATCCCCTTTTACCCCTTAAAAGTACGACTTTCGAAAATCTCTTTAATTTACTTTTCTACATAATAGGAGGGATGTACACACCTAATTTGATCATTCTAGCTGTAGCCTTTTATTGGGTACCATATTTATCCCTCTGTTCCCATTGTATCCCTTGAAAGTACGACTTTCGAAAATCTATTTATTTTACTTGTATATGTAATTAGAGGGATGTGCACACCTAATTTGATCATTCTAGCTGTAGCCTTTTATTGGGTACCATTTTTATCCCTCTGTTCCCATTGTATCCCTTGAAAATACTAATTTGGAAAAACCTATTTAGTTTTCGTGTTTACACAGTCAGAAGAATGTATACTCCGAATTTCATGGATATAGCTGCGGCCGTTTGATTGGTAAAATTTGTATCCCCTTTTTCCATTTTATTCCCCTAAAAGTACGAAATTCGAAAAATCTTTTTATTTTACTTGTCTACGCAATCAGAATCGAATTTCATTATTATAGCTGTAAACGTTTGGTTGGTACCATTTTTATCCCCTGTTTCCTATTTTACCCGCTTAAGAGTACGAATTTCTAAGATCTCTTTATTTTACGTGTCTACGCAATTAGAGGGATGTACACACCGAATTTCACAATTCTTGCTGTAGTTGTTTAGTTGGTTCTATTTTTATCCCCCTGTACCAATTGTATCCCTTGAAAGTACGAATTTGGAAAAAAACCTTTTACTTTTCGTAACTACGCAGTCAGAGGAATATATACACCGAAATTCATTACTTTAACTGCGACCATTTGGTGGGTACAATTTGTATCCCCTTTTTCCATTTTATCCCCCTAAAAGTACGAAATTCGTAAAATCTCTTTATTTTACGTGTCTGTGCAATTAGAGGAATGTACCCACCAAATTGCATCATTCTAGCTGTAGCCGTTTGGTTGGTACCTTTTTTATCACTCTATCCCATTTTACCACTTAAAAGTACGAGTTTGGAAAAATGTTTTTATTTTTTGTGTATACGCTGTCAGAGGAATGTATACTCCAAATTTCAAGATTCTAGCTGCCGCTATTTGGTTGGTACTCTTTTTATCCCATTTTTTCATTCTACCCCCTTAGGTACTAATTTCGAAAAATCCCTTTATTTTACGTGTCTGCGCAGTCTGAGGAATATATTCACCGAATATCATCATTCTAGCCGTTTGATTGGTACCATTTTTATCCCTCTATTCCCATTTTACCCCTTAAAAGTACGAATTTGGAAAAAATATACTTTTATATTATTTACCTACTCAATTAGAGGAATGTGCTCAACGAATATCGCGTTTCTATCTGTTGTCATTTGATAGGTACCATTTTTATCCCTTTTTTTGTGCCATTTCACCCCCTACGAATATGAATCACTTCATGGCGCACGTTTTTGTTAAAGGGGGAATGCGCTTACCCAATATCAAGTAAGTACAAGCAGACATAAAAAGACTTAATTAAACAATCCAAAAGATTAGGGGTTATTATGGGTATTTTCATTCCTTGTGAGCGAAAAAATTTCACTTTGAACCGATTTCGTGCAGTTGCAATCCCAAACGAGCTACGATTATGAGACGCATTTGTCGACAATTTGGACGTCCTAGCTCCTTTGTTTAGGTGCTAGCGTGCTTTCAATAGACGGACATACAGTGGTGGTCACGAATTTAGCACAGTCACCACACGAAACTTTATAAAGCAAATATTTCAACTTCAACTTTATGTTTTTTGACCGGTATTTTTTCTAAAATATTACGTACGATAAGATGATCATTTAACGTTGTTTTTGTTCGGTTCTTATGCTGCATTTTAGTTTTATGCAATTTAAAGTACAAATAATACGAAAAGTGATTGGACAGTAATTTAGCACAAATTTAAAAAACTTTAATCAAATCGGAAAAAAACTGAACTAACCAATACATTTTATTATAAACTTAATATTTGGTTGGATAATCGCTATTTTGAGTAATAGCTGTACATCTTCTGGACATACTCTCCACTAGAGACATAAAAGACTCCATTGGAGTAGCGTATCAGGAATTTTGAGTTTAATTCAAGAAATCGGGCAAATTTTTGGATTTTATTGCTATAATATGTTGTTAAAGTCCATTCCATAGATTCTCAATAGGATTGAGATCCGGTGACTGTGCTGCACCATTTTTAAAAATCTATTTTGTTGAGCCCCAAACTGGCGTTAAATGTGTTTTGGTCGGTTGTCGTGTATAAAACGCCACTTAATTGGCATGTCTTTAACTGAATATGTTATCATAGTATCACCAAATAGATTTTTGTAAATATACTGATCCATTAGTGCATCGATTTTGTGTATCGGATAAACGCCGTGTCCAGAAAACGCAGTATACACCATCAGATTTTCGCCAACAAGCTTTACCGTCTCAGATTTGTACTTTGGGCTGTGCTGCATGTTTGGAGGGCACAATTCGTATTGTTTCCTATTAGATCCGCACCGACAAATGTTCGATTCGCCAATCCAGGCGATATTTTCCCAAAAATCTTGGATTTTTCTAAATGATCCTGATAAGATTAAATTTGACACTGTAAGCCATATTTTGATACGTCTGGCTTATGTTGAACAATGCAACCAAGTAAATTTTTTCCATTGGTTCTTCTTCTTATGGTTCTTGAGGAAATGCTAATGTAAATTTTTGCCGAAAAATCTCTCTGAATCACAGTTGAGCTTTTAAATGGATCTGCTACGCAGGTTCTATAAATTAAAAAATCCGATATATTGCTTGTTTTTCTCGGTGTAGGACATTTTGCAATATTTTTGAAGCTGACATAAGTGCCAATATGGCTTAGTATATTGTACACAATCTGTCTGGATCAATTTATAATGTTTGCAATATCCCCAGCGGTACTTCCACTGTCGTTCAATTGCATAATAATCTGACGCTGCGCCTCAATGTACTATTTTCCTTTAGCAATGTCTAATTATGAATTTTGTTAAATAATAACTTCCATTTGAGTAAAAATTACCCAAACATACCAATTAATTAATTTAAACGCAAAAATATATAGAAAATAACATCAAATTTATCAAATGTGCTAAATTTGTGTCCAGCCCAGATTACGAATTACTTGCAAAAAAATGAGAGTACGAAGAAAAGGCACAAAAGAATTCGAAAAAAATTATTGGGCTTACTGATCACACCATAAGCAACACTAAAAAACAAATATTTTACGCAGAGTTCATTATCAGAACAAATTATTTGCTAGTATAAACAACACATGTGTAGTGCGCTAAACTCATGACCACCACTGTAAATAGATCGTCTTAAAATTTTATGACGATCAAGAATATATATATACTTTATATTGTCTCAGGTCGATATTTAAAGGTGTTACAAATGGAATGACAAAGTTAGTACACCCCCACCCTGGAGGTGGACGGTATAAAAATGTTAAAAAATTTGAACATAAACATTTTTTGTGTCGATTTGATGACTCAGTATGCCTCAATGCAATTTTTTTAGTTCTCAGGCACATTTTTTTTAATTTTTGGTTTTTCAGTCCATATTAGGAGAAAATAATTCCCTCTGGGGCGAAACCATAGGAAACTTGTAACCATCTAGTCATTTCGTTCACAAGCTCGCGTGCTTTCCAAAAGATTGGCGGGCAGACTAACATGGCAAGATTATCTTATAAATTTTCCACGACTCAAAATATGTATACTTTCTGGGGTCTCCAAATAATGTTTAAAGCAGACTGACAAAATGTATATACACACCTTACCATAGTGGAGGGTATAATAAATTGGTGGCTAAAAGTTTAGGTTAATCAAATTTGAACATTTCACCAGAGTATAATAGTTTGTCTTCAGCACACAAATTATCTGCTATTACAGCATACTTTCTGTCATAACAGCAAACTGATGTAAATGCAGTTGTGAAATCAATCGAACCATAATCAAGCGTCAGTCAAATTTTGAATCCAAATTCCTTCTCCTAATGATATACAGCCTATAGAGTGGCCCCGAGAAACAAGTTAACAAACAGTCGGTTCATTCGGTTCTGGTGGCGGTGGTGAATTGAATTTATTTGTAGCGATTAAACTCTCTTTTGATTATGAACCATAACGGATACTGTCAGAATTACGATTATTTGATTTTATTTCTTTTTTTCTCGTGCTCTCGCTTTGTTTTTGTTTTTTTTTTTTTCACATTTAAAACAACGGACGGACGTACCGACATGTGTACATTAACGACTTACAATTCAGCTTTTTATGTTGTTTTTGTTGCTGCAATGGAACAAAATTGCTGTTTTTCATTAATGGACGACGGACTCATATCAAAAGGTGTTTGTAACGCATCGAACTTATTCATATGGACAGGCGGTCGGGCGGCCGGCCGAACGAACGCACATATGGCTGGCTGGCTGGATGGACGGACGGACGAGTACCACCACTTGATTGGTGGGTTAAAAATGTTAACAATGTGGCAAAGTAGGCAAACAGGCAGGTGCAAAATGCTTTATGCATGTTTGTACACTTTGCTACATATGTAAGTATGTTTGTGTGTCTGTTGGTATGTATGGATGTATGTATGTTTGACTACCCGTCCAGATGAACATTTTAATGGTTTATTGGTGTTTTGGGGCAGTTCATAAAAGCGACCGAGAGTATGGCTCTGGCATGGAGCGCAGTATCCATGCCCAGAGATACATGTGAATTGGTTTTTCATTAAACGTGGCTGCCACAGCAAATTATAAATTATGTAATTTAATGTAGCCTTGTAAATTGTTTCTGGCCATTAAAAACCGTAACGGTATGCGAGCGATGATGTTCTTGCTACAAAAGGGTTGTTTGGCTGTAAGGAATTTGCTGTTAAAATACTATAGTATATATGTATGTATAATATAGAGTGTCCCGTAAAAAAAGGGGAATGTTGCCACTAAAAGCATTCAAATAAATGAGTGCCCCAGGACACGATCTGTGGAAACTAGAGTAACACTATGCAACAAGAAATTAAAAAATTTATGTTCGAGACCTAAAAAATATTTTTTTTTGCATTAAGGTCTACTAATACACTCAACTCAAATATTATTGTAGGGATACATTTTTTAAAATTATTTTTTATTTTAGTTTTTTCGTTTGTATTTTTTTGGTATTTTTTATTTTTTCCGAAGTTACCTTTAATATTTATTTCCTCAATTTGTAAATATAGGCCCAATTACACCCGCTTATATGTCCAATTAAATGTAATTATGATGGCTATAATTGCTGTGAATTTAATTTTCACATAAAAATAGTGGTTTCCAGCAAAATAGATTTTTTTTCGAAAAAAAAAATATATTTTGTTGCCACTAAAAAAACATAACAAATAGAAAAATGAAAAAATGAACAATTATTTTGTTTTATTCACAAAAAATATTTTTTTTGCTCCAAAAAATAGAAAAATATGCAAAAATTATAATTGCTGTGAATTTTACTTTCACATAAAAACTGAGGTATACAGCTAAATTTAGGCAAAAAAAAAACAAATGGAAGAAAAAAATATTTTGCTTTATTCACAAAAAATTATTTTTTGCTCAAAAAAATCGATAAAAAATAAAAAAAATAAATTATTTAATAATCGTAACCTTATAACAAAGAAAGCAAGTAAGGAATACACTCCACTTTCTATCCGAATATAATCCAACTCGGTAAAAAAGTGAAAACGATAAGAATATTTGTATCGGGGCTATATCCAAACATCGAATAAAGTGACTAATTTTCACAATAAGTTGTTCCAGTTCAAATATAACGTGTTATGCTCACTTTGAAGAAATTCGGTGAAAATTCGTGGTTTCTGGGGCGGAAAAAGTCTATCCGGGAACGAAATTTGTATGGGAGCTATATATAAATCTGAACCGATCTGCCCCATTTTTACCACAGGTGTTTCTAGTTGAAATATAAGATGTTTTGCCAAATTTGAAGACAATCTAATACAATATGTGGTTTCTAGAGCGGAAAAAGTCAAATCGTGAGCGAAATTTTAATGGGAGCTATATATACATCTGAACCGATCTGACCTATTTTCACTCTATGTGTTCCTAGTTTAAATATAAGATGTTTTGCCAAATCTGAAGACAATGTGATGCAATATGTGGTTTCGAAGATTTTAACTTTGGAATGCCAAGTAGTTTATCGATACCTTGAGATGAGACTATGATTGGCAAGCGGTCAACTTTTTCCCTGCCACTAATTTCTGGTAACATTGTACCATCCCAGTGCAAAACAAAACTACGTGGAATCTGGAAATAAAAACTCAAGTTTCTTAATTTATACTCAAAACATAAAAAAGATGCATAGGGAAAACCCACATTACAGTACTTACATCAAAGTTTGCTGCAATGTTTTGTGCTGTTGTTGCACGATGCTTCTGACGCATTCGACGAATTGATGATCTATTTAGTATAAGATCTTCGATATCATAGCCCAACGCGTCAGCAGTAGCGCTTAGGATATGAACTGCAGCACCATCAGTGATTTTCCACTTATCCAAAGTTGAAAGCAGTCTTGGTGTAAAAAAAATTGTTTTACCTCTGGAGATACCTGATATACCTGGATTTGGATTTGATACAGATGTTGATGTTGATGCTACAACTTCAATATCGTTTTCGTCGTCAATGTCAATCATACCTGTTTTACAACAATAATTCTGATTTGCTTAAAAGATATAATATTTAATTGTATACCTCTTTGAATCTGTTGTTCATATAACTCTTTTCGTTCATCTTCTTTTATTCGACGCTGGTTTTCTTGTTCTTTCTGGACTGCCTTCCGCTTTTCTTTCTGCATTACAATTTTATCCGTTCCTAGCATACAACCTGGTCTTCCTTTTTCTCGTTGCTTTTTTAAGAACTCTTTTTGTATTTTTTTTAATTCTTGTATTTTAATTAATTCAAACGCGTTTGCATGTGCGATATCGAATAAATCATCTAATTTATCTTGAAATTCAGTTTCTTTCCTGTTTTGACATTCTGTTTTTCGACCATGATGCTTTGTAATATCTCTCCACTTGTTGTATAATTTTTCCAGCTTCTCAATGCAGTGTTTTTCATGGTGTGTTGGAATTCGTGCTTTTTGCCACAACGTGCTGACCTCAGCAACAACTAATCTAGAACTTTCTCTTAAATTTAAGCCAACTATTCTTAAATTATAAAATAAAACTTGTAGCACTTGTTTTCTTCCTGGTAATTTAGCTCCAGTAATTTGGTGGTCCATTACGCAAATTAACATAATGTCATCATCCGATCGAAGTCTTTTGGTTGTCATCGCTTTAGATTTTTAATTTTAAAATGTATTTGTTCGTTTTGGATTTTCTATGAATTTAAAAAATAAAAAATATTAATATTTTCGGCAAAAAATATTTATTTTCTTCATACATTTATTTTTACCGGCTAAACTGTTGATTATATAGAAAAACGCTATATATACACATTTTAAAGGAATTGTAATTCTTAATTATTTTTCAATTTATTTAAACAAAATCGGACTAGTGGTTCTCGAGTTATGTCAAAAAAAGAGCACCAAAGGTGATAATTTCCCCTATATGATAGTAACTAACTTTAATGACAAACAATTGTTGGCGGGGGCACGCGTAAAAATTGTCCAATCAAGCTCAAATTTTTTTTTGTGTATTTTAGAGTAGTTTTAGCGCTTGCCGTCATGCGAATTCAAAAAAAAAAGAAATAAGGACCGGTCTAATATATATTCTGTAATTGTGGTGGTTTCAGAGATATTGCCAAAAAAAGGGCAGCACTCCTGTGTTTTTCATAATTTATTTTCATGCCGAAATATACTGGAACTTCTTTTGAATTTCTGGATTAGCTTCTAATAAATAAAACAAGTAAGGAAAGGCTAAAGTCGGGCGGGGCCGACTATATAATACCCTACACCACTCCCTGCGTACATACATCGCCTTTATTACTAAACCCAGGTGTTTCATGGTAGCAATTTTATGTAGTTCATATAAATTATAGTATAAATTCATCTTTAGTCATATTTAACGAATATGGTAAATAATTGATCCAATTTTCCGGCAGACAAATACAAATTATACGTAGTGATAGGATAAATCGGACCGACATTTGAAAGGAGGCTTATAACAACACCGGATCAAAACATGGGCCTATATATTTCTCATTTCACTGTAGGTATTCATAGTTGAAATATATCATGATGCGATGTAAGACGTAGTTTGTAGAGCTGTATTAGCGTAGAATGGGTTATTGGGTTGTTCCAAAATGTGGACACATATATTTGACTTTGTATCCTGAAATATAATATAATCTGCAAAATTTGAAAAAAAACCGATGTAAAATTTGCGTTCTTGAGGGGTAAAAATTAAAATGGGGCCATTTGTAAGTGCTCTACATTAAAAAGAGGTTCCATATAGATCACTTTCAAAGTAGGTATTCTTAGTTGAAATATGACATGATATGAAAAATTATATCGAGATTTAATGCACGATGTGGGTTCTAGAGATGTAATAGAGTGGAATGGGGGCCCAATTTGTATGGGGTTATACCAAAATATGGACCCATATATTTGACTTTCATAATATGTCTTCTTAATTGAAATATATCTGGGCTATATCTAAATCTGAACCGATCTTACCCACTTTCACCATAGGTTTTTTAGTTGGATTATAAGATATTGTGCCAATTTTAAAGAAAAACGGGTACAATATGTGGATTTTAGAGCGGAAAAAGTCAAATCGGGAGCGACATTGTATGGCGGCTATATCTAAATCTGAACCGATCTTACCCACTTTCAGCATAGGTGTTTCTAGTTCAATTATAAAATGTTGTGCCAATTTTAAAGAAAATCGGGTACAAATCGGGAGCGACATTTGTATGGGGGCTATATCTAAATCTGAAGCGATCTTACCCGATTTTTGCATACGTGTTCCTAGTTGGATTATAAGATGTTCTGCAAAATTTAAATAAAATCGGGTACAATATGTCGTTTCTAGAGCGGAAAATGTCAAATCGGGAGCGACATTTGTATGGGGGCTATATCTAAATCTGAACCGATCATACCCAATTTTTGCATACGTGTTCCTAGTTGGATTATAAGATGTTCTGCCAAATTTAAAGAAAATCGGGTACAATATGTCGTTTCTAGAGCGGAAAATGTCAAATCGGGAGCGACATTTGTATGGGGGCTATATCTAAATCTGAACCGATCTTACCCAATTTTTGCATACGTGTTTCTAGTTGGATTATAAGATGTTCTGCCAAATTTAAAGAAAATCGGGTACAATATGTCGTTTCTAGAGCGGAAAATGTCAAATAGGGAGCGACATTTGTATGGGGGCTATATCTAAATCTGAACCGATCTTACCCAATTTTTGCATACGTGTTTCTAGTTGGATTATAAGATGTTCTGCCAAATTTAAAGAAAATCGGGTACAATATGTCGTTTCTAGAGCGGAAAATGTCAAATAGGGAGCGACATTTGTATGGGGGCTATATCTAAATCTAAACCGATCTTACCCAATTTTTGCATACGTGTTTCTAGTTTGATTATAAGATGTTCTGCCAAATTTAAAGAAAATCGGGTACAATATGTCGTTTCTAGAGCGGAAAATGACAAATCGGGAGCGACATTTGTATGGGTGCTATACCTAAATCTGAACCGATTTCCTGCAAATATACCGATGGTCATTGGCCAGAAAAAATAACTTCTGCCAAGTTTCATGACAATCGGACAACAATTGCGACCTGTAGAGTGCGAACAAGCTTAGATGGACAGCAGACGGACGGACAGACGGACAGACAGACATCGTTAAATCGACTCAGCTGGTGATTCTAAGCTGATCGGTATACTTTAAGGTGGGTCTAGCTCGATTATTTCTTGGTGTTACAAACATTTGGCGCGAAACTAACTTATAATACCCTAGACCACGAAGTGGTGTAGGGTATAAAAATATTTATTTCATATTTTAAATCCAACGTTTCGTTTTGGAATTTTATTTTGTAAAAAATAGTATTTTTTTCTAAATTGTGGTAGAGTAGTAAAAAATCAATTAAAAAATATGGAGAATTGTTGGTTTTTGCGTAACAATCTAAGAAAATTAAAAAAGAAATATATTGAAAATTATTTATTTATTTATATTTAATATTGAAAATTATTTATTTCATATTTTATATCATTATTATTTATTTATTTATTTCGTTTTATTAAAAAATCATATTTTAGTTTTTGTTTTTGCTAAATTATAGTACACCCTAATGTGCAGTGGTAAAGATTCAATAACAAAAAATCAATTAAAAATTATGTTCCTCTTACAAAAATCTAATATAGTAAATGAACTTCAGGTTATTATACCTCTACTTAAGGACACGTGCGCTCTTATTTTAATAGATGCAACCTTGGAAAATGTTAGTATTTATATATGTACGTGCAACGTCTTATGAAGTCATGCTGTAAAGTGCTATACTAGAATTACTATTATACATGAGATGAAACAGGCTGTCCGGGTACATTCAATGAAAAAAAGGAAAAAAAAAACATAGTGGTGATAGTGATTGGATGTAACATATCCTCCCAAACCTAACCTACCAAAGATCATAAGATCATATGGGAAGATTGGCTAGGGCGAAAATAAAAAACAAAATTTAAGTTTGCGGCGAATGGGGAAGGAATTAGTAAAGGAAAATTAAAAATAATTAATTAATTCTAATTTTTCTGATTTATAACAGATTTTTAGGAATTGATATTTTTTGTGACAGTTGCAATTGTGGCAAGAAATTTCAAAGAATACACGATATATTAAAGAAATCAATTAAAAAACAAGTAAGGAAAGGCTAAAGTCGGGTGGGGCCGACTATATGATACACTCCACTTTCTATCCTATTACAATTCAATTCAGTAAAAAAGTGAAAACTTGAAGAATTTTTGTATGTTTCCTAATCGTTGGCTAATATGACCTGACCTAAGTGGTCAAATTGAGAAGAATATTTGTATCGGGGCTATATCCAAACATGGAATGAAGTGACCCACTTACTTTTCACACTGGGTGTTTCTAGTGGAAATATAAGATATTTTTCCAAATTTTTAGAAAATCTGTTTAAATATGTGGTTTCTAGAGCGAAAAACTCAAATTGAGAACGAAATTTGTATGGGAGCTATATATAAATCTGAACCGATCTGACCTATTTTCACCACGGATGTTTATAGTGAAATATAAGACGTTTTACAAATTTTTGAAAAAAAATCTGTTAAAATATGTGGTATCTAGTGTGAAAAGAGTCAGATCGGGAGTGAAATTCGTATGGGAGCTATATCTAAATCTGAACCGATCTGAGTCAGTTTTACCATGGATGTTTCTAGTTGAAATATAAGATAGTTTGCAAGATTTGAAGAAGATCCGATAAAATATCTGGTTTCTAAAGCGGAAAAACTCAAATTAAGAGTTAAATTTGTATGAGAGCTACATATATATAAATCTGAACCGATCTGACCTGTTTTCACAATGGATGCTTCTAGTTGAAATATAAAATGTGTTCCCAATTTTGAAGAAAATCTATATCAAAATCTGAACCGATTTTCCTCAATTAAATAGCGTTCGTCCTATCCCGAAAAACTTCAGTCTGCAGTGTATAAATATATATATATGTATATATATATATATATATAACGAGGTTCGACAGACAGACGGACATTGCTAGATCGTCTTTGATTTTTACCACGACCCATAATATATCTAATTTATGGAATCTCCGACTAATATTTTAAGGTGTTACAAACGGAATGATCTTTAGGAGGAGGGTATGAAAATCAATGGAATGATGATGTCAGCATATGTGGAGTTTTGTGAAATCAGTTTATTGGAGAATTTCCGCAGCAATTCTCTCATATGTGACACTTCGCATCATTCTGTTTAAACCTTTCAGTGCATTTCTGAAAAGAAATATATATATATATATATTACAGGAAAATATTTTTTAATACTGGCAAACCAAATACAATTATAAAAAAAAAAAATTTATAAATAAGTATAATATTTTTATTATTTCAAACCACGCTTATAATGCAAGACTACCAATACGTTTACATATCGAAATAATACTTCAAGTCAATTCAAAAAATAAATATTCTTATGTTTATACTTTCAAAACGCTTAAATACCATAAATATTGGTAGATAGTGAGTGTTCATTATCTCACGTACATAGGGCAAAATATCCTACCTTCATGATTCAACCAATTTTTGAAGTAAAAATAAAAAGTACGACAAATGGACAAATCTTTTTATTGTGCGTGTCAGAGGAATGTATACACCGAATTCCATGATTCTACCTGCGGCCATTTGATTGCTACCATTTTTATCCCCTTTTTCCTATTTTACTCCCTTAAGAGTACGACTTTTTAAAATCTCTTTATTTTACGTGTCTATTCAGTTAGAGGAATGTACACACCGAATTTCAACATGCTGGCTGTAGTTGTAGTTCACCATTCTGTCTGTCCGTTTAGTTGGTAGAATTTGAAAAAACCTTTTATTTTTCGTGTCTAGGCGTTCAGAGGAATGTATACTCCGAATTTCATGGCTCTAGCTGCTGTCATTTGGTTTGTACTATTTTTATCCCCCTTTACCATTTTAACCCCAAAAAGTACGAATCATTATTTTAGGTGCAGCCGTTTGGTTGGTACCATTTTTATCCCTCTATTACCATTTGACCCCTTAAAAGTACGAATTTGGAAAAAATACTTTTATATTATGTATCTACTCAATTAGAGGAATGGACACAACGAATTTCGTGTTTCTAGGTGTTGTCGTTTAATATGTACCATTTTTATCCCTTTTTGCCCCATAATATAAATATAAATATTATATATAAATATATATAATATAAAAGTATTTTTTCCAAATTCGTACTTTTAGGGTGTAAAATAGGAATAGAGGGATAAAAATTGTGCCAACCAAACGGCTGTACCTAGAATAATGAAATTCGGAGTATACATTCCTCTGACTGCGTAGACACGGAAAATAGACGAACTTTTTGAAATTAGTACTTTCAAGGGATACAATAGTACAGAGGGATAAAAATAGTACCAACTAAACGACTACAGCTACAATGATGAAATTCTAATTGCGTAGAAACATCAAGGTGGTAAAATGGTACCAACCAAATGGGCGCAGCTGGAATCATGGCATTCGGTGTATACATTCCTCTGACTGCATAGACACGCAAAATAAAAAGTTTTTTTTTTCCAAATTCGCACTTCTTCTTTTACGACAACAATTGGTTGAATCATGAAGTGAGGTTATTTTGCACTATGTACGTCTGATAATGGATTTTCAAAATTTGTACTTTTGGAGTTAAAATAGAATGGAAATACAACCAACTGTAGCACCCACTATTGGTATTGTTGGCTTTGAAAATATTTTTGAAAATATAAATTTAAGAATATTTATTTTTTGAATTGACATATTGGTAGCATTACCTTAAAAGCGAGGTTTGAAATAATTAAAATATTATATTTATTAATAAAATTAATTTTTCAATATTTGTATTTGTTTTGGTTTGGCTATATTAAAAAAAATATATTTTCCTGCAATATTACTGTATTTCTCGAAAACCGACAACCTCTGTGGAATGCAATCCATGGTGGAGGGTATATAAAATTACTGGTTATATAATCAAATAAAAAATATAATCAATATTTTCATTTAAATTTTTTAATTGATTTATATATTATATTTGATTTAAATTTAAATAAAGACTTATTTGAATCAATTAAACCATTTTTTAAATTCATAAATATTTTTAAATTAATTTTTTAATCAATATATTATTATTTTAATTTATTTATTAATTTTTTATTTATCTATTTATTATGAATTACAATACAAAATAAATGTATATTCTAATTTTGGGTCCAGGGATAGAGCCGGGGTGACTAAGACCATTGTAGCGAGTTATTGCAGTGACAGACCGGAGCCTCTGGTGGGAATCGAACATGTATTTTTTATTAATATTATTAATTCAAATTGCGAATTTCCGTTATTTAGAATATTAATTGATTCTGCGAATTTTCGAATTTTTTAGAAGTGAATATAAGGCAGCAATCTCCAAAAATTGCCTAATTTATTAATGATATTATTTTTTTAATTTATGAATAAAAAAACTTGAAACGATTCCCAGATCTGTTCGGATAAACAGTGGATAAATTTACATAAAATATTCCAGAGATGAAAAAGTTCTTCAAATTGTGTTTTTTTTTTTGTAAATTTAATTATTAGCTTCTACCGAAATCTTATATTAAATGAAAGAATTTAAATTATTGATATTTTCACCTTTTACTGGATATTTGTTCCTTACACCGATAACAAAGGTGTGACATTTATTGTCACATGTTGTGCGTTATTACAAAATGCAATTCCAAAACATGGTCTCTTAATAGAAACTTTACATGAACTCGCTGCCTCGCCATTTTGAAGTATCCCAGGGATTCATCTTGTCCCCGAAAAAAAACATGACAATTTTAATTCGCGGCAGTTTGAACAAATGTTTGCATTTGGCTTTAAACCCCTAAAAAATATGTAACATTTTACGCCATAAGCCGCAAAACAATTTCTGAGATCTCAGATGAATCCGTTGACACCTGCTCCACAAAACCCAAAAAAGCACAACAACAATAAAATAAAAACCGAAAGCAAACAACAGCCAAAATTTTCAACATTCCACACTCATTATGCGGCTACCATCATTTGTTTACGCAGCGTTTATAATAATGACTCTACTTACCTGCCCCCCCCCCCACTCCCCCATCAAAAATGCCAAGCAAAGCAGAACCAGAACTTGAACATGAACCATTCAAAACCAGTGAAATATTTAACCCGTTTATATTATTTATGATCATAATTTGTTAACGAAAAAAAGGTCACCCTGCGACCCCGTCAAACGGCAGCCAAAAAACAAACAAACATTTCGACCAAAACCCCCACCAAAACAAACCAAAAAATAAAAACAACCCAACAAACATGAAACGTCGAAAAGAAGATACCCCTTCTCAATCGTAATTCGGTATTCTCAGAACGATGCATAATTAAGATATTAAACTAATTATTCAAATTAGTCTCATATACGACGAATATTTTACATATTTGTTGTACACGAATAACGAAAAGCGAAACCAAACCCAAACATAAATACACCATGGAACTGGAGAACATCGAACCGAAAACATGCCGGGGAATTTAAATGAGTACCAAATATTTATGTTAGTATGTAATTGGGAATATGTCGTATTCTAGGTGTAACAACATTAGAATGGGTCACATGCCATAGGGTATGAAGGAGGGAAATCGTGGGAAATGTTGTATGAATTTCTGGAGTCTTACAACAGATTTTTAAAGTTATTACAAACCCAAATTTCTATAAGTAAAATGTCGTCTGATAATCAAAGATTTCGTACAATTGAATTCAAAGCCTTTCGGAAATTTCAACTGCATACCCTGTTTCTGAAATATCACCATCGATTGGTAATGAACATAAGGTTTTTTGGAATTCTTTCAAAAATAGTCAACTATGAATGTAATAAATTTTAAACATAATGAATTGAAACTAGGGTTTTTCTCTACACGGTCTTTTCCCCCCGGTTTAGATATTATAACTGTTTTCAAAGAGATTACCTATTTCAGCAAAGCAAAATTGTAGTTTTGTAGGTTTAAAATTGATTTTGGAAAAAATAAATCTACTAAGAAAGTAATAATGGGTGATATAGAGCTATCAAATATATACCCAAACTCCGCCGAGAATATTTGAAAACAAGTAAAAACGGCGTTAAGTTCGGCCGGGCCGAACTTTATATACCGTCCACCATAGATGCATTCCACAGAGGCTGCCGATTTTCGAAGAAGTGCAGTAGTAGGAAAATATAATTTTTTAAATACAAATATTGAAAAAGTAATTTTATATATAAATATAATATGTTTATTATATCAAACCAAGCTTAGAAGTCAAGGCTACCAATACGTTTACATATCGAAATAATACTTCAAAAAATAAATATTCTTATATTTATATTTTCAAAAAGCATAGAAACAATACAATAATATCTACCAATAGTGGGTGTTACAGTTGGTTATATTTCCATTCTATTTTAATTCCAAAAGTTCAAATTTCGAAAATCCATTATCTCACGTACATAGTGCACAATAGCCTAACTTCATGATTAAACCAATTTTTGGCGTAAAAGTAAAAAGTACGAATTTGGAAAAATCTTTTTTATTTTGCGTGGACATGTAGCCAGAGGAATGTCTACACCAAATTCCATGATTCTAGCTACGGCCATTTGGCTGGTTCCATTTTTATCCCCTTTTTCCTATTTTAACCCCGACTTTTTAAAATCTCTTTATTTTACGTGTTTACGCAATTAGTAGGATGTACACACCGAATTTCATCATTCTGCCTGTAGTCGTTTAGTTGGTACTATTTTTATCCCTCTGTATCCATTGCATGCCTTGAAAGTACGAATTTGAAAAAACTTTTATTTCTTGTGTCCACGCAGTCAGAGGAATGTATACTCCGAATTTCATGAGTCTAGCTGTGGTTATTTGGTTGGTACTATTTTTATCCCTTTTTTTCCATTTTAGAATTTCGAAAAATCCGTTTATTTTACGTGTCTACGCAATCAGAGGAATGTATACATTATGCTAGGTGCGAATTTAATTACATTTGACATAAAACTGAAAATAAAGGGTGGTTAAATTTTAAGGGCCGATGTTGATTTTGAATAAAACACAAATTATTTAGGATATTATTGTCATTTCTTTATACCCTACACCATAGGGTATAATGTCTTTGTGCATTTGTTTGTAACACCCAAAAGGAAGCGAGATATACCCATTGTTAAGTATACCGATCGACTTAGAATCACTTTTTGAGTCGATTTAGCAATGCCCACCCGTCCGTCTGTCCATCTATTCTTGTAATCACGATACAGGTCGCAATTGTAGACAGAACTAAATGAAACTTTGCACAACGAAGTTTTTCGGGATAGGGACAAACGCTATTAATTTGAAGAAAATCGGTTCAGATTTAGGTATAGCTCCCATACAAATTTTACTCCCGATTTTACTCTTTCCGCTCTAGAATCCACGTATTTGAACAGATTTTCTTCCAAAATGGCAAAACGTCATATGTCTCAACTAGAAATAGCTCTGGTAAAAATAAGCCAGATCGGTTCAGATCTATATATAGCTCCCATACAAATATCTTCTCCGATTTGACTTTTTCCGCTCTAGAACGCACATATTTCAAGAGATTTTCCTCAAATTTGGCAAAACAACTTATATTTCAACTAGAAATAGCTCTAGTAAAAATGGGCCAGATGGGTTCAGATATATATATAGCTCTAATACAAATTTTGACAACGAATTGATTACTTCAGCTCTAGAAATATCATATTTGATCAGATTTTCTTCAAATTTGGCGAACCAGCTCATAATTCAACTAAAAACATCTATGGCGAAAATGGGCCACATCGGTTCAGATTTATATATAGCTCACATACAAATGTCTCCTTCGATTTGACAAATACAAATGTCTCCTTCGATATTTTATCAGATTATCTTCAAATTTGGCAAAACAACTTATATTTCAACTAGAAATAGCTCTGGTAAAAATGGGCCAGATCGGTTCAGATATATATATATAGCTCTAATACAAATTATGCCAACGAATTGATTACTTCAGCTCTACAAATAGCATATTTGATTAGATTTTCTTCAAATTTGGTAAACCAGCTCATAATTCAACTAAAAACATCTATGGCGAAAATGGGCCAGATCGGTTCAGATCTATATATAGCTCCCATACAAATATCTCCTCCGATTTGACTTTTTCCGCTCTAGAACGCACATATTTCAACAGAGTTTCCTCAAATTTGGTAAATCAACTTATATTTCAACTAGAAAGAGCTCTGTTAAAAGTGGACCTGATTGGTTCAGATATATATATAGCTCTAATACAAATTTTGCCAACGAATTGATTACTTCAGCTCTAGAAATATCATATTTGATCAGATTTTCTTCAAATTTGGCGAACCAGCTCATAATTCAACGAAAAACGTCTATGGCGAAAATGGGCCACATCGGTTCAGATTTATATATAGCTCACATACAAATGTCTCATTAGATTTGACTCTTTCCCATTCAAGTTTTGCAGATAGAAGTATACAATTTTTAGTACATTCTTCTCTTATATCACCCGGTTCAAATGTAACGACGTTTTTATACCCTACACCACAGGGTATAGTGACTAGGTGTAGGGTATAATATAGTCGGCCATGCCCGACTTTAACCTTCCTTACTTGTTTTAAGATGATAATATTGGTATGGTTCAATTATGTCTGGATCAAAATATCGGCCAACTGGCCGCCGCGACCTCGGCGACACACCTCTAGCCGATGGTCCAAGTTTTCGATGACGCTGAGGCATAATTAAGGTTATATGCCATTAATGTGCCGAATTAGCTCATCCTTTATGTCTTGAATCCAACGGTGTCAAATCACATGGTATTGGCGGCCAATTGACATCGCCACCACGTGAGATAACACGACCATTGAATTTGTCGCGCAAAAGAGCCATTGTTTCGTTAGCTGTGTGGCAAGTTGAAACCACATATCGTCCACATCCATATCATCCAATTCGGGCCATAAAAAGTTCGTTGTCTTCTCACGATAGAGAAGACCATTCACAGTAACTGCCTGACCGGCCTCATTTTGGAAAAATACGGCCCGATGATGCCACCAGCCCATAAACCGCACCAAACAGTCACTCTTTGTAGGTGCATTGGTATTTCGACAATCACTCTTGGATTATCATTCGCCCAAATGCGGCAATTCTGCTTTTTGACGAATCCGCTGAGGTGAAAATGTGCCGCATCACTGAAGATGAAGTGTACGATATGCATTTTGATTTTAAGGCCCATTTTCATAATAAGCCTGAATAACTTCAACGCAATGTATCTTTCCACGATTGTGTATCTTTCCATGGTTCAAATTGAGTTAGTCTGAAATTGAGAAATGTCATAAGAAATGTAGAAAAAACTTGACGTTTAGGTGTGGTTCAGATTCAATATCGGCCCTTACAATTTAACCACCCTTTAAAAGTTAAAAATTAATGTTATTCTACATTTCAAAGTAATCGTTAGTTAAAATTTAAAATTTTAAATGACCCACTCTTTAGTTGTGATTTTTATCTAGAGAATAAAACGACCTCCCAAGCGAACATTTTTCATTACCCACTCTTAGGTACATCTTACGGCTATGGAAATTTCATTATTTCTCTGTACATGTTTTGGAATTTTCATAACGTAAATGTTTTCTGTGGAATTTTCTTTAATGTGTGTCTCTTTTTTGTTGCTGTTGCTGTCGTTGATTGTATAATTTTGTTAACATAGACGTGTAAACCGCAATAAGGTAAAAGTAAGTAAGGTCGTTGTTGACAATACCCTACCTAAGCCACGTCTGTCGGAGATGTGACAGAACAGCCGAATATTTGTCGTTGCGAGAGGATAAGACTTAATATGCGAATTATTCAATTACTTCAGGGGACATGTTGCTAAGGAAATTTGCCAAAAAAAATTGCTTACATACGATGTTTTTCAAGTGGGGAGGGGGTGCAATTTTTTCTTCTAAGTAAATTCAACAAAAGGGATTTTTGTAGGAGAGTTTTCAACTTTAGGTAAAGTCTGCGAAGTTTAAAAACTAAAACTTTACTTTATTCAAATTTCTAAATGAAATTTGAATAATTTCAAGGCTCTCCATCAAGGACTTTTTAAAATAATCTCAAAATATCCTTGCTTTCATATCAAATAAATCTCCTTCTTAATGAGATGACCTACAGCATATCTCCCTGTCTGAAAAACTTTGAGGGAGATTCCATCCTCGACCAAACTAACCATAAAAACAAGCTACCAAAACTTTCCCATTTTTCCCAATTTTTACTACCAAATATAGGCCATGACGTTAAACTGTGAACATGCACGAATTAAGCACTCGAATGACGAAATTTACTAATTAATTAATAGGGGGATGGGAACGAGTTCTCAGGTGTATAAATATGCAAATTTCCACCATACGATTATCGTGCCATGGAGCTGTCTGTTTGCTCGGCGTCCGTCCGACTGTTTGTCTGGCGTGCCATGGATGTGGATGATTATGATGATGGTTGCTGGCCGCTTAACCTTTGTGACCATCCACAAACCCTAGAAGAAGGCACGCACACATGTCAATTGTTAAGAGTAGGGGATACATTTGATATCATTCATGGAATGGTGACTCAAACCATTCCACTTCACTGTTTCCTTGGTTACCTTTGTGATGGAGAGCAGGTAGTTTTTTGTTGGGCAAAAGGGTATTCGGTTTACTTAAGACAATATGTAAATATTTTCTGTTATAATTTGTTTAGGTTTGGATTGTGCTGCCCATTCACAAATGACCACGAGAAATGATAAAGTGTCAATCATATGTTGGGGAGTTCGTTCGTTGGGGCATGCCACTCGAATGTTGGGAAATCCGTGGAGTGGATGGGAAAGTGAAAGTGTCATGGGAGCAGATGACAGGTGGGCATTTGTTAGGATATATGTTTCAATGTATACAAATTTATTCTGGGGCACATCATTTGCTCGCCCTTTAGATGTTAATGTTTTCCATAGGATTTTCTTTATTTCAGAGGCTGTGGTAGGCGGAATTCGTACATGACCCACTATATTATGAACCACATCACAGTGAGCAGAATAAGAGATCAATTCCTCCAGATTATATACGTATAAAGAACACTATATTCAACGAAGGAGTTCATTTAAAGCAAAAATATTTCATTAATCGATTATGTGATACACCACACCAGACTGGAAAATTAAATAGCGCTTGATCAGACCAGGGATCAGCAGGTGCATTTACAAAAAGCACAATGGCTTCGATCAAGGGATTCCCAAAGAAAGAGTTCGTTTGCCGCAAAAAATGTCTATTTGGTCGATTTTCAAATAGTCGGACGTTGAAAGACTAACGAATCTAAATAAGACTCTTTTGGGAGAGAAACCAATCCGATTCACTTTCTATATATTATAAGAGTTCCGATCAAATCCATCCAGTTGGAAATGATCTACAGGCATAGAAAGAGTTCGTTTGGCCCAAAAATATGTTTAATCCCACAATAGACTGAAAAAACTAATTGCCGCTAGATGCGATGAGAACCTAATGGAGTTCACTTTTAATATATTATATGTTCAATTAAAGGTAATTAGGTTAGTCTAGGGACAGTCTCCACAAGACTGAGAAAAAATCGATTCTTTCGAAAAAAATCTGCGGATGAGGAATTATAAATGCCTGTTCTTTATTTTTGTTTTAGTGGAAAGGAAAGATCTGCTTCAGCTATCGTATTTAGAGGCGCTTGTTAAAACTTGAGAACACAATTACGATAATTAGAAAGAGTAAGGAGGAGACAATCGTTTGTAAGTGTACATTTAAAATTTAAATATACATACGATTGATAACAGAATTGTAATACCAAACACTCTCTATAGAAGTCTACGATAACACTGTGCGAAAGTCCAAAAACTCTGGGAAGTGATAGTACTTTTCTCCTAGGTATTGTCGAGTAGAACAGGAATCTGTATTTGAAATTTGACAGACACCCCCAAAATCTTGAGTTAAGGGTAAAAAATTGGGGTTTCGTACCTTTGCACACTTATAAGTGGGCTATCAACCGATTTTAACTTTCTATCCGGATTTGAAAAGAAAAAACCTGGAACTTTCGATTGATATAAAATTTAATTAAGAAAACTTAATAAATCTGTGTACTTTTGTCCAACTAATACACTTTTTTAAGCAATTTTTATACCCTACACCACTTCGTGGGCTAGGGCATTATATGTTAGTTTCGCGCCAAATGTTTGTAACACCAAGAAATATTCGAGCAAGACCCACCTTTAAGTATACGGATTGGCTTAGAATCACCAGCTGAGTCGATTTAACGATGTCTGTCTGTCCGTCCGTCTGCTGTCCATCTAAGCTTGTTCGCACTCTACAGGTCGCAATTTTTGTCCGATTGCCATGAAACTTGGCAGAAGTTATTTTTTCTCGCCAAGGACCATTGAATTTGGAGGAAATCGGTTCAGATTTAGATATAGCCCCCATACAAATGTCGCTCCCGATTTGACTTTTTCCGCCCTATAAAGCACATATAGTACCCGATTTTCTCCACATTTGGCTTAACACTTTATAATCAACCTAGAAATACCTGTGGCGAAAGCGGGTTAGATCGGTTCAGATTTAGATATAGCCCCCATACAAATGTCGCTCCCGATTTCACTTTTTCCGCTTTAGAAACCACATATTGTACCCGATTTTCTTTAAATTTGGCACTAAATTTTATAATCGAACTAGAAACATCTATGCTGAAAGTGGGTAAGATCGGTTTAGATTTAGATATAGTCCCCATACAAATGTCGCTCCCGACTTCACTTTTTCCGCTTTAGAAACCACATAATGTACCCGATTTTCTTTAAAATTGACACAACATTTTATAATCCAACTAGAAATACCTATGCTGAAAGTTGGTAAGATCGGTTCAGATTTAGATATAGCCCACATACAAATTTCGCTCCCGATTTCACTTTATCCGCTTTAGAAACCACATGTTGTACCCGATTTTCTTTAAAATTGGCACAACATCTTATAATCCAACTTAAAACACCTATGGTGAAAATGGGTCAGATCGGTTCAGATTTATATATAGCTCCCATACAAATTTCGCTCCCGACTTAATTTTTCCGCCTAAGGAAACACCTATTTTCACCGAATTTCTTCAAGTTGATCATAACGGATAATTGAACTGGAAGAACCTATTTTGAAAGTGGGTCACTTCATTCCAAGTTTGGATATAACCCCGATACAAATATTCTTCCCTATTTGACAAATTGGGTCAGGTCGTATCAGCGTATGATTAGGAAACATACAAAAATACTGCCCGTTTTTACTTTTTTACCGAATTGAAAGTGGAGTGTATCATATAGTTTGCACCGCCCGACTTTAATCTTTCCTTACTTGTTATACCCTACACCACTTCGTGGGCTAGGGTATTATAAGTTAGTTTCGCCCCAAATGTTTGTAACACCAAAAAATAATCGAGCTAGACCCACCTTTAAGTATACCGATCGGCTTAGAATCGCCAGCTGAGTCGATTTAACGATGTCTGTCTGTCCGCCCGTCCGTCCGTCCGTCCGTCCGTCCGTCTGTCCGTCTGCTGTCCATCTAAGCTTGTTCGCACTCTACAGGTCGCAATTGTTGTCCGATTATCATGAAAGTTGGCATAAGTTATTTTTTCTGGCCAATGACCATCGGTATTGAATTTGGAGGAAATCGGTTCAGATTTAGATATAGCCCCCATACAAATGTCGCTCCCGATTTGACATTTTCCGCTCTAGAAACGACATATTGTAACCGATTTTCTTTAAATTTTGCAGAACATCTTATAATCTAAGTAGAAACACGTATGCAAAAATTGGGTAAGATCGGTTCAGATTTAGATATAGCCCCCATACAAATGTCGCTCCCGATTTGACATTTTCCGCTCTAGAAACGACATATTATACCCGATTTTCTTTAAATTTGGCAGAGCATCTTATAATACAACTAGAAACACGTATGCAAAAATTGGGTAAGATCGGTTCAGATTTAGATATAGCCCCATACAAATGTCGCTCCCGATTTGACATTTTCCGCTCTAGAAACGACATATTGTACCCGAATTTCTTTAAATTTTGCAGAACATCTTATAATCCAACTAGAAATACGTATGCAAAAATTGGGTAAGATCGGTTCAGATTTAGATATAGCCCCATACAAATGTCGCTCCCGATTTGACATTTTCCGCTCTAGAAACGACATATTATACCCGATTTTCTTTAAATTTGGCAGAACATCTTATAATCCAACTAGAAACACCTATGCAAAAATTGGGTAAGATCGGTTCAGATTTAGATATAGCCCCCATACAAATGTCGCTCCCGATTTGACATTTTCCGCTCTAGAAACGACATATTGTAACCGATTTTCTTTAAATTTTGCAGAACATCTTATAATCTAAGTAGAAACACGTATGCAAAAATTGGGTAAGATCGGTTCCGATTTAGATATAGCCCCCATACAAATGTCGCTCCCGATTTGACATTTTCCGCTCTAGAAACGACATATTATACCCGATTTTCTTTAAATTTGGCAGAACATCTTATAATACAACTAGAAACACGTATGCAAAAATTGGGTAAGATCGGTTCAGATATAGATATAGCCCCATACAAATGTCGCTCCCGATTTGACATTATAATCCAACTAGAAATACGTATGCAAAAATTGGGTAAGATCGGTTCAGATTTAGATATAGCCCCCATACAAATGTCGCTCCCGCTCTAAAATCCACACATTGTACCCGATTTTCTTTAAATTTTGCAGAACATCTTATAATCCAACTAGAATTACGTATGCAAAAATTGCCGATTTCACTTTTTCCGCTCTAAAATCCACACATTGTACCCGTTTTTCTTTAAAATTGGCACAACATCTTATAATCGAACTAGAAACATCTGTGATGAAAGTGGGTAAGATAGGTTCAGATTTAGATATAGGCCTCATACAAATGTTGCTCCCGAATGTTTAACCGATTTTGGCCAAATTTTACCTATTATATTTCACCAATAAACAGATATGGTGAAAGCGGGTCACATCGTTCCAGGTTTCAATATACCCCCATACAAATGTCCTTTCCGATTTAACATTTTTTGTCAAACACATACATTTACAGGATGCAAAAATCCTTCCCGATTTCACTTTTTTACCGAATTGAATTGAAATGAGAATTGTTTGGGTGATGTCCATATGTCCATACTTTGAAATGAGTTTGGTATACTACTGTATAATTTGTATTTGTCTGTCGGACAATTAGATCAATTACCACATTATTTACCATACTCGTTAAATTTGACTGAAGATGAATTTATAGCATATAAATTATATGAATATAATTTATATAATTTGTATGAACTACATAAAATTGCTCCCATGAAATACCTGGGTTTAGTAATCAAAGCGAGGTACATACACAGGGAGTGGTGTAGGGTATTATATTTTTTATATGAAAAATTGCACAATTTTTGGGTCCATTTTCAAGATGCTTCGATCAATAGATCAATTAAATTATGCCCAATTTTATGAAAAATCGTCAAAAAAATTGAGTATTTGTATAAGAAATATTGCACAATTTTTGGGCCCATTTTGAAAATACTAAAGTGCTTCGATCACGGGATCTATTTAATTGATACCAAATAAATGATACCAAAATTTAAGGAAAATCGTCAAAAAATTGGATATTTATACACTCCACGAGAGTATTATGTCTTTGTTCATTTGTTTGTAGCACCCAAAAGGAAGGGAGATAGACCCATTGTTAATTATACCGATCGACTTAGAATCACTTTTTGAATCGATTTAGCAATGTCCGTCCGTCTGTCTGTCTGTCCATCTATTCTTGTAATCACGATACAGGTCGCAATTGTAGACAGTACCAAATGAAACTTTGCACAACGAATATAGTTACAATATAAATTTCGCTCCCAGATAGACTTTTTCCGCCCCAGAAACCACGAATTTTCACCGAATTTCTTTGAAGTGCGCATATTGAACTGGAAGAACTTATTTTTAAAGTTAGTCTCTTTATTCCATGTTTGGATGCAGCCCCGATACAAATATTTTTTTCGATTTGACAAATTGGACCAGGTCATATTAGCCTATGATTAGGAAACATACAAAAATTCTTCCCGTTTTCTCTTTTTTACCGAGTTGAATTGTATACGGATAGAAAGTGGAGTGTATCATATAATCGACCCTGCCCGACTTTAGCCTTTCCTTACTTGTTTTTACATGAAAAAGATTCAAGATTCCAAAATGCTTTGATCAATAGGTCAATCAAATTATGACCAATTTTAGGAAAAGTCGTCCAAAAATTGGGTAATTTTTATATGAAAAATCGCCCAAAAAATTTACTAATTTTTGATGTGCAAAATCACCCAAAAATATCTCATCTATAATATGCCCAACAATATTTATTTATACTTTTTCGCACATGTATACTTATATTTCTTTGCTTTTAAATATTTTCTGTTTTAGTATATGCTATTCTTCCTAAACATTCATATACTCGGGTGCAAACATATGTTTGATTAGCAGGTAGGTATTATATTTTATTTAGGACCAATGCTCCCAAATGATATGGCGTTGTTTTGAAATAGCTTCAATTCTCATCTTTCGCCAACATTCCATTACCCCCAAAATAAACAATCTGTGGACACGACGAGCGACAAGGAGTAGATGTACAAATTGATTTCGTCTAAATAAATATGAGGAATTGTCATTATTTGTAACAATCATACAACTGTGATAGATATCTCTGTAGCACGCATATGAGTACATACATATGTTCTATGTCGCTGTCAGATGTATGTACGTCCGTATGTTTGCATGTTCTGTTCGGATGTTGGTTGCCCTGTGAAATATAATGCAAATAAATAATAAAACTTGAAATGCTTTTACACTGGCAGATAGATATATACACTCGCTCTCGCGTATCATTTGACAGATAAATACTGCTGCGTATATGCGGCGCAATTTATTAATGCAAAAAGATGGAAATGTTCAAACATAAATACGAGTGTAACATATAAGTTTGACGGCGGGGTGGGATGGGGTGGTTGCGATATATTGCCAACTCACACACACTCTTATCCATAAATCCTAAATAGACATAGACACAGCTACAGATAGATACAAATCAGACGGATGGATGGATAGATGAATGGCTTGTTGTGTGTTAGATTGAATTTATGATGTAAATACGACGGACGAGTGTGGGAGTGGGAGAAGGGAGGAAATTAATTTATACCATGATACATATTAGACGCACTCATAACGACTGAGCTGGTAATTCACAATCACATAAACACTTGCCAGAAGTCCTTGTACGAGGTGCAGCTGTGAAAGTTTGAGAAACAAAATATAATAAAATAATATAATTGATACTGGGGCTAGTACTCTTTAAGCCGCCATTTCAAGCTGTTACAACAAAAACGTCAATTTTTTCTCAAAATATATTTTTCTAATTGCCGTCAACTGCACGAGAAATGTTTGTATTAAAACAAAATTGCAAAAAGGACAATAATTTAATGTTGACTTAAGGACTTATCCAGACTAAAACAAAGAATGTAATATACAAAATTATTTTTTGAAATTTTTATTGATACACACACCTTTAAATTGTAGATGACGAAAATCTGCCAAATATGGTGTTTCAAAATACATTTGTATGGAATCGGACCTTAGGGTGTTAGGATTAATTTGATTAATGGGATATATATTCAAATATGTGCTCAGATAATGAAAAATTATGATTTTCGAATAAACTGCACCACCCTAACAGCCAAGAAACGCACATAAAAAAAAAATATTTTTATTAGGAAAAAAACAATCTTTCATTTTAGTCGACAATATTTTTATCTACCTCACAAAAGAAACCACTCTAATATGGAGGAGACAATGTGCAATATTAAAAAATGTTGGAAAAGTTACAAAATGGCTTAGCACTAATTTCTAAGTACTGTAACTTCGGAAATAACTTCCTTTTTAAAATATAGGCATGATTACACCCACTTATATGTCTAAATAAAGGAATTATGAGAGCTAGAAATTTTATTTTTCACATAGAAAAAGTGGTTCAGGATCAGTCTCAAAAAAAAAAGAGACAAATATTATTTTTTTCGCATCTTTACCTGCTTGAAAAATCCCATAAAAAAGTGAAAAAATATTTTGCTTAATTTTTTAATATAATATAGTATAAGGGAGAAAACAATGTCTACATATGGAAGATTTATGGACAAATATAAAAGTGACAGTGTTCGAAGACGCCAAGAATAAAAAATCATTATTTTCTAAATTTGTGATTAAATAGCGCTAAAGTGCACTTTGTAAATTAAAGAACAAAATATTTAGTATTATTTTATCAAGGTTTTTTAACCTGTTTCCCCTGTCCTGGTCCATATGTAGCAAACCGTTCAAAATTCTGGGAAACAATCAACTACCAAATTGTACGTAAGATCTCAGTAAACAACTTTCTAGAACATTTGAACTTCCTAGGAATGATTCTTAACACCGTTTAGGTAGGAAATTATATCTCGCATGACTATTTCTGTTCATGGTCAGTCCGACTACAGTGCGTATGAGTGATATTATCTTTAATTAACAGCACGTATACGCTATCTACACACACTGCAGCCTATAAGATTTGTTCGACGATATTTGTGATTTTGATCTTGAAATGAAGATTTTTTGATTTTATATATTCAAAATTTTTGTTCTTTCTGACAAGAGCTACAACTTTGCCTCAGAGAGTAAATCAAAATTCCAAATGGTGTGCAAGATATAAGCCTGAGAAAATGATCACTTTTTTTGCAAAAATGACACCGAGGCCCCAAATCTTTGGGGGCCCTTAAAGAAAGTGCATGACTTTGGTCAAAACTGGGAGACACAGGTCTTTTTTTTGTCTTTTATCACGTAGGGGTGTCCGTATATGGTTATATTAACATAACTTAAAAAATTACACACAGTGTATTATTAAAATTTGAAAAAATCACTTATTATAAAAGCTTTAATTTCAAAAATTTAAGTTGTTCAAAGATATACCAGAATCATGTAGAAGATAGCGTGTGGGCTTATATACAGCCGGACAAATAGCTGTAAGGTATATTTGCAGAGATTTTACATCGAACACCGCACAGAAGTTTCATATTGATTTTTATGGAATTAATCTTGTAACTTTTGAACAGAAATATATATTGACGAAATTTAGCATGCTTAGAGCAGAGGCGTTTTACAGATGATTTGCGAAATTTTTGGCTCCCAAGTGGATGTGGACATGTACAGTTAAATAGCGATTACAAAGATATTTTGCAATGCTACATGTATCTAAAAAACAAGTAAGGAAAGGCTAAAGTCGGGCGGGCCGACTATGATACACTCCACTTTCTATCCGAATACAATTCAATTCGTTAAAAAATTGAAAACGGGAAGGATTTTTGTATGCTTCCTAATCATAGGCTAATATGACCTGACCCAATTTGTCAAATCGAGAAGAATATTTGTAACGGGGCTATATCCAAACATCAGTATGAAGAAATTCTTTGAAAATACGTGGTTTCTGGGGGGAAATCAATCTGGGAGCGAACATAAATATAAAGCTATATATAAATCTGAACCGTTTTCACTATCGGTGTTTCTAGTGGAAACATTACATATTTTGCTAAATTTGAAGGAAATCTGTTAAAATATGTGGTTTCTAGAGCGGAAAAAATGATATTGGGAGCCAAATTTGTATGGGAGCTATATATAAATCTGAACCGATCTGATCCATTTTCATCATGATTGTTTCTAGTTGGAATATAAGATGTTCTACCAAATTTGAAGAAAATCTGTTAAATCTGGTATCTAGCGTGAAAAGAGTCAAATCGGGAGTGAAATTCGTATGGGGGCTATATCTAAATCTGAGCGGATTTTCTTCAAATTAAATAGCGTTCTACCTTATCCCGAAAAACTTCGTTGTGTTTCGTTCGGTTCTGACTACAATGTATCTGTGTGTATCGTGATTACAAGCATATATGGACAGACAGACGGAGGGACAGACGGAAATTGGTAAATCGATTCAAAAAGTAATTCTAAGTCGATCGGTATACTTAACAATGGGTCTATCTCGCTTTCTTTTGGTTGTTACAAACAAATGCACAAAGACATAATACTCTCGTGGAGTGTATAAATAATATCTACGAAAAATGTGCTTACATGAGTGTGATCCATAACTAGGGATGTTAAAAACCGACCCTCTTCGGGAAACCGTTTTTCGGTTTGCTCAAAAATTTAATTTTTTAAAAAACCGAGTTTCGTTTTTTAAAATTTGAAAATATATTTTTTTTAATTTGGAACCGGGTTTTTTATTTATAAACTAAAATGAACATTTTATATTATTGTTATACTTTTCTGAGATTATTGAACACAAAACATTAAATCATAAGAATTCAAATAATTATTTTCTAATTTCATATTTTAAATGAAAATTCTCGTAAACACTTTTACATTAAAATTCATTAAATTACAAAATTATTGTGAAGTTTGTTTTGATATTTCTTTTGGACACCACAAGAAATACGTTAGAGAATGCTGTGCTATCTTATCAAAAATTCGCACAAACAAGTATTCAAATATGCATTATGTTTCAATCAGCGATGCTGTCAGAAGTCAATATGAGACATAAATAAATAAATAATATAAATAGCATTTGCAAATTCATATATTTTGATGGAAATATACAAGAGGTTTTCACAAATTCGCTGTTCATTTTATTATTAAATACACATTTCGTTCCTTTTCTACCTCCATCAATGCTCTCGAGTCTCTTCTTGTTGACTGCCAGAGTGATATGTTTTTTATTTCGCGCTCAATTAGATTTTCGATATTATTAGACGTGAATGTTGGATCGAATGAGACACGATTCCTTTAGGTATACACCAATAAAAAAATTATCAATAGCAGTCAATGGCTTCGATGTTACACATCAAGCTGCAAACGAAGCTATTTGATATCATAATTGGTTTTTTCAACGGCACAAATCAATATTTTGGGAAAATCTTAAACCTGCGGTATTAAGAGGTCAGTTCAGTTTATATTCGCAGTTAGTAAACAAATAATTATTCTCACATTTTCTTGTGTACTTCTATTGTAGAATATATCCACGAAATGCAAATGTATTGTAAAACCGGTTAACCAAAATGGAAACACCGGCTTCCGCGGTTTGTCGAAAATATCAATTTTTAAAGAAACCGGTGGACGGTGTCGGTGTTAACACCGGTTAACCAGTTTTCGGTTTTGACATCCCTATCCTTAATTCAATATTGGTTCAGGAGGTAGATTTTAGGTAAAAGAAATCAATTTCCTATTTTTGGCGAGGTTGCGCTCTAATTCTTAGCGGGTAATTCATCGCGAGGTTTGATTTATAATTTAAACTAAATTATTTATTATAAATTATTATCGGTCTTTAGTAAGATCCAAATTGGAATATGCCTCTTTTTTTGGAATCCTTATTATGCGTCGCACTGCTCTAGACTTGAAAGAATTCAGAAAAAGTTTATTAATTTTGCTCTCAGATCTATTAACTTTTTTCATCCTCATCCCTCATATGAGGATAAATGTAGGTTAATACATCTGAAAACTCATTGCTCTTTATTTATAAGTTAGTGGCTGGTCATATTGACGCTTTACGGTCGAGATCCTCATGTAAAATACGCCAAGCTAAGCTACTGAGAACGACGACGAATCGATTCGCCACTGTTTGCTTTCTCACAAAACCCTGAACAGCTGAACAATTTGGAGACGTTTTTGTGTTATGAGTCTTTCCATGATGACTTAGCAAACTATACTGAACAAAAATGACAAAACAGTTTGATATGAGTCATGCGTGATCTGTCAAAAAAGCCTATTGCAAATCAAACCTCACGATGAATTACCCTTGTAACTACATTAGCTTAAATTATAACTGGATTACAGTATTTTATTCCTGATTTTCGATCTATTCTAGTGTCTACAATTTCACAATTTAAAAAAAAAACGGGAAAATCAGTTTTATTTCCCTTATTCAAAAGTAAAAAAATTTGCTAGCTTTTAAAGCCGATAAACTAAGAAAATTTCTGTTCTGTTTCATATGGAATTAGTCAATAAAAAATGCATATTAGTTGGCGAGTTTAGTTTCGTATTTGTAGATTTTCATTTTCTTATATTGTTAGATTGATTTAAATTCTAAATAAACTAGCGAATGTATTGAAGAAAATTTGTTCCTATAATTAGATGTTATACACCTCTGGCCAGTTTTTCAAATTATTTACATTACTAGACTGCTTATAAAATTATAACGAAACTAGTGGAAATTTTGCAATTCCAAAAAAAAAATTGTTTGCAAAAATTATCAATCTCAAAGCAGTGATTGGAAAATATATAGTATATTATTAACCCCATATGTTGACTTCATACTCAGAAAGTATTACCACATCCCTTGCGGTAAATAAAGAAATGACAATCATTTTAATAAAAATTCCCAAATTTTGGAACATATTTCCCGCACTTTGAAAATATGGGTTTTTTGTTGAAAAGTTAATGCAAAACGTTTTTGCCTTTTTTTGGACATTCTTTCTACATAGTTCCAAAATTTAGTACAGATATCTCTACATTTGTAGATTTTACTCAGAGTTCAATAGGAATTTGTTTTTCTAAAAAATATACTTTTTTGAAGTTTTTAGTTTTAAGTGTAATGAAGTACAAAAAGTTATTCGCTTTTAATTGTTTATCAAATATTAATAAAACCCTTCTTGTGGCCTTTCCAAAATGGTATAACTTTTTAATAAAAAGAGTGTGGTCCTGCTTCAAAATTATAATAAGATTCGTCTTTCCCAGTGAAAACCCCGCATAAAAATCTAAACCGATCAGCCTAATTTCCCCGTACCTTCGATACCTCCCCACCTATTCTCGTATATTTGAAAATTATGCCAACACTCACAACTTGCAGGATATCCATATCCATGTCCTTCCTCATGCGGTCGTCTATCAGCTCGCAACCATCCTTGTACCAGAGTACATGTGTATCCTGCAATGATTGCGATTTGTTGGTGATTTGTATTGTTTTGCCATGTTGCTGTTGTTGCCGATGTCGTTGGTATATGTGTACATAAATAGCAAATGTTTTATTTAAGACGAAATATGATTGTTTTATCAAGACAAATATAAACAAGAATTTAATTAGAACGTACGAGTATTTGGCCCACTTCAGGCGACTACAACAATACGTTGGAATCTGCCCAATACTCCCACTCAGCATTCGTGTGTGCAGTAATAAACTCTGGGAATTTAGGTCAAGTGATAAAATGTCGTTTTATGTTTGCAAACTCTTGATGAACGAATTCAATTTTTCGATTAATTATTGCCAACGATTGGAGTATAAAGTGCTCCACAGTATGTACTTGTTGTGTTGTGGTAAAGTGAGATTCATATATAACTAACGAGAGAGGCTGCAGAACTCAGCAGAGAAATTTGTGGTTGTTAAAAGTGTTGTTGTTGCATATTTGCCATAACTCTAGTGATATTGTTGGGAAACAATCATTAGTAAAAATAAAAAAAATATATATATATTTTAAACAATAATATGTTGTATGATCCTATCATGAATTGGAAGGAGAAGTCGAGGTTTTATCACCATGTAAAAAGGTTTCGCACAAGGTGATAGATAATGTCACCACAAAGCTGACAAATGAGACATTTCTCTCAAATTTGCTGAAAGAATTTCAAAATCTTAATTTTCGGATATGGATACAAATACTCAGAATACAACGTGAGCTTTAACTATATGCAATATACAATTAAACGCGAATAACTTTTTGTGTTTCATTAAATATCAAATTAAAAATTTGATTTTTATTGAGATATTGACCGGGCTGAAGGCCATTTTGCATGTAAAGAGTGATTTTTTTGAGGTTAGGATTTTCATGCATTAGTATTTGACAGATCACGTGGGATTTCAGACATGGTGTCAAAGAGAAAGATGCTCAGTATGCTTTGACATTTCATCATGAATCGTCTTACAAACGAACAACGCTTGCAAATTATTGAATTTTATTATCAAAATGCGTGCTCTGTTAAGAAAGTTCATTGCGCGCTTCCATTTTATGGTCAGTTTAATCGACCCACTGAAGCGGCTATTCGGGCTATTGTGACTAAATTTCGCACCAAATTTACATTGTTGGACATTAAACCACCAACACGCTTACGTAGAGTGCGAACTGAAGAAAATATCGCAGCTGTATCGGCCAGTGTTAATGATGACCACCAATTTTCGATTCGTCGCCGTTCGCACCAATTGGGTCTCTGTTACTCAAAAACGTGGAAATGCCAAAATTGGACTAAGCGGATGGACCACCTAAGACGCAGCCGCGATCAACATTTAAATGAAATTATCTTCAAAAAGTAAATGTCATGGACCAATCTAACGTTTCAAATAAAGAACCGATGAGATTTTGCAAATTTTATGCGTTTTTTTTTTAAAAAAAAGTTATCAAGCTCTTAAAAAATCACCCTTTATATTGTACACATTGCAAATTTATTTTAAAATGATATGGTGACTGGAACAATACCCCAGTTTAAATCAAATATTGATTGAAAATACAACAACCAAAAAAAAACACATTCCACAGTCTTACCGCAGATTAGAGGCTGTCGATATTACATAGAAGTGCAATATCATATTAGGAAAATTGTGATGATTCATTATTATATTATTAATAGTCATCCACTATATAAATATAAAGCATCAAGTGTAATTTCATTACACTAATCTTAACAAAATATGCCCTAAATATTATTAAATAAAGGGTGATTTTTTAAGAGCTTGATAACTTTTTTAAAAAAAAAAAACGCATAAAATTTGCAAAATCTCATCGGTTCTTTATTTGAAACGTTAGATTGGTCCATGACATTTACTTTTTGAAGATAATTTCATTTAAATGTTGATCGCGGCTGCGTCTTAGGTGGTCCATCCGCTTAGTCCAATTTTGGCATTTCCACGTTTTTGAGTAACAGAGACCCAATTGGTGCGAACGGCAACGAATCGAAAATTGGTGGTCATCATTAACACTGGCCGATACAGCTGCGATATTTTCTTCAGTTCGCACTCTACGTAAGCGTGTTGGTGGTTTAATGTCCAACAATGTAAATTTGGTGCGAAATTTAGTCACAATAGCCCGAATAGCCGCTTCAGTGGGTCGATTAAACTGACCATAAAATGGAAGCGCGCAATGAACTTTCTTAACAGAGCACGCATTTTGATAATAAAATTCAATAATTTGCAAGCGTTGTTCGTTTATAAGACGATTCATGATGAAATGTCAAAGCATACTGAGCATCTTTCTCTTTGACACCATGTCTGAAATCCCACGTGATCTGTCAAATACTAATGCATGAAAATCCTAACCTCAAAAAAATCACTCTTTATTATTGATGCCATTTAGATCCTGAAGGTACGAATATCGAAAAATCTCTTTATTTGTCGCGTCTACGCGGTCAAAGAAATGTACACATCGAATTTCATTATTATAGCTGAAGCCATTTTGTTTATACCTAATAAAAAGTACAAATTTCGAAAAAGAACCTTTTTATTTCGCAGCTTCAGTCAGATGAAGGTATACACCGAATTTCATAATTTCAACTTCAGCGGTTTGGTTGGTACCATTTTTATACCTCTTTTCCAATTGTATCCCTTAAAAGTACGAATTTCGAAAAATCCCTTTATTTTACGTGTCTACGCATTTAGATTAATGTGCATACTGAATTTCATGATTCGAGCTGTTGTCGTATCATTGGTACAATTTTTATCCCTTTTTGTCCCATTTTAACCGCTAAAACTTTTATTTACTTTTTGGTGCTTTTAAGCTACAAGAGTAATGTAAGTAACTAATTTCAAGTGCATTAAAAGCAAAAATTAAAAAATGTGCTTAAATATTGTAAATATTAGGGTATTTTCAGTCCTTGTTAGGGAAAAAATTTTCCCTCTTGGCCGATTTCACCCACATTCAATCCCTATCTGCAACCATAAGCTCCTAGCTCATTTCGTTCGGCGGCTAGCGGACATGGCTATATCGTCTTAGAATTTTACCACGACCCAGAAGGTGTTACAAACGGAATGACAAAATGCATATACCCCCATCCTTAGGTGGAGGGTATAAAACCAAGTCAGTAAATGCTACAGTCGGAAAGTACCGACTATATGATGCCCTCCACATTCTACGCCATTACAATGCAATTCGGTGAGGAATTTGACACGTGTCATATATATAAATCTGAACCAATTTCACCCATTTTCGCAAGAGGTGTTAGTAGTTTAAATATAAGGCGTGATGACAGATTTGATCAAGACCGTTTAAATTATGTGGTTTTTAGATCAAAAAAGTCAAATCATGAGCGTCATTGCATTACATTTATACCCAATAGAATAATGTCGAAGTTCTTCCGATTTTTTCCAAAAATTGCTGTCCGCGTTTGGTATTATGTTAGACTATATTCTTTTGAAAAATATGCGAAATTTCGTAAATATTTTTATATAGAAAATGTTATTTCTTCGTTCCAACATTTTCTGGGTTTGTTTAGAATCGGTGTGGGATTTTTTTCTGAATTTTTATGTTGGCGTTTTCATAGTGCAAACCACAAAAGAAAATTAAAACCAAAAAAATTATAAATGTTTTTTTCAGCAGCAGTAAACACACGTTTTCACTAGTGGATTCTTTACTTTTAACTTTTTCAAAATATTGGGCATCCCTCCATTTAAAATTCATTGATGAAGAGCCTAATTTTAACAACTTTCGAATCACAAGATTATCATCTTTTTCACTACTTCGGATATATATAAAGAAATCAACTGTGGAAGAGCAAGATAATGAATTCTCGAAAATCGTACCTTTCGGATCAAAACCGGATAGAAAGTGTAGCAGTAAACATAAAATGTCATTTGTTCTCTCCTCTGCTTATGTGGAGATAAAGTATTTTTTTCGATTTTTTTCTACAAAATTTTCAATTGAAATTAAGAAAATAGAACTACATATTCAGAAAATATAAATTGAGAAAAAAACATATAGAAATTCAGAAATGTAAATTGAAATTGAGAAATGTAAATGGAAATTGAGAAAATAAATTGAAATTGAGAAAATAAAAATTGAAATTCGGAAATGTAAACTGAAATGCAGAATTTTGTAATGTGAAATAAACAATTGAAAAAGAGAAAATGCAAATCAATTTGCATTTTTGAATATCAATTTCTTTATTCTCAATTTTAAATTCAATTTTTTATTATACCCTCCACCTCCAGGATGGGGGTATATTCACTTTGTCATTCCGTTTGTAACACCTTGAAATATTTATCGGAGACCCCATAAAGTATATATATTCTGGGTCGTGGTAAAATTCTAAGACGATATAGCCATGTCCGTCTGTCCGTCTGTCTGTTGAAAGCACGATAGCGGCCGAACGAAATGAGCTAGAAGGTTCAAATTTTTCCTAAATGTGTCTTATGGTTGTAGATCGCTTGGGATTGAAAGTGGACGAAATCGGTCCAGAGGGAAAATTTTTTCCCTCACAAGTACTGAAAATACCCCTAATATTTAGAGTATTTCAGCATGTTTTTTGAACATATTAGCTTGTATTTACTTGATATTTGCAATTCGCATTCCCTCGACATTCTTTAATCTACTGGTAATACTGTGGAATGCACTCCGTGGTGGAGGGTATATAAGATTCGGCCCGGCCGAACTTAACGCCTTCTTACTTGTTCTAAATTAAATTATTATTTTTTTCAAATAATAATTTTCCCTTCTTTCATTTTTCCCTCACTTATCATTTTTGAATTTCACTTTATTTTCTCGATTTCAATTTACATTTCTGAATGTCAATTTGTATTTTCTTAATTTTAATTTTTAAATTACAACTAGTATTTTCTCAATTTGAATTGAAAATGGTTACAAATTACTATACTCTCCACCCTATGGTGAAGCATGTAATAATAAAATTAAGCACTTATTAGGTTTGAGTTTTTGACTTCTACTGACATTTCAAATGTTCTCCAACTATTCTTGTCTCGATTTCAATCAACAAAACTTGTTTTTAATAAATTAAAAAGCCCTATTAACCTGCTTTGAACCCTACCGCAAAGAACTACCGAAATTCGTGACATTTCAGCCAAAATAAACTTATAAATTTAACAAAATTCTAATTTGACAGTGTTTATCGGAAATTAAAATGATGACTACCGGTAAATTGTCGACGTTATTGAAATTCTAAAAATCTGTCCATTCAGGAAATCACTCAGCTAATCCCATTATTTAGTGTTGTAATTCTTTATTACAACATTTGCATATACTACTCAGATTTAGTAATGATCGATTTAAAGAGATTAGAGTTAATTGGTTAATTTTATGTAAATGTATACGGGTACATTAACCATCAACAAGATTCAAAAGCAACAACACCAAACATTCAAATAAGTTCACATCAGGCGGCGGACACGAAAACTCACTAAAGCCGACAATATCTATGTACGAATAAGACAAAATTATGAATGTTGTGGTTTTAGCGAATACCCACAAATCCACCACGACCACCAGAGACACATCACCAGCATTTACAACGCCCCGAGTAGAGGCCAAAACTTAAATCCATACATGGTTATAGACACAAGATTCTAATATGGAAATAATAATAAAGCAAAAGAGGCCGCGCAGCGTAAACCCCGGCACGTTATAATGGGAATGGTGAACACACAACAAGAAAAAATAAAAAAAATCAACAGATCAAGATAACCGAAAGCCATTAATCATTTAAATGGGGGGCCTAAAACCGCTCAGAAAATACCTGCCATACATACGAGCCTAATGCTAAATGTTATGCATTAATTTTGTTCGAATTCGAACCGGGAAAAAAAGAAACGAAATACGCGGGTATTTCTCCATCTCCAGCTAGTGACAGGTATATCCAATAGCATTCTTTGGTAACCGCACCGTACCATGCCACTCCAAAAGGCAAATATGTTCAAAACATATTGTTACTAATCACGATAGGGCATCACAAATTGACCACCAATACAACCACTCCAGGCACCAGCACCATAGTCATGGCCACATATCACCACAAACAACACCATAATTATCGACCTCAATGAAAGGGAAATCATTCTTGCGCCGTTGTATTTATTTGGCGCACATATAAATGGAAACATCAAATATGCATTAATGATAATGGGGGGGTGAATTATAAAAATTATGATTCATGGCATCACTAAAGAATGCATGGCATGATTTAGGACGAAGAAGAAAGTCCTTTGATTAGAACTAGCAGGAAAACGAATGGAATTAAAAATTAGGAAATTCGTAAATATTTAATATAGAAATTCTTTGCATCGAATTAATTCAATTACTATACTATCCACCATAGAATGTAAGTTTCTCATTCCGTTTCACCTGGAAATATCGACATAAAAATCGAAGACGATTTAGCCAAGTCCGTCCGTCTATTCGTCTGTGAAAAGCACGCTAGCAACTAAAATCAAGTAAGGAAAGGCTAAAGTCGGGCGGGTCCAATTAAAGGGTGATTTTTTAAAAGCTATAGGCAAGTTTTTCAAAAAAAAAACATGTAAAATTCAGAAAAATGCATGAAATCTTTATTTGAATCGATAGTACGGTCCATATTTAAATGTTTGAAGATTATTTCATGCAAATTGACCTTGACTGCGCCTCAAATGGTCCATCCGCTAAGTCCAATTTTGGTATACTCTTTCCAACATTTCGGCCGGTATCTCACGAATAAATGCTTCAATGTTGTCTTCCAATACGTCAATTGAAGCGGGCTTGTCTGTATAGACATGAGCTTTAACATAGCCCCACAAAAAATAGTCTACAGGCGTTAAATTGACCGGTCCCGAACGTGAAATAAAATGTTCACCGAACTCGCCTCTCAATAAGTCCATTGTTGCGCGTGCTGTGTGTTGTTGAAACCACATGTCATGCAAGTCAAGCTCTTGCATTTTGGGCAAAAAAAAAGTTGGATATCATCTCACGGTAGCGCTCACCATTCACAGTTACGTTACGATTCGCATCATCTTTGAAGAAGTACGGTTCATTGATGCCACCAGCCCATAAACCGCTCCAAACTGTGAATTTTTCTGGATGCATTGGTAGCTCTTGCAATGCTTCTGGCTGATATTCACAAATAGACAATTCTGCCTATTTACGTACCCATTGAGCCAAAAATGAGCCTCGTCGCAGAACACAATTTTTCGATAAAAAAAGTGGATCTTCGGCCAACTTTCCAAGAGCCCATTCACCAAAAATTTTACGTTGCGGTAGGTCGTTCGGCTTCAATTCTTGCACCAGATGTATTTTGAAAGGCATCACACCTAAATCCTTCCGCAATATTTTCCACGTTGTTGAGTAATAGAGGCCCAATTGCTGCGAACGGCGACGAATCGATAATTGATGGTCTTCATTAACACTGGCCGTTACAGCTGCGATATTTACTTCAGTTCGCACTCTACGTAAGCGTGTTGGTGGTTTAATGTCCAACAGTGTAAATTTGTTGCGAAATTTAGTCACAACAGCCCGAATAGCCGCTTCAGTGGGTCGATTAAACTGACCATAAAATGGAAGACGCGCGATGAACTTTCTTAACAGAACACTTATTTTGATAATAAAATTCAATAATTTGCAAGCGTTGTTCGTTTGTAAGACGATTCATGGTTAAATTATAGACCAAACTGAAGATATTTGACAGTGAAACAAAACACGAAACGTGCGTCAGCTGTTTAAACCAGTGTTGCCAAAAAGATAAAGCTAAAAATCACCCTTTATAAGTCGGTTTAGCCAACTTACGTTTTCTTACTTGTTATATACTTTATTCGTTTGATATTGAATCACCTCCTTAGCAGCCTAACAATGTGGATAGGAATCTTATAAATAATTCAATTGTCTACGGTCCTCTGAGCAGTAACGGCAGGTTGGATATTTATACCCTCCACAAGGGTATTATGTCTCTGTGCATTTATGTGTAACACCCCAAAAGGAAACGAATTAGATCCATCGTTTATTATACAGATCGGCTTAGAATCACTTTCTGAAACGATTTATCAATGTCCGTCTGTCCATCTATTGTTGTAATCAAAGTACAGGTCGCAATTAAGGACGAACGCTAATTAATTTGAAGGAAATCGGTTCAGATTTAGATATAGCCCCCATACAAATATCGCTCCCGATTTGATTTGATTTGATTTCCGCTCTAGAAACTCATATTTTACTCGATGTCTTTAAATTTGTCACAACATCTTATAATACAACTAAAAACGCCTGTGGTGGGTAACATCGGTTCAGATTTAGATATAGCCCCCATACAAATGTTGCTCCCAAAAGTTTGAACGATTTTGGCCAAACTTTAGATATTATATTTCTTGTGAACCTCTCGACATTATTCTATTAGGGACTGAAACAAGTAAAAACGGCGTTAAGTTCGGCCGGGCCGAACTTTATATGTTTTCGTAGAAGTGCAGTAATATTACAGGAAAATATAATTTTTTTAATATAGCCAAATACAAATAACAAATACAAATATTGAAAAATTAATTTTATAAATAAATATAATATTTTAATTACTTCAATCCACGCTTATAAGGTAATGCTACCAATACGTCAATTCAAAATATAAATATTCTTTTATTTATATTTTCAAAGCCATAAATATTGGTAGATAGTGGGTGCTACAGTTGGTTGTATTTCCCTTCTATTTGAATTCCAGAAGTACAAATTTTGAAAATCCATTATCAGACGTACATAGTGCAAAATAACCTAACTTCATGATTCAACCAATTTTTGCCGTAAAAGAAAAAGTACGAATTTGGAAAAAACTTTTTATTTTGCGTGTCTACGCAGTCAGAGGAATGTATACACAAAATTCCATGATTCCAGCTGCGCCCATTTGGTTGGTACCATTTTTACCGCCTTGACGTTTCTACGCAATTAGAATTTTATCATTCTGTAGTCGTTTAGTTGGTACTATTTCTATCCCTCTGTACCATTGTATCCCTTGAAAGTACTAATTTCGAAAACTTCGTCTATTTTCCCTGTCTACGCAGTCAGAGGAATGTATACTCCGAATTTCATTACTCTAGCTGCGGTCATTTGATTGGTACTATTTTTATCCCTTTTTTTCATTTTAACCCCAAAAAGTACGAATTTCGAAAAATCAGTTTATTTTCCGTATCTACACACTCAGAGGAATGTATACTCCGAATTTCATGACTCTAGCTGCGGTCATTAGATTGGTACTATTTTTATCCCTTTTTTTCATTTTAACCCCAAAAAGTACGAATTTTGAAAAACCCGTGTATTTTACTTATCTATGCAATCAGAGGAATGTACACACCGAATTTCGTGTTTCTAGCTGTTGTCGTTTAATATGTACCATTTTTATCCCTTTTTTGTCCCATTTCACCCCCTACAAATAAGAATTACTTTATTGTGCACGTTCTTGTTATGGGGGGAATGCGTATACCCAATATCAAGTAAGTACAAGCAGACATATTGGATAAATATGCTTAAATACGCTAAAATATTAGGGATTGTTATGGGTATTTTTAGTCCTTGTGAGGGAAAAATTTTTCCCTTTGGCCCGATTTCGCCCCATTTCACTCCCAACCGATCTACGACTATAAGACGCTCCTTTCGTTTAGATGCTAGCGTGCTTTCAACAGACGGACGGACGGACATGGCTAGATCGTCTTAGAATTTTATGACGATCAAGAATATATATACTTTATAGGGTCTCAGGTCGATATTTCAAGGTGTTACAAACGGAATATCAAAGTTAGTATACCCCCATCCTGGAGGTGGAGAGTATAAAAAGAATAGTGAATCTCATGTCCATATTCCTTCGCTGAAGTCAAAATTATTTACTCCCACGGCTTGTTCGCATTTTTGGTATACTATTCTATTGTGTATTATTGTCAGTAATTTTTTAAGAGGGTTAACGCTATACGGTTTAGCTTGACTTTTGTCAGGAATTCATATAAATGTCGATTTTAACCAGTTTTGTATTAAACATATGGGTCATTCCATGTACGAGTTTTTACATCGATAACTGCGATTATTTCGAAAGTTTGTGTGTGCATGCTTCAATATTTTTATGAGAACTTATTTTTGGGAATATATTATATATATTTTCACGAGTTATGACTAATTTAACAGTGAAAAAATATTACTTTTTCAAAAAGGTGCGTTCATGAAGGTAATTTCAATTACTTCTAAAATATTAAGGGGTAGTGGTATAGTCACGCAAGGTTTTTGAAGTTTTACAGTAATTATAATTACTTACTTACTTGAAATTTTAAAGATGTGTTCTTTGATATCTTTTTTTAGCGACTGTGTGAGTTCGGAAGTGGTGAAATGATGGCTTCTATTTTTTTTTCATTTTATTTTTGCAAAATTTTAATTGCAATTACATTCAAAAGAAGTCACATTACAATCGGTAAAGTGTTTCACGAGTTACAGGCGATTGAATGAAAACACTTTTTTTCAATTTCATCGTAGAACGTCTCGATTTTTGGAGTTCAGACGCAGTTTGCGGCCGCACTATGTGAGACAGACGCTGCATATTACAATTACTTCTCCAAGTTCTTAACTTCGGCGCTCACCATCTACCCTGCCGACAAGAGTGGCCATACCAGTGTCTATACAACCTCCGGTATCGCTTTCAGAATATTCACGCTTAAAAGACCTCCCCATCGCTTTGGGAGGAACAACCGTTGAGGATACTCAACTTATTCAAGTATCCAATTACTTAATTATTCAATTTATCAATTATTGTATTAGCAATTCTTTAAATTTTCCCAATAATTCGGCTGCCTTCGTCAACCATCATCAGCTTTGAAAAACAATTAAAAATTATTATTATCATCCTGTTAGTCTGAACGAGTTATTTTAAATATTTTATAAATTAGATATCCAAATATGTATTACATAATAGGATACTTGAGTTTGGGAACCGCTATTATGCCACACATTTAATTTCAATCCCACAAAATTCAAACTAAATTGCTTTCAACTCGTTCAATCCTAAATGACACTTCCCTCGGACGGACATGGTCGACAATACCAATGCAGTTCACTTGAAAGCTCTTAAATTAAATGGATCTTGATAAACTCACTCTGACGCACATACGCTCGCTCTCATATCGATTAATTTCGTGGCATGTATGCAACTGTAGTTCGTTCGTTGTGAACAAATTGTTATTTGCATATGTCCAAAATCAGATAAAACTATGATTAACGATATTGGAGCACCATCGCAGTGCATACGAGTGACCAGTTCCCGTTCACATTCCCACAGTGACAGAGAAAAAAGAGAATATAAAACAGAAAGATACACTAATGAAACTTATCCCATTTATTTTTTTTCTTTTCGTTTCGGTGGCAGGGGTAACAACACAAATGTCTCGTATGACATTCGTCGTCAGCTTGGTTTTAGCCACATTGATACAACAACAACACCAACCAACACCATCAACCGGTACTGGTAGCAGCATGATGCCACAGCAAGTGCAAGTTTCGGATTCAGTTGTTTGTCTACAACATTGGCCCACTGCAGTGGATATTGTCAGTGCGATGCGATGCAATGCGTCCGCTCTCTCAACTGCATTTTTGTGAATATTTAATCAAACAGAAACAGAACTGAAACAGTTTTCAGTTCACTACATTGTTGCCATACATTTCAGTTTCTGGGACAAAAGTGTCGTCGTGTCGTGCAATGGTTGTTGTCGCTGTCGTTGCTGATGATGCCGTTGTTTGCTGGTCAAAGAAAGATGACAAAAAAAACGATAACAACAACTGACAACGGATGTTATCATCATAGTGGCCATTTAATTTTTGTTCAGCTCATTCCAACTGTTTTTGTTAATGTCAAAGGGGTACCCTACACGCTAGTGTGGTAAAAAGTGGAACTAGGTTGTAACAGGTTCACCAGCAGGTGACAATCATATATAGAATCAGGAGATTGTATAATCAAGGATATTTCAAGACTTTCTCTATACGTAAAGTCATCTACCACTGCCTATCGGTTTCCAGTCAACTATTGTTCGGCTGATATCGTCATGCTTAGCAGAGTGATTCTCCTCTTCAGTTGCTTCATTCAGATCGTTCTCCATTTTTACTTCTGCTGGTAATGTCTCACTTGCTAAATGGCCACCTATTAATGGGAATAGAAGTTCAGAACAAAGAACCAAAGAACACTTTTAAGATATATCCACTCATCGATGAATTCATCAGTATACAAGCTTTCCAGGTATGTTGTCGACATTCTAAAATAACTTGACGAAGGATTCGTAATATAATATCAAAGAGGCAATAGTTTTGAGAGATAACATTGTAGTATAATAGGACAAAGTATTAATATTCTTTGACATGGTTTCCTTGTTCCCGAGTATACCAATAAATATAGCCATGAAGACGATAGAAGAAAAATGGGACCTAAACTATTCATAGACATAATAACCAGATGTATGAAAGGCCCGCTATATTTTAATTACATAGATAAAATATACAGACAAATAAACGGCATACCTATGGAATCACCAGCTTCCCAGATCATAGTACATATAGTAATGTAGGTACTGTTGGACGCTTCAATAAAGATGTTGTACCAAAATTCAAAAATCTAGATCAAGTTTGTGGAATAATAAATAACTATTTATACTAAATTCATACTACAGACAAAATCAATTTACGACGAAAGTTGAAATTAACAACATGATAACATATTTGGACACATTATTAATAAAGGAAGAAAGAAAACTTAGAGTATATTGATGCCAGAAAACAACCGCATCGGGAATATTAAGAAACTATAATTCTAAACTCCCAAATAGGAGAAGGTGAAGGATCGTAAACATATCTAGATATTTCTTCTTTTATTTTTGCCCATAGCTGCACAATAACGTTGTTGTAGCATATCCTTGCAAGTTATCGCATATTTACGTATCTTACGCTAACTCACTTGTTCTATAGGATTTAGATCTGGTCAGTGAGGTGGTGATTTAAGCTGGTCAGTAGTGTATGGTGTTATAAGGTACTTCGGCTTATTATCACATTGGACACAAAAATCTTCTCCTAGGTTCAGCTGTTGCTTTTGATCCATTATAGACTCTCCGAATGTCAATTTTCTGACCCCTTTGGCAAAAATGCACGTAGATAGGGGTAGATTTCTGCAACCCATATAAAATTAAACCCAAAATAAAACAAGTAAGGAAAGGCTAAAGTCGGGCGGAGCCGACTCTATGATACACTCCACTTTCTATCCGAATACAATTCAATTCAGTAAAAAAGTGAAAACGGGAACATTTTTTGTATGTTTCCTAATCACAGGTTAATATGACCTGGTCCAATTTGTCAAATCGAGAATAATATTTGTTTCGGTGCTATATCCAAACATGGACTGAAGTGGCTAACTTTCACAATAAATTCTTCCAGTTGAAGTATAACGTGTTATGCTCAATTTTAAGAAATTCTCTGAAAATAAGCGGTTTCTTTGGGAACGAAATTTGTATGAGAGCTATATGTAAATCTGAAACGATGTGACCCATTTTCACCGTGGGTTTTTCTAGTTGAAATATAAGATATTTTACAAGACTTGCAGAAAATATGTTAAAATATTTGGTTTTTAGAGCAGAAAAAGTCAAATCGGGAGCGAAATTTGAATGGGAAAATCTGAACCGATCTGACTTATTTTCACCATAGGTCTTCTTAGTTTAAATATAATATGTCTTGCCAATTTTGATGAAAATCTGTTAAAATATGTGGATTCTAGAGTGGAAAAAATCAAATTGGGAGCGAAATTTGTATGGGAGCTATATATAAATCTGAACCGATCTAACACATTTTTACCACAGGTATTTCCAGTTGAAATATAAGGTTTTTTGCGAATTTAGAAGAAAATCTGTTAAAATATGTGTATTCTAGGGCGAAAAATTGAAAATTGGGAGCGAAATTTGTATGGGAGCTATATATACACTCGTGGAGTGTATAATTAAAAGAATAATCATGAATTTATTGCCAATATATGTAACTGTTTTATAAAAAACAAGTAAGGAAAGGCTAAAGTCGGGCGGAGCCGACTCTATGATACACTCCACTTTCTATCCGAATTCAATTCGGTGAAAAAGTGAAAACGGGAAGGTTTTTGCATCCTGTAAATGTGTGTGTTTGACTAAAAATGTTAAATCGGAAGGGATATTTGAAACCTGGAACGAAATATGTGAAATATAAAATGTATAGTTTGGCCAAAATTGGTTAAACTTTTGGGAGCAACACTATATATTTGCGCTATATTTAAATCTGAACCGATCTTACCCACTTCCACCATAGTTTTGTTTAGTTGGACAATAAGATATTGTGCCAATTTTAAAGAAAATCGGGCACAATATGTGGTTTCTAGAGCGGAAAATATCAAATCGGGAGCGTCATTTGTATGGGGCTATAACTAAATATGAACCGATCTTACCCAATTTCTGCGTAGGTGTTTCTAGTTGGATTATTAGATGTTGTGCCATATTTAAAGCAAATTGGGTACAACGTGTGGTTTCTAGAGCGGAAAATGTAAAATCGGGAGCGACATTTGTATGGGGGCTATATCTAAATCTGTACCGATTTGCCTCAAATTAAATAGCGTTCGTCCTTTATCCACAAAACTTACTTGTGCCATTTTTTGTTAAGATCGGACTATAATTGCGACCTGTAATTTGATTACAACAATAGATGGACAGACAGACGGACGTTGATAAATCGACTCAGAAAGTGATTCTAAGTCGATCGGTATACTTAACAATGGGTCTATCCCGCTTCCTTTTGGGTGTTACAAACAAATGGACAAAGCCATAATACTCTCGTGGAGTGTATAAAAAGCTGGATTTTGCAGAAAAAAGTGAGTCTTTCCATAACAAGGACTGAAAATAAATATAAAACAAATAAAACACAAGTAAAAAGGCGCTAAGTTCGGAAGGGCCGAACTTTATATACCCTCCACCATGGGTTGCATTCCACAGAGGCTGTCGATTTTCGTAGAAGTGCAGTCACATTACAGGAAAATTTGAAATTTGAAACAAATAAAAATATTGAAAAAATAATTTTATAAATAAATATAAAATTTTAATTATTTTAAATCACTCTACCAATATGTTTAAATAATACTATATATATCAAAATAATACTTTAAGACAATTCAAAAAGTAACTATATATCTTCAAAAAAGCTTAAATATCATAATTATTGGGGGATAGTGGGTGCATTTTCAGCTACAGCCGTTTGGTTGGTTTTTTATTTTATTTGCAAATGTACAAATTTTCAAAATCCACTATCACTTACGTACACAGTGCAAGATAACCTAACTTAATGATTTTAGCCAGATTCTCGCTATCATATAATTTTAGGGTCATATCTACTATGTTTACCCATAGATATTCTACATATAGCCATTGTTTTCTTCGTTAGACTGTTATGTTTAGAAAACATAATTTTTCCGATTTTGTATTTTTAAAGATTTTTTTTTGTGCCAGCAAAAAGAGATTTCTTCGAGACTTTTCCTACACGTTAATGTGAAATTCGCAGCATATGTAGCAATCATAATTACGTAGAATGAAAGCAAAAATATTAAAAATTTAGTAAGAAAGTTATACATTAAAGCATTTCTAATACCGTTTTCGAATTAGTGTTTTTAATTTAGACTGCAATAAGAAATAATTGTTGTATAGTAAGTACCAGGAACACCATCATGAATCTTACGAAACTTACGTCCTAATGACACTTTTACCTATTAATAAAATTTATTTTACAAAAAAAAATATTTTACGAATTTGTTTATAAACAAATAAAATAGAATTTATTTTTTTGAGATTTAACCATTTTCTGCAAATGTAGAAAAAATTTGCTTCCTTATGACAAAAATACTTTATTTTCGATCCACCCTAGTGTCTACAATTTCTTATCTTTTGAAATCTATGTTTATTCGCCATATAGAAAAAACAAATTTCATAAAAATCGGTGAGAAAACCCTAAATTTCCGTGATCGATCAACGTGGAATTACTCCACTGCTTTATATTTTCCACTGAAATATGTATGTTCCTGTGGTTTATATGTTTATCTGGCGCTGTAAGGAAGATATTGTCTAATAACAATACCTTATTCGTAATTTAATTAATTCAATATTTTATCCCTAAAGGTATACTCTAATTTAGTTTTAAATTTGAGTAATTTTAAGAGATTTTGTATTATTTCTATTTACTATTTTTGTAATTAACACGACACTTGCCAATAAATAAAACTGTTTTTCTAAGAGATTAACTAAAACCCCAGTCTATCAACTTATATGAAGATCAAAGCCTCGGCACCCTCCTCTAACCACTGTCCGGTAGTATTAATTCTGGCTAATACCCAACTTTAATACTAAACCTAGAGCTTCAACTGAAATTTGAATTAAGCGTAATAGTTACTGTAGCTCAACTCTGGGCCACTGCCAACCAATATCAACTCCCCATACGAAATGTGGTACCCACTCCAGTGCCCTGGACTGACTACTCGCTTAACTACAAACTACTAAAAGTTTTATTGTTATACATTTATTTAAAAAAATGTTACATTTTTGATTGTTGGTGTTTTGGGTGCTTTCGGTGATGTTATGGAGCTGGTGTTGGTTGTTACCATTGTTGGACACCATGGGTGGTGTTGGTGGTGGTGACGGTGACGGTGGTGTTCGTTCGATGATGCTGCTGCTGCTTCGTGTCCACCAAAGTGCCATCTCTCTGGCTTATCTCTTGTCCGTATTATTGATTGCATTTCTTTTTGTTTTGTTTTTGTCATTTTTGTTGGCTTTTTCGTATCTTGTCTGTGTATCTTCTTCTGCACGGAGCGGAGCGGAGTGGAGCGGACTGTGAGTATCTGTAACAGTTTGTTTTGATGTTGTGTCTTTTATGGATTTCATAATGTGACATGTTATGATAGAAATTTAATTTATTGTTTTTACTAATTTGTATTTGTCTCTTTTGTCCGGAGGAAGTGATAAAAATGTATATTGTCTTTTTTAACATGTTGTTTGTTCGTTGGTTGGGCTCGTTTTATTAAAACGATGACATAAATAAATTGATTGCATGCATAGCAACGAAAACGGGGAAATTAATAAACATAAAAATAAAAACCTTAACGAGTGGATAAGTAAATTAATTGTAAATGGACGGATGATGTGGTTGAAATCTGGTGCAATATTACGGATTACCACTTCCGACACTCGATAATCCCACATCTTTAAAATCGCTCGTGGGTTGTCTCATGTCACAGGTGTAGTTGCTCATTCTAAGTGATATGGGATATCCGTTGGTATCATGCTGCGATTTTAAAGACCTAAAATTAGTGTGTTGGGACATATCGCCGTTTCCGTTTATTGTGTTGCTGTAATTCTCCATTATTGTGAGGGAGTTAGTATTACTCACAACCAAGTTTGTTAACTTATATATGAGATGTAGGAAACTGACTATGCAATTCTTTGTTTAGAGAAGAAAGGAAATAAATCACGTTTTGAAAATGTTGTTTCGTTACAGTTTCGAAACCAATATGAAGATGAAAACAATTTGCTATACTCAACTTTCATTATTATATTCCAATATGTGGAATTATCTGCAATCGGATTAAAAATTAAAAATATTCTCCCGATTTTTTATACTATTTATACATTAAGGTTAATATAAAATAATAAAAAGTGGCCAATATAAAAAATTTAACAACTGAAATTATACTAAAATATAAATGCAGCACAACAATATATATTTTGGTGAAAATGAAATAATTCGCTATTAAGATAAAGTAATGTCCAAAAGCAAAAATATGATGAAACTAACTTTATTCGGACATTATTTCATTATGAAATAATTCCAAAATTAAAAACAACCGAAAAAATTCAATTATACCCAATATATTTCCTTCCATATTTTGGGGAAGTATTTTATTGTTTCATATTTCGTAGCTCGCTTTTTGGTGATTTTTATAATGAAAATACACCCCATTTACATATTGTGACATTGTCCAATAAATAGGGAAAAAGGCTCACATATTTGGATGATTTTTTAATCATTTAGGTATCATCGGAAAACTCTTGATGACTGCTTTAAAACGATGTAGAAAACGGTCCATGTCCTGGTGGAACAAGTATGTTTGTATGTATGCCAACATATATTTTATCCATTAATATTCCTACATATCGCTAATTTAATTTTTTTAAAATATTACAGAAAATAGCCCACAATTTTCTATAAAACCTGTCAAAATTTCAGGATGATGATAGGGATTGGGGTGGTCCCTTGGAGACAAACAAATAAAAAAGCTTGCGGTCCTTATGAGTTAGGAAGTTCCAAAAATCAGAATTACCATGAGTGTGATTCTCCTCCTTTTCATTACCAAAAAACAAAAAACTTCATTCGTAAGAAGAAATTACTTATTCGAATAGCTGGACTTCGAATGTACTAAAAATCAATCAAATCGTTACTAATCAAACAACACAAAAACTAAAAAATTTATATAATTTCCGTTTTCTTGACTTAAGACCGCATTTGTCGAATGGATATTTCTTTTTAGTAACTTTGCTTTACTATTATGCTAAAATATTCCAAAGAAATTTTATTCCGTGTAATTTTACAAAATTCAAATCAAAATTCCGTCTCATTCAAATGCCGTCCATTTGTATATTGTCTAAGCAGGATACAACTAAATTAACTCAGACAACAATTTAGTCTCGGTGTCGCATATACTCTAAAACAGGTTTTAATTTCGTATGGGAAGGGACACGCCCACTTTTGCTCATCTTTGCACAACTATTTACACCGGATCTACTCACACAAAATTTTAGCACTCTAGGAGCTGACTATATTGTCATAGAGCTATATATATATAACTGGTTTTCGATAACTGGTTTTAATTTCGTATAGGAAGAGTCACGCCTACCTTTCCAATTCCGCCCATTTTTGTCACAACTACGCACATTGATGCTAGATGCACTCACACAAAATTTCAGTATTGTATCTGTCATAGAACTGAATATATTCGATAATAGGTGTTAACTTCCTATGGGAGGTGCCACGCCCACTTTTCCAATATTGCCCATCTTTGGCACAACTGTGCAGAAATTTAAAAAAATGCAAGTATCTCGCTGTAACAGTACTCCGTTAATTTATAAAAAAAATCTAATAAATCCACAATTTTTGTGGGAGGTGTCACGCCCACTAAAAATATCAAAAATTTATATATAAAGGGTGATTTTTTAGCTATTATCTTTTTGGCAACACTGGTTTAAACAGCTGACGTACGTTTCGTCTTTTGTTTCACTGTCAAACATCTTCAGTTTGGTCTATAATTTAACCATGAATCGTCTTACAAATGAACAACGCTTGCAAATTATTGAATTTCGTGCTCTGTTAAGAAAGTTCATCGCGCGCTTCTATTTTATGGTCAGTTTAATCGACCCACTGAAGCGGCTATTCGGGCTATTGTGACTAAATTTCGCACCAAATTTACATTGTTGGACATTAAACCATCAACACGCTTACGTAGAGTGCGAACTGAAGAAAATATCGCAGCTATATCGGCCAGTGTTAATGATGACCATCAATTATCGATTCGTCTCTGTTACTTAATTGGGCCTCTGTTAAATTTTTGAATTTTTTAAGAGTTATGACCAATTTAACAGTGAAAAAATACTACTTTTTCAAAAGGTGTGTTCATTCAATAGCCTGTAACTCTTGAAATCCTTTACCGATTTTAATGTGTTGTACCTTGTTTTGAAGGTAATTTTAGTAATTTTAAACATTGATGTCGTTTGTTATAGCCTGGTTGGATTTTTTAAAGTTTTTGCAAATTTAATTATTTTATTTTGATCTTCGAAATGATTACATTAATCAATTTTTTTGAAATTTTAAAGTATTGCAGCTGGAATCGAGAAATGCGCCGTGTACAGTATTCTGACCACGTAGACCGGCAACATAAGTGTTTTTTTTTTTCTCGAAATTTCTACATTTAAGGAGTGAGAGGGACAAAAATGCATAAAAATTTTACTTGTTAAAGTTTAAAGTTAGAATCGTAAAATTCGGTATGTAAATTCCTCTGATCACATAAAAGCGCTAAATAAATTTATTTTGTACTTTAAGTGGAAGCAGTGCAAAAAATAGATAAAAATGGTACCAACTAAAGTACTGCAGCTAGAATAATGAAATTTGGCGTGGACTTTTCACGGACCACGATTAATGGATTTTTGTAATTTGTACTTTTGTAGCCAGTACTGCAAGTTCTACTTTCTACTTTTCGCCTAGCTCACGAATGGAAAGTCATATTTTGCGACAACACATTAACCAAACCAAAGCCTAATTTCAGTTGAGAACATCCACAACTTTTTTGAAGCCGACATTAAGTAAGATGTTGTAATTATGTCTATTAAATATTTGTTATAATTGTTGTAGAGTTAGTACCAGGAACTCCATCATTAAACTTGTGTGGCGTCTTAGCTTTTAATAAAAAATTATTTAAAAAACCTAAGTTGTAAATAAATAACATTAGAATGAATTAAGAAAAAATCGACTTAGTTCGGTGGAATATTTTGTTTATCAGCGCTTCTCATTTGTCATATGTGACCGCTGGTACTAATATGAACCCTGATTTAAGTCAAAGACATACATTCGTTGCGAAAGTTCTGACGAGATGAGGTAGCTAGCGCCCATCGAAACTGCGCAGTCAACTTTTAGCTGCATCAATAAAGGTCTCGCTTTGCCTTTTTGCTAATTTTGGGTTCTGCTGAAGACTTCAGTACAACCTTTGGTCTTGTACCAAAATAAATGACAAGAAAAAAAAATAAAATATTTCATTAAGATATGACAGCTTTATATTAGGCTGGAAGCGATTTGCCTGAAGTTCAGACAAAATATTATATTTGTATCTACTACGATTTTTTAAACTACCATATGACTACTAAGGTGGGTCGATAAAATAAGTTGCGGCGGTCACCCCCTTTGTTTATTTTTGCCACGCACTTTGTAACTTTTTTGTTTATGAATGAAAATATATGCTGTAAAAGACAAAATTTCATGGAAAACTTTTTAACGTTTAGAAAACATTTTGAATTAGAGGGATGAAAACAGTGATTCCAGAAGTCACTTCTAGAAGTGATCAAAGTAGAAAATGTAGCTGCTGTCATTTTAAGAATAATGATATGCCACACGTTGCGATCGGACTATAAGTGGAGACACAGAAAACAAAATGCGCAGAGTCAAAGTGCGTGGGAAAAAATAAATAAAAATAATACCCTAGACCAGGTAGTGGTGTAGGGTATAATTATTTTTGAGATCGTCTTCAAAATATTTTTAATTCTAGGGGGTGACCGCCGCAACTTTTTGTTTTTTTTTTTGTATGGGATGCGACCCGATCTAATATCTTTTTTCTACAATTTCATATTCTTTGAAATTCGTGGAATGCAGATTTATTTGCCTTATTCAAATTTTCAAACTTTTATTAAATTCCGAGAACTCAAGGGCATCTTATGTTCCGTTTCACATAGAATTTGTCTATATATAGCAAAACTATACAGCATAGGGTGAGACACCCTGTATATCGTTCATTCCATATCAAACCGAACGATTTTCGTAAAAAATGCGACCACGACTCCGATTTTAACGACCACATTTAATATTTTTTTTAAATACAACCAGTTATTTCTCCAAGCTGAAATTTTCCGGATATTTTTAATATCGATCAGGGAATATGCCTATATTTTTTCTGAATTTTTAGGTTGGTGGTTTCATAGTGAAAAATACAAAAGAAGAAGAAAAATAAGAAATACACAAAATGTTTGTCAGAAGCATTCAATAGCTGTACTGAAGTACTTAAAATAAGCCTTCATTATTTGAATTGTGTCCACGCATTTTCTCACTACACCATATTCAATGTTTATACCTCGGCACATTCTTCTTGATTTTCCCAATTTTCAATTGGTCATATAATTCGAAAAAAGATTTCGGTTTTTTTTTCGTATTCTACGAATCAAATATTTTATAAAGTATCGTACAAAGTTTCAACGATATCGGAAATGGTGATGTAAAAAAGGTGTTCGGTTTAACATGGAATGATCGATATATAGACAATCGATTTTTTGTGTTTTTAATGTGCTTTAAACTTAAGAATGGATAAACAGGCAATATGCCTGTCCATCTTACATTATCTTGGAACAAATAGTTCAGTAGGTCTCAGATCGTAATTTCGAGGTGTTCCAAATGGAATGATTGACTTAGTATAGATCCCATTCCAAAGCTAGAATTAGTGTCAAAGTACATAAACTATTCAGGTTTTGCGTTTTACTTTAGTTTGCGACACCCTGAAAATTTTGAAAGCTTCAAATGCTTTTTAATTGAAAAGTTTGCACATAAATATGCCCCTCCTCGCATTTCACTATGACTGGCGGTAATTTGAAACCTCCAAAGCCATTTACCGACATTTCTTTATTTTCTAATTCCTTTTACTTATCCCGTCTTAGACGCTCTTCCGTAGCTTAGCTTAGCTTAACCCCCAATATTATCCATACTAATTAATTGAAAATTACTTTGCTATTTGTCACAATGTTCAATGGCTTGCAACGATAGAAATTCTCCCATCAAATCTAAATGTAATTTCAAGTTTGCACCCAAAACCTCGGGGCGAAGAGAATACACAAAAAGGAAATCGTCCAGCCACAGCATACGGTAGAAGCCAGCCAGCCAACCAGCCAGCATGGCAGGAGGACAAGAAAATCATCACAGATGTGAAGGACATGATCCCATGGGTGAAGTGGGATACAAATGCTAAGACACGCACACACACATACACACAGACAACCTGTGAGAGTATTTTCACTTCGGGAAAAATAGAATAAAATTACCGACATACATCCTTACATGCCATACTTAAACATTTGTTTAGCGAAATACAATAAAAAACCAAAGCGAAGCGAAGCAGAGCAGATCAGAAAAAAGAGAAAAACCCCTAATGAAGATGTTAACAAAAGTGCACAAAAGATTTTTCAATAACACAGCAACAACAAGAACAAAAAAACCAAAAGCAAACATAAGGGTCTGCTTCGGTCTCCTTTACCAGGATGATGATGATGACGGTGATGGCGATGAGGTGGTAGTGGAAAACCCAAACAACCCCCAATTCATTCCTGGATTTGCAAATAAACGTACCGGAGCAGTATGTTTGCGGGGATGTAAGGAATAGTGTAAAAAAGTGGTTACTTTAAAAATTAAGCCATTATGCGATTGTTAGAAGCCAACGAATAAAAAAAGTAGAAAGCAAAACGAATGTATATAAAATGTTTAATTCATGTCAAAGAATTTGACCTGATTTCAAATCGCATTTGGGGAATTCGTAACAAAAGCACCACCCGACCGACCTCAGCTGGTTGAATGTTGTATGGAATATTTAATGGTCTTTTGTTTAGCTTTATGCGCAGGGAAAATTAGGAAAATTGAAAATGTTCAGCAAGTAATCTTGAAAAGTTTTCGCTTTTTTGATCGCTTTGCTGAGATGACTGTACAGCAAATTGCACAAGTAACAGGAGATAGACATGTGAGAAAACGGTTATAGATAAATTAGATAAAAGATTTATGACATCCTTTGGAAAAATCTTGTCTATAATTTCCGATGAATGAAATGTCACGATAAGCAGCAAACCTTCATAAATTTGGCACTATAGGAATTCCTAAAAGATTCTTAAAATAAGCAAGTTTATAGATAAATTAAATGAATAATAAATACTTTCAAAATATTCATATGAAAAATCGATTTAAGTCGACTTTATGCTCTTGACAAATCGCTCAGCCGAAAAGTCGTTTTTTTTTCTAATTTTTTGGAAAAATAAGTGCGAACAATAAATATATCCCAACTGAACTATGAACAAGAAACTTTGGACAGACAGTTGGAAATAGATGAATATAATCAAACTGTGGATCTAAGTTCAATTGTAGCGTAGGCTATGAGACTATCTTGCTTATTTCTGGAATGGTCCAAAATCCGTTTAAAACGAAATTCCGCTTAAAACAAAAGATAAATTTTCGAAGATCTATTGCAAGGTATTATGTTATATGAAATGTTTTTAAACAAGTAAAAACGGAGTTATGTTCAGCCAGACCGAACTTTATATACCCTCCCCCAATTGGTTGCATTCCTGTCGATTTTGTGAGAAGTACAGTATCATTACAGGAAAAGTTATTTTTTTTTTAATATAGCCAAACCAAAACAAATAAAAAAAAATGAAAAAAAAAAATATAAATAAATATAAAATTTTAATTATTTTAAACCACGCTTATAAGGCAAGGCTACCAATATTTGTATACTATATACATCGAAATAATACAGCAAGTCAGTTCCAAAAGTAAAAATAAGACAACAATCTTCAAAAAAACTTAATTACCCTAAATATTGGGGGATAGTGGGAACATTTTCAGTTACAGATGAAATTGTTGATTGGTTGTATTTCCATCCTATTTTCATGCCAAAAGTATTATTTTTTTAAATCCATTATCTCTCACGTAACTTCCTGATTCTAACCATTTCGGCCGTAAAATTAAAAAAGTACGAATTTGGAAAAATCATTTTCATTTTGAGAGATTATGGCGTCAGGTGAATGTATACACCGAATTCCATGACTCTAGCCACGGTCATTCGGTTGCTACAATTTTTATCATCTTTTTCCCATTTTACCACTTAAAAGTTGAACTTTCGAAATCTCTCTATTTTACGTGTCTACTTTATTAGAGGGACGTACACAGAGCATTTAATCATTCTAGCTTTAGCCGTTTAGTGGGTACCATTTTAATCCCTCTGTTCCCATTGTATCCCTTGGAAAAACGAATTTGGAAAAAACATCTTTATCTTCCGTGTCTATGCAGTCAGAAGAATGTATACACCGAATTTCATTCGGTCATTTGGGTGGTACAATTTGTATTTCATCTTTCCCATTTTACGCCTAAAAGTACGAATTTCTCTATATTGTGTCAACGCAATTAGATGTAGAATTTCATTGCGCTAGATCTAGCCGTTTAGTTGGTACCATTTTTAACCCTATGTTCCCATTGTATCCCTTGAGAGTACGAATTTGGAAAAACCTTCCTATTTTTCATGTCTACGCAGTCAGAGGAATGCATACTCCGGATTTCATGACTCTAGCAGCCGCCATTAGGTTGGTACAATTTTTATACCCTTTTTCCATTTTACCCCCTAAGTACGAATTTTAAAAATTATTTTTAATTATTATTTTGCATGTCATATGAAAATCGTCCTCTTTTGTATGGTGTTTTGGGCCATTCTTCATAATTGTTGGACGATTTTTCACTGTGCGATTTTTCCTGCATAGAAAACATTTAAACAAGGGCGATATTTCATATGAAATGAATGGCAATATTTCATATCTTTCAAAACCCAAATATGAAATATTCAAAGGAAAAAATCATTCAACCAGACCGAAGGCCGTCAACGCATAAAAGTTTTACTGTGTGTAGCTTTTGATATACCAGTGATGAAATATATTTTTGGTCAATTTTTCATATTAAAAATTAGTCAAACCGCCCAAGGTTTCCCATATTTCATTTGGGTAATTTTGCAATTATTTTTTGGCAAAATCCTTTGGATATACAAGGTGGCGCAAAAGTAGTGTCATGTCATAATGTGAATTGCCTACCGTTTTGTTAGAAATGAAAATGTATTAGGCACATTATATGGTGTCATATTTTATTCTTCAAAAAACTATTTCTGAAGACAGAACTCATTTTCATTTCTAACCTTTAAAAAGTACCAATTTTGAAAAAATACTTTTATATTATGTATATACTCGATTAGAGAAGTGTACACACCGAATTTCGCGTTTCTATCTGTTGTCAATAGGTACCATTTTTATCCCTTTTTGCCCAATTTCACCCCCGAATAAATATCACTTTATGGTGCTGGTTTTTGCTATAGGCGGAATGCGCATACCGAATATCGAGTAAGTACAAGCAGAGATATTGAAAAAAATATGGGTATTTTGAGTCCTTGTGAGGCCGATTTCTTCCAGTTTTAATCCCAACCGATCTACGACTATAAGACGCATTTATGGAAAATTTGGGCGTCCTAGCTCCTTTCGTTTAGATGCTACCGTGCTCTCAGCTGACGGACAGACTGACAGACGGACATGGCTAGATCGTCTTAGAATTTTATGACGATCAAGAATATATATACTTTATAGGGTCTCAGGTCGACATTTCAAGGTGCTACAAACGGAATGACAAAGTTAGTATACCCCCATCCTGGAGGTGGAGGGTATAAAAATTAAGAGAAAAATTCAAAGAAAATTTTAAGAAGTCTTTTGTTCTGAGAAAGAAATTGAATTTTTGCAGGAGAAAAAAATCGAAAGAAAATGAAAAAAATTAAATAATTTTTTGTTTTCTTTTCAAGATAAATATGAGTCATTCCATGTCAAGCGGTACGGTTTTTGAACTCACTAGCTGCGATTGTTGTGAAAGATTGTGTGTTGTGGAAAAAAAATTTCACGAGTTATGACCAATTTAACCAATTTAATTTTAAAAAAATACTACTTTTTTCAAAAGGTGAGTTCATTCAATCGCCTGTAACTTGAACTGAAATACTTTACCGATTTTAATGAAGGTAATTTCAATTACTTTTAAAATATGGATGTGGTGTGTTATAGCAGGGTTAGATTTTTTAATGTTTTTGCAATTTTTTTATTGTTTTATTTTGATTTTCGAAATGATTACACCAATCCATTTTGTTGAGATTTTAAAGTAGTGTGCTTAAGTCTATTTTTAAACGACTATATGAGTTTGAAAGTGGTGAACTGATATTTTTCTATTTTTTACGATTTTTATTTACAAAATCAACCATTATGCTTCCATTTTTTTCTGGAAAAAACCAAATTATTCCATAACCTATTTTTTGTTGGATTTTTTCATTGATTTTATATCTTGTGTTTATGAACGAATTATAATTTTTCACTGTAATTCTGGTTGATTTTGTAAAAAAAAGTCGAAAAAAAATCGTAAAAATATTTTTTTTTTTGATTTTTTCTAAATGTTCTAAATAATTTTTAAATTTCGAAGTGGGGTTTTCTATAGTGTCTGCGATATTATCACGAAAGTGTTTTTTTTTTTTCAAAAAAATAAATTTCAATATTTATTTCATCAAAATTGTCAAATAGTTATCGGTTTCCCATGGAATTGCTCCATACAGTTCTCGTATCAGTGAGTTGGATACATCAATTGGATGCATCAAGACAACAATGGGTTATTTGAAGTCAATAGTCTGTGCAGCAGTCTGAAGTCATTAGTCTGGGCGGAGGAAAGTGTCTCATAGAAAATATTGAAAAAAGAGTGCAATTTGGGTCGAATAAATTTTATGGTAAGCTAAATGCCTGAAAGTTGTTATATAATGTAATATCGGTCCTCTGAAGATCGGAAAAATACTTATTTTTATGGCAAGCTTATAGTTCAGAAGATATAGATTCAAATATATTGTACAAAAACAATTAAACAACCAAACGTAAGCATTTTGAATCACAATAAAAATGTGTTTACATAGCATCTCCTAAGTCCCGTAAAAATATTCATAATATTTTAAAAACTTCTTCAGATTATCTCATTTATTATGTCTAGTTGTAAATTTATATTAAATTAGCTATGGCAAAAAAAAAAGATTTTTGTTATACAATGTTCGCCACACTTAAACTCGAAAAAAGTGGAACGACTTGATTGGTTCCAAAAATTTCGAGAATATGACTAATAGAAAGCTTTGTAAGGAGAATAGAACACAATATAAAATATACAAATGAATCGTTCGTCAGTCGCCGTTAAATATCAACCATACGAATTGTCAAAAATATTTGACAAATCCACGAAAAGGGTTAACACAAATGTCAGCTTCCTGAATCCACTAACTTGAAATGTCGAAGGTAGACGAGTTAAGGCAACATCTTCAACATAGCTTACAATTATAGTCAGAATATCTATGTACATCTCTATGTACTGCGATTTTTCATATTGATTCCAGACTCAAATATCCAAATCATTCCAGAGCAAATAATTTTAGTTTCTACAAATATCCTGAGGCATTTTATATCCTCAACGGCCAACTGCACAATGTCCTGTCAACACTTTAACGTGGCAGTGTCCCTACTTCAGTGAACCACCACTCTGACGGAAGGTATCACAAATATACTAAAAAGAAAGTAGGACATAACCATCACTGGCCATAGTTTAAATATAATCTGAGGTTCGTTTGAACTCGGCTGCTGCTCTTCTTCTTTGCCTTCAAACAAAAGAGACTTGGTGTGCTTTTGGTTGTTGGTGTTGCTGTTGGACTATACAAAGAAAAGATAAAAGCATTGGCAAATATTTACCAAAAGTAAATACGTTTATGAGTTACTGGAGCACTACGTCAGTAGCGTAAAAGCTTTGCAGAGGATGGACGAGCGGGCGGACCAACGGATGGGCGGACTATGGTCGCCGGTTGCTCTAGGATGGCTGAATAGATGGAATGTCATGGAAGGTGGCCAACGTTAGGAGTTGAAAGACAAAGAAGAACTGAAGAATGAGGGAATGAAATGCACAAACCATAAAAAGAGAAATGTTTGCAAATATTTTGAAAAGCCTTTAGCCACACAAAGGCCAAAGGAGAAAGAGGAACGAACGGAAGAAGAAAAGAAAAACAAACGAACTCTTCGGTGTTAAAAAGAAAGTGAACATATTTTTTAAACTCATATGCAATTACTTAATGTTTGGTTTAGACACCAGACCCCAAACCAAAGCTAAAATCACCCCTTGTCTTTCCATCCTTCCTTGCCTGCTGCTTGCCACCTCAGACTACCCTCGCCCAGCGACGCAAAAAGCAAAAAACTGGTCATTGCCCACTTCATTCAGGCCGCCGCCACCGCCATAGCAGCAAAAAAGAGCATCAAAAGATTCTCCTCTTGTGATTATGTGAAGTTACGCAAATATGCGGGTTTCCAAACAACAAAAGGGAAATAAGTGTCGCCTCTTCAGCATTCATTTATTGTTTTCAATTTCATCAAAAAACAGGGGTTGGAAACAAATTAGTCCTCGTTGTCGTTCTCTTCCGAGATTATCATTATCGTCATCATCACCAGGCAAAAGATTAACAGGGACTAACCCCCTCCCCTCCCTCATCAACATGACGAACAATACAATCACATGTAATGAGCGTGAAAACAAATCACGCATATGTTACGATTTTTGTATCTGGAGTACTTTGCTCGCCTCGGCTGGACTTTGCAATTGAGACATTAATTTTTTATAGGAAATTGTATTTTTTATGCGTCCCGCAGAAAAAACGGACAGATTGGGCATTTGAAAATGTGAATAAGTTTCACTTCCTCGTCCAGCCAAGAGCACTTCATTAGTTTGGAGGATTCGTTACAAGTTTTGAGTTAATTAATGAAGCCACATAAAATATATATGTTGTTGTGAGGAGTATTTGAAATGAAAGATGAATAAATTGTAGGTACAGTCCATACAAATTTGAAAGGACTTTATGCGTTTCAATATTGAATTGAAAACTTTCAAATAAGTTCTAAGGAATGGGTAAAATATGGATGGTCGATATTTTTGAGACTTCCATAAAGAGACATCACAGGTACATCTAACTCAACTAATACACCGTGCAACAAATTTAAATTATTTTCATTGGACCTAAACAAAACCACTTACACATTGGACCTAAACAAAACCACTTACACATGAAAAGCTGTGTACTCAGTTTTCCATTTTGTGAACTTTTCTCCTTTTTACAGCACTTTTAATTTCCAAGATCACCAAATTGAAAACTGAGTACACATTTGACTTATATACGACGCCAAGTTTCACGTTTCTTATTCAGCTCCAAAAAGAACTGCCGCACGGTGTTATAAGGAATAGTGAAAATACATCATGCCAAAACCCACAATTCCTAAAACGGGGAAAATATATCCCACAATTAAGAATTTTTAGAAATATACATTAAGCTAAAAAATGGCTATAAAGCATTTTGGTTTTCGGAACTGTACTTTTCGAGTTAAAAATTCTATTTATGAATATTTTTTAAGTTTTTAGTCAAATTTAAATTTTCGCTGAACTTACCTTTAATATTTCTATTCTCATTGTGGTTATATAAGTCCGATAACACCCGCTTAAATTAAAATTATTTACAAAATAACAAATGTTGCGTATTTTACTTTCACATAGAAAATTATGGCTCAGGAACAGTTTCCAAAAAAAATTATATACTTTTTGTAAATTTTTTTCGTAAAAATCTAAAAAAATATTTAATTTATTTTTAATAGCTAACATTCTAACAAAAAACAATATCTATATCTGAAAGATTTATTGGTTAAATGTTGAAGGTACGGTCCTCTTAAAAAATCATGATTTTTAAATCTGTATAGTTTATCTTAGATCTTAGAGAAGTAATCAATGCCATTCTAAAGAAGAAAATAATGGTTATTGGTAAAAGAAGTATGGATTATTATTGTAGAAGTAAAGGAATTAAAAAACGTTCTTATTTTTTCATTTATCCATAGGTTTGTTACAAATTGGGCTTGATATTATGTTATTTAATTTACAAGGCTCTTTCGCGCAATTTAACCATAAATTTGGAAAATCATGATCCTTTTAAAAATATTTCATAGATCTTTGACATATAAACATTATTTTTTTTTAGACTTTTTATACTTTTTTATAAATAAAAACAAGTAAGAACGGCGTTAATTTCGGCCGGACGGAACTTTATATACCCTTCACCATGGATTGCATTCCACAAAGGCTGATATTTTCGTAGTATATCTATTGGTAGTATATATTCTTAATATACCCAAATCAACACAAATAAAAATATTATAAAAATAATTTTATAAATAAAAATAAAATTTTAATTATTTTAAACCATGCTTATAATATACGTATATACCAATATGTTTATACAAAAAAACTTCGAAACAATACTTCAAGGCAGCTCAAAAAATAAATATAAAGCATCAATCTTCAATAAAACTTAAAAAGCCTAAATATATGGGGGGATAGTAGGTGAAATTTCAGCTATCCTATTTGGTTGGGTGTATTGCCTTCCTATTCTAACTCTAAAAGTATATTTTGAAAATCCATTGTCTCTCATGTACACAGTGCAAGATAACCTAGCTTCATGATTCTACCCATTTTTGTCGTAAAAGCAACGAAATAAGGTACGATTTTGGAAAACTCTAAAACTCCATGACTCTAGCTGCGGTCATTTAGTTGCTACAATTTTTATCCCCTTTTCAATTTGCCCCCTTAAAGTACGATTTTTGAAAAATCTCCTATCTATGCAATCAGGGGAATGTATACACCGAATTTTAGTATTCTTGGTGCAACCGTTTGGTTGGTACCATTAATATAGATCTTTCCCCATTTTACTCCTTAAAAGTACGAATTTGAAAAAATTACTTTAATATTATGTATTCACTCAATTAGAGAAATTTACACACCAAATATGATGTTTCTAGCTGTTGTCCTTTGATAGGTACCATTTTTATCCCTTTTTGACCCATTTCACCCCCTACAAAAATCACTTTATGGTGCACGTTTTTGCCATAAGGGGAATACACATACCAACTATCAAGCAAATATAAGCTAGGTGTTACAAATGGAATGACAAACTTAGTATACCCCCATCCTGGAGAGTACAAAAATCTGTTGATTCGACAATGGCCATAACTTCTACATTTATGAAATGAAGTTCGGTCATATTCTTGCGAACCGGTTGCGCAAACTATGGTATAATTTATGGATTACTTTGCTCTTATTTATATGAATTAAACTTTATATATATAAGTATATGCCTTAGCGAAGCTAGAAGAAGAAGATTCTGACATTACCGGCTAATTTACTGCCCTTGTGTATTTAAATTGGGAAACATATATATATAACGAAAGATATTTTGGAAGATTTGAAGAAGATGTGTTAAAAAATGTGGTTTCTAGAGCGAAAAATGTTAAATTGGGAGCGAAATTTGTATGGGAGCTATATATAAATCTGAACCGACCTAACACATTTTCAACACAGGTTTTTCTAGTTGAAATATAAGATGTTTTGCCAATTTTGAAGAAAATCTGTTAAAATATGCGGTTTCTAGAACACAAAAAGTTAAATCGGGAGCGAAATTTGAATGGGAGCTATATATAAATCTGAACCGATCTGACTTATTTTCACCATAGGTGTTGCTAGTTTAAATATAAGATGTTTTGTCAAATCTGCAGACAATCTGATACAATATGTGGTTTCTGGAGCGGAAAAAGTCAAATTGGGAGCGAAATTTGTATGGAAACTATATATAAATTTGAATCGATCTAACACATTTTCAACACAGGTGTTTCTAGTTTAAATATAAGATGTTTTGGGAGTGGAATGGGGGCTATATCTGAATCTGAACGGATTTTCTTCAAATTAAATCGCGTTCGTCCTCTTCCCGAAAATCTTCGTTGTGCAAAGTTTCATTTGGTTCTATCTAGAATTGCGAACTGTATCGTGATTACAAGAATAGGTGGACAAACGGACAGACAGATAGACAGACGGACATTGCTAAATCTATTCAAAAAGTGATTCTAAGTCGATCGGTATAATTAACAATGGGTCTATCTCGCTTCCTTTTGGGTGTTACAAACAAATGCACAAAGACATAATACTCTCGTGGAGTGTATAAAAAAGAGCTCATTCTATTCGTGGGATATCATCGTCTGAAAATACTTCACTTGCTGATTAGAAATCATATCCATACAGAAATTTGAAATTTGAAACATTTTAGTAAAAAAATTTCTCAAAATATGACAAATTTATAAATTTAATTGATAATTACCAGAAAATTAAAAATTGTGACCAACTTTGAGGGTCATCCAGTGGCCACGATATCAACGATAGATCCTGAAGTTTGCAATTCTTCTGAAACACATCTCTACTCTAAGCATAAGAAATTTCGTCAATATATGTTTTTTCATTCAAAAGTTGCAGAATTAATTGCAAAAAAGTTGATTTCGATCCACTTTCAGAACCAGCATGTTTCATTAATCAGTCTATTTTTGAATATGTTATTTAATTTTTAAAATATAATTATATGTATTTGACTTTTATATAAATCTGTACAATTTTTTCATCATTATTACAATGACCCAAAAAGTCACTTGCATCGAGTTTTGTTGAGGTCAAAAAATATTTCTGAGCTGGACATTGATTTTTCGAATTGATAGAGAGACTTACGGACAGTCGATAGTATTAAACCGATTCCTCAAGTGATTCCGACTCTATCATTTTAATAAATGCTTGCTCACTTCCATTTTGTTTGCTCTTGCAAAAAACACGAACGAGGATATAATACCCCGTAACATAACACCCCGTACAGCCTTTTGCATGTCAACAATTGTTGGAATTACAACTCTTAAATATGACAATACCTGCTCGGTTAACTTACAAATCCGATAGTGATACCCGCAAGCCAATAAATCCGCTTGTGTGTATGTGTGTGTGTTCGAGTATAACCTAAGGTTATCATAAATAACTCCGTAATTCGAACGTGTTGTCAGCAACGACAAATGTCACATGCTTTTGCGGTTGTGACAGCCTTTTTCTGTGCAATTTTTTTGCACAACAACATGGTGCAACATTCACATTTAGAATAAACACACATACACACTCACATAGAAAAATATCATATTCAAATGCCGTTTTTTATTAACTTCCAAACTGTCATTTACATTTGGAACAAAATTCATATGGAACAATCTGGCAGCAGTTGATGTCGACCGACTACTACGGCAAACGAACAGCCAGCCATGAAAAAAGCTATCAAATTTCATCAATCCTACCCGTGGGGAACGGTTGCCGTGGCACTCTTAACCGTCGCACGGATGATAGCACCTGTTTTAGACAGCGTTGCCTGAGATTGATTTTCAATAAACAACTTAATCAAACGGCGTTTGTTTGTTTGCTGGCTGGCCCAGCCAGCATCACCAGCAGCAATAACGGCAACAACAGCAGGAGTTATTAAAATATGTCAACATTTTTTTACGATTTTTTTTGTTGCTTCGAAACAATAAGACAACAAACACATATCAAATGACACCGACAAATGTTTATGGCTCTACGATGAACGGTTAACGGAAAAAGTTTAAGGACAAATGATGTACACTGCGATTATTAGAAGAAATATCTTTTTCGGAGGTCCTGGCGATGATAATACAAGACCATTATCAATAAATTAATTTTAAATTCTTAAATTATCTGCAACTTTACCATTAAACCCCACCCCCCGAGCATTGATTCGGCAACATGTGTCTCGTTTGAACATTTTCCACAAAATCCAGGAGTTTAACTAGGACTAGTAAAGTTTTTTTTGCTTTTGGTTCACTTAACTCCTTTGTGTGTTTTCATTATCGCTTCATTAATTGTTAATTAGCAATATTCACTTCTGACGAGAAGGGCGCGTTGAGAAAACTTTGGCTGGGTCGTGTCGGTACGCGTGTTTTTTGTTCGGTTGTGCAACAACCTTGGAAACAAGAAAACCGAACATACCTTTTGCCTGGGTGTTGTGGGTGAGTTTGTTCTCCCCATGAAAGCCCAAAGGCCAACTAGACATTTGGCTTTGTTGGTTGTGTTAACAACTTGATGTAGGTATTCGAACCAAATTTACAAGTAACCGGCAAACTTGTGCCATCCATGCAGTATGAACAAAACTGATTAAACCAAAAAAAAAATACAACAGCATAATCATAACTTATACCTCCAATGGAGTGCAAAAAGTTTCTTAACAAGGTTAAATGAAGCTATGCGCGGGAGGACAATAATGGATGAGCATGAATGGGGCAACTAAACGAAACGACTTGGAAACACCCTCCTGATTATTGATCAGAATAATATGGTGGACAGTAGTTGGAAATCCATTTATTTTGAAAATATCTCACTATCCGTTTGACCTTAGTCCAGGAAATATCACATGAGCTTTGTTTCAAGTTTACTTTAATTTTTATACCCTACACCACTTCGTGGTCTAGGGTATTATAAGTTAGTTTCGCGCCAAATGTTTGTAACACCAAGAAATAATCGAGCTAGACCCACCTTTAAGTATACCGATCGGCTTAGAATCACCAGCTGAGTCGATTTAACGATGTCTGTCCGTCCGTCCGTCTGCTGTCCATCTAAGCTTGTTCGCACTCTACAGGTCGCAATTGTTGTCCGATTATCATGAAACTTGGCAGAAGTTATTTTTTCTGGCCAAGGACCATCGGTATTGAATTTGGAGGAAATCGGTTCAGATTTAGATATAGCTCCCATACAAATGTCGCTCCCTATTTGACATTTTCCACTTTAGAAACCACATATTGTACCAGATTTTCTTTAAATTTTGCAGAACATCTTATAATCGAACTAGAAACACGTATGCAATAACTGGGTAAGATCGGTTCAGATTTAGATATAGCCCCCATACAAATGTCGCTCCCTATTTCAGTTTTTCCGCTTTAGAAACCACATATTGTACCCGATTTTCTTTAAAATTGGCTCAACATCTTATAATCCAACTAGAAATACCTATGCAAAAATTGGGTAAGATCGGTTCAGATTTAGATATAGCCCCCATACAAATGTCGCTCCCTATTTCAGTTTTTCCGCTTTAGAAACCACATATTGTACCCGATTTTCTTTAAAATTGGCTCAACATCTTATAATCCAACTAGAAATACCTATGCAAAAATTGGGTAAGATCGGTTCAGATTTAGATATAGCCCCCATACAAATGTCGCTCCCGATTTGACATTTTCCGCTATAGAAACCACATATTGTACCCGATTTTCTTTAAATTTGGCACAACATCTTATAATCCGACTATAAACACCTATGCAGAAATTCGGTAATATCGGTTTAGATTTAGATATAGCCCCCAAACAAATGTAGCTCCCGATTTGATTTTTGCCGCTTTAGAAACCACATATTGTACTCGATTTTCTTTAAATTTGGCACAACAGCTTATAATCCAAGTAAAAAGCCTATGGTGAAAGTGGCTAAGATTGGTTCATATTTAGATATAGCGCAAATACAGATGTTGCTCCCAAATGTTTAACCGATTTTGGCCAAACTATACATATTATATTTCACCTATTTCGTTGCAGATTTCAATATACCCCCATACAAATGTCCTTTCCGATTTAACATTTTTTGTCAAACACACATTTACAGGATGCAAAAATCCTGCCCGTTTTCACCGAATTAAATTGTATTCGGATAGAAAGTGGAGTGTATCATAGAGTCGGCCCCGCCCGACTTTAGCCTTTCCTTACTTGGTTATTTATTAATTTATTTTGTAGCGTACTGAGAAATCGTTTTTTAAATCCTTTATTTAATTCAGCGCCAAAGAGATTCCTTCATCTGACCTCCTTCATTTAGCCGTCACAAATCCCAGTTACAAACTTACGACAAACTGTAGCTCACCACATTCATATGTATTTTTATACATGCATACATATAAATTTATGAACCTGCTGTTCTTTGCCATCTTCCATTTTGGCACTTCTGTGGAAAATTGTGAAATATGTTGTTGCGAGAAAAAAAGTTAACGAACACACGCTTATGGTTAATTAGGCGCCAACAGTTTCCACAGTCTTCAAAGGGCCTTGGCTTGTTAATTTCGTTTTGAACAGCGAACATGACTGAAAGTTGAGAACAAAAAACAACAACAACAACATAACAAAATTAATGTTAACTAAAATAACATATTTCAATTTTCACAAAACTTCAATTTCATGATAATCGTGCCAAAGGAAAGGTTAAACAATATATACATACAAACATTTTCAATAGCAGAAAACAAAAATATTTAGTTTTTGTTTGTTTGTATTTCTTTGCCATTTCCCATATTGATCTCCAATCAAGGCCCAGTTTCAATTCGTGTCTATTGCAGTTTGTTTTTGCTTTTTTTTTTGGTGGAGGGTTTGATGGTCGTTGGTCTTGTGTTTTCCGCAACGTTGTTATTTTTTCGTCTTCCACGAATATTTGCTTTATTTACCTGTATTTGTACACGACTATTGCAATATGTTGCTGCTGTTGCTGATTTCTTTATTATGCAGGTGCAATTGTTATTTGCAATCAAGCCATTCGTTCGCCAGATAGCTAGTCCTCCACACAACTATTTCGGACAATATAAATAGTTTATACTGTACTCCATGTACGAGACACAACCACCGGCATTCCAATTCCAATTTATGGCCAATAAGTAGCCGCAATATCGCAGTAGCAACTGCAACAGCTACAGCTACAATATTTGTGGCTATAAAAAAATTCAACCCAAATTATTAAGACTTTGTGGTTAAGGAAAGAAACTGTGCCACATACAATCGAAATCAAAAAGCAAGAAGAAAAAAATCTAAAATTTTCTGAAATTGTGCCAAAAATATTGAGTTGTTGCCCGAAGAAACAGTGGGCCTAACAAATAGAAAATAAAGACAATAAAGTAGCAAATATAGATTTTTCTAATCAATAGGCGGATGGTGAAGGTGGCAAGAGAACTTCGCAAGGACCCATGATCATAGACATAGATATCTTCCGAGCCAGTAAAAGAGTCTACTCTGAAGAATCTACTAGACCTTGCGTTGAATATTTTTTTAAGATTTATTTATATATAAATAAACACATATTATTTATATATATTTTCCTCATGTTCTCCGATTTAAATGCAGGTTTGCAAAATTTGTCTCTATTTGTGTTATTGATATAGCTCAGTTATTAGTTTCCTGTCCGTGCGCCCACTGTTCATTACGGCTATTCAAATAACTATAATAAACTTGTTACACACTCGAATAGGAAACCAATCATGAAAATCTCACGTACACACAAGCACACACACACAGCAAAAGAATAATATTTGAGACAACATGAAAGGGAATTTATGAGGTCCATGGCAAAACTAAAAAAAATGGAAAAAAATATTTTCAAGCGAGAAATATGTACAACTTCAATAAAACTAAATTGGTTATGGTTTTGGAACAGCATTAGCAGACTGGCAAGCAGACGGACACACAGACCAACAGGCCCGGACGTAAGAAAAACCAGCTGCGCATGCTCAAACCGCAACGCAGCACAACACAACCCAAAACAATCTCATGCGGCACCAGGCGGATATCAATGATTGAATGTAACAACACCATTCGCGCTTGCAAGTGAAACTGGGCGACACACTAATCCAATGAACCTTCTCTGGATGGCAGCTAGCTACAGGCACGTGGTGGATTACATTGAAACCTGTTTCCTCTTACTTACATGGATGCCACATATATACATCACACAACGCTTTGGTTTACTTACTTCTTTGCGTAGGTGTTGCCTTAAGAGGTCACTGCGTCACCGAAAGGTGTTTGTTTGTTTGTTTGTTTAACCACTTCGGTAGTTCAGCAACACCTCTGTTCTCTGGGCGGATGGAGTAGTCGTGTTGTTGTTGTCCGAACAACGTCTCATAAACAAATAACAAACAATTATATGGAAATTGCTTGTACAGTGTCAATGGATATTTTGTGTTGAGAGGTGCGAAATCATTCAACAAATTGCAATTGTTTTGCGATTGTGCTTGAGTGGGACAACAACCCAGCGAAAGATTTTATTTGTTTTGATGTGGCAAATTGAAGGAATGGATTAAGGATTTTTACCTTTGAGGCCCTTGTGGTTAGGGATATATTGGAGATTTTTAAAACCAAAACAAATCTCTGAATGATCAAAGGCTCATAACCCATTGATTACATGGAGAATCAATGAGTTATGAGCTATATCACATTATACACACTAAATAGGTCCTGTTGTTTAAAATCTGTTCCGAATGACTAACGCTATGTGTTCCAAAGGAAAAATTGATCGTTTTTCTAAAATTATTTGGTAAATTTAAGTAAATTTATGTCATTAGTATTTCAAAGTTAGTATTTCAAGTTTTAAAGATCTAGCATACATCAATATATCTCTTACAATTTGTCATTAAAAATTTGCGTTTTAGGGTTTTGACCAACGTGGCCATTATCATGGGAAGAGGGTGGGTATACTCTACAAAATTGGTAAGAATAACTTTCGGTTTTCAAAAATTTGCTTCCCAAGCCTAGAAATATTAGCTTATATAAGGTGGGTCATTAAAAATTTTAAAATTAGGATCGGCTATAAAAAGTACTGATTATTTTTTCATATTTCTGGTTTTATTGGAAAGGTTGAACTTTGTCATTTAATAATGGAACACAACATCATTGATATGAGTACCACGACTGGCTCGGCAGTACCTCGTCCGATCAACCCAATTTTTCAGTACAGCCCAAAATCCACACCAAACAGTCACTCCTTGTGGATGCATTGGTTTCTCAGTAGTCACGTGTGGGTTCTCTGATATTATGCCGTAATTCTGCTTATTGGCATAGCCAATGAGATGAAAATGGGCTTCATTAAGGCTAAACTTAAGGCCGATCTCTTCTAGGAAGGAAGTTTTTAATATCTTCCAATTTTGTTCGAGCGAATAGCGTTCCATTTTGCAAATGTCAAACATAAACCTGAAAATGATATTCTTCAACCTATATTTGGTTATAAATCAGGCATATTTTAAGGGAAGAAGTGTAAATATAAAAAAACATAGGTAATAATGAGCAATAACGAGCAAAAAATTAATTGATTTTTAACAAAAATAATGCAAACATATATATTTCTTTAATTTTACATTTAGATGTTGTTGATGATTTCATTCATAATGTCCATGTAAATGTAGAAGCCAGCGTTGGTCACCGTGTGGCTACTTCTCACCCTTTGCCGAATTCCTCCATTGGCTTTATTTCGTAATTACAGAAACTACAATATCTGATAGTCTATATATAGCTATATCGAGCTTCGAACAATCTGTATAGAAGTCGAGATAGTTAATAAATGTAATATGCCAAATTTTATTAAAAATGTCCACTTTTATTTAAGAGAGTTTCTAAAAATCAAAAAAAGCTGTCTAGAAGGCAAATATGGACAAAATTATATTTAAACAAGTAAAAACGGCGTTAAGTTCGGCCAGGCCGAACTTTATATACCCTCCACCATGGATTGCATTCCACAGAGTTTGTCGGTTTTCGTAGAAGTGCAGTAATATTACAAGAAAATATAATTTTTTTAATATAGGCAAACCAAAACAAATACAAATATTGAAAAAAATAATTTTATAAATAAATATAATATTTTAATTATTTCAAACCATTATTTATTTCAAATCAAAAAATAAATATTCTTATATTTATATTTTCAAAAAGCTTAAATACCATATATATTGGTAGATAGTGGGTGCTACAGTTGGTTGTATTTCCATTCTATTTTAATTCCAAAAGTACCAAAAAATCCATTATCAGACGAACATAGTGCAAAATAACCTAACTTCATGATTCAACCAATTTTTGCCATAATAGAAAAGGTACAAATTTGGAAAAAAAAACTTTTTATTTTGCGTGTCTATGCAGGCAGAGGAATGTATACACCGAATTCCATAATTCCACCTGCGACCATGTGGTTGGTACTATTTTTACCCCCTCGACGTTTCTACGCAATTAGAATTTCATCATTCTAGCTGTAGTCATTTAGTTGGTACTATTTTTATCCCTTGAAAGTACGAATTTCGAAAAATTCGTTTATTTTCCGATTCCTACTCAATCAGAGGAATGTATACTCCGAATTGCATGACTCTAGCTGCGGTCATTTGGTTGGTACTATTTGTATCCCCTTTTTCAATTTTAACCCCAAAATGTACGAATTTCGAAAAATTCGTCTATTTTCAGTGTCTACGCAGTCAGAGGAATGTATACTCAGAATTTCATGACTCTAGCTGCGGTCATTTAATTGGTACTATTTTTATCCCCTTTTTTCATTTTAACCCCAAAAAGTACGAATTTCGAAAAACCTGTTTATTTTAGGTGTCTACGCAATCAGAGGAATGCATATACCGAATTTCATTATTCCAGGTGTAGCCGTTTGGTTGGTACCATTTTTATCCCTCCGTACCCATTGTATCCCTTGAAAGTACGAATTTGGAAAAAACCTTTTATTTTTCATATCTACGTAGTCAAAGGATTGTATACTCCGAATTTCATGACTCTAGCTGCGGTCATTTGGTTGGTACTATTTTTATCCCCTTTTTCTATTTTGTCCCCAAAAAGTACGAATTTCGAAAAATCCGTTTATTTTCCGTGTATACACAGTGATGTCTACGTAGTCAAAGGAATGTATACTTCGAATTTCATGACTCTAGCTGCGGTCATTTGGTTGGTACTATTTTTATCCCCTTTTTCTATTTTGTCCCCAAAAAGTACGAATTTCGAAAAATCAGTTTATTTTCCGTGTCTACACAGTCAGAGGAATGTATACTCCGAATTTCATGACTCTAGCTACGGTCATTTGATTCGTACTATTTTTATCCCATTTTTTCAGTTTAACCCCAAAAAGTACGAATTTAAAAAAAAACCGTGTATTTTACTTGTCTATACAATCAGAGGAATGTATACACTGAATTTCATTATTCTAGGTACAGACGTTTTGTTGGTAGCATTTTTATCCCTCTATTCCCATTTTACCCCTTAAAAGTACGAATTTTGAAAAAATTCTTTTATATTATGTATCTACTCAATTAGAGGAATGTGCACACCGAATTTCGTGTTTCTAGCTGTTGTCGTTTAATATGTACCATTTTTATCCCTTTTTTGCCCCATTTTCCCCCTACAAATAAGAATCACTTTATGGTGCACGTTTTTGCTGTAGGGGGAATGTGCATACCAAATATCAAGCAAATATAAACAGACATATTCAAAAAACATGCTTAAATACGCTAAAATATTAGGGATTACTATGGGTATTTTTAGTCCTTGTGAGGGAAAAATTTTTCCCTTTGGGCCGATTTCCCCCCATTTCAATCCCAACCGATCTACGACTATAAGACGCATTTATTGAAAATTTGAACGTTCAAGCTCCTTTCGTTTAGATGCTAGCGTGCTTTCAACAGACGGACATGGCTAGATCGTCTTAGAATTTTATGACGATCAAGAATATATATACTTTATAGGGTCTCAGGTCGATATAGGTGTTACAAACGAAATGTTACCTCCATCCTGGAGGTGGAGGGTATAAAAAAATGCGATTTTAACTAACTAAAACCATTTTCATTTTTATATCAAAGTATATTTTTTAGAGTATATTATTATATAAGTATTTTTTTTTTTGAAATACTAAAAAATATCACAAAAATCTTAAACGAATGTGAACTACTTTCATAATGTATGTTTTCAGGTGAAATATAACAATATCTGCCAAATGAGGTGAAAATCTGTAAAAATATGTGCCTGAGATAAAAAGTTAAATCGGGAAGGACATTTGTATGAGGGTTATATTAAAACCTGAAACGATGTGGCTAACCTTCACAATAGGAGTTTCAATCAAAGTTCAAATTAGAATCGGCTATAACAGGAAAAGTACTGATTATTTTTTAAATTTTCTGGTTTTATCGGAAAGGTTGATCTTTGTCATTTAGTAATGACAGTACGCCATCCGATAAATCAATTTTGTCAGTACATTTGCGATTTTTCCAGCTCGAATCTCTTCAATGGCAACTTCCTCAATGACTTCCTTAAGGGCTCAAATCACTTCCACCAATTGACATCAAAATTTCGGCTAATTATTCGATTTTCAACAGTGTGCGTAATATGTCGATGTTTGCGTTGGCTGTGTGACGTGTGGCCCCGTTTTGTTGAAACCAAATATCGTCCATGTCATTCTCTTGAATTTTTGGAAACAAAAATTCGTTGAGCATGACACGGTAACGCTCACCGTTGACGGTAACGGCGGCTCCTTGCTTATGTTCGAAGAAAAATGGTCCACTGGCCCGCCAGCGCAAAATCCAAACCAAACATCGACTCGTTGTGGATGCATTGGCTTCTCAATAGTCTCGTGTGGGTTCTCTGCTCTGGTTTATAAAGTGTAGAGAGTGAAATCGTGATCGAAATTTGTATCTCTTAATATGAACCGATCTGACCCGCTTTCAGCATAGATGTTTCTAGTTATAGTAATAAGGTACTGTGCCAAAATTTAAGAACATCGGTTAGACTACGAGGTCTCTAGATCGGAGAAAGTCAAATCGAGAGCGAAATTTGTATGGGAGCTAAATCTAAATTTTAACCGATCTGACCCATTGTCAACATGCATATTTCTGTGATTTCTAGAGTGGAAAATGTAAAATCAGGAGCAACATTTGTATGGGGACTGCATCAAATTAAACCTGCCTCATGATAAAAGTAGATGGCACCGCCTCACTTGGCGTTGCCCACGGTCTTCCGTTACTTTGTCTACTTAAATTCAAGTGATTTTAATAAACTTCCACTCCAAAGTTTCATTGGGTTTTGAATTTTCGGGTTTCACTGCGAATGCCCCAATGTATCGCTCTAACAATCCGCATTCCACACCTTCACACAAGAGTCCTCTACTTCGACAAATTCTTTGAGTATATTAAAGAATGTTTGGATGTTGGAACAATTGATTTGATTGACAATCAACACAGGCCACAGCGACACAGTTCTGCATGTTGTGTTTCTGGGGAGTTGGGGCAGGGCATGTCAATATTTGTGTACTTTGTGATGCCTGCGATGTTGTGTCGGATGGCAGATTATTATTTCAGAAAATCCATTGGGAATAGACATGATATGCAGATACATTTACACATGAGGACACACACATCCCTACACACACATACAGCGATATACGTACATATATTGTTTATTTTACATTATTGATATCAGGCTTTGTTGTTGTTGTTGTATGCGGGGGTTTGAGTGTGACATTCTCGGGAAAAGTTAATTGAAATGACGTGACACATTCGTTTAAGCGTGTTCTAAATATCGACCATATCTCGCTCGAGTGGTGGCATGAGTGGCAGGCATGTACTTCTGTAGATGCCACACACACACACCAACCATACCATGTCACATATACGCCTGCTGTTTGTTTAGTGCTGCATTAATTATCGATTAAATTGGATTAGGAAAATTATATGTAAATAAGATTATAAGGGTTACTTGCCACCGCAATCACAACTGCGGATGTGGCGAGGAAATGCGGTTTTGTGGTGAGTTAATTACAGCATTAATTGGTAATGACAAACGTTTCCGAATCAACGTTTTGAATGACACTTTAGGTGGCAGCGTGTTAATCGACCACGTTGCGTTGAACCAAAGACAAAAAACAGACACGCCCGTAAAAAAAGTATCAGTTGTCGATAATGTATGTCCATCTTTGAATGAATAAAAAACCACTCGGACAGGAAAAGATTAGTTGGAAATTAGTAGAGCCTATGACAATTCCATGATAATGTTGGATATTTTTGTTACATCAACCACCATTCTCTTGAATGTTAATGATTAAAGAAAATTGGCCGATTAATGAGGAATTACTCGTTACCGAAAACCAATTGAAGCATTATAAAAATAACAAAAAATTGGAAACAAATTAAGCTTCACACAGTATTGCCATTAGAACAGAGGAACGTCTCTATCATTACTACGCGGATAGCTCCCCAGCAAAAAATGGAAGTTTGTCCTAGTACATTCTAAAATTCTTTGGTCAACTTCCCGTAACATTTTACGAATAGCATTTTCACAAGTGAATTACAGTAAATTTTTCGTATGGGATCGCGGAGGTAAGGTGTCCGATTTGCGCCCAGATGGCCTCGGGTTCATGTTGTAACTCGGGACAAATATATTTATACACTCCACGAGAGTATTATGTCATAGTGCATTTGTTTGTAACACCCAAAAGGAAACGAGATAGACCCATGGTTAATTATACCGATCGACTTAGAATCACTATTTGAGTCGATTTAGCAATGTCCGTCCGTCAGTCCATCTATCCTTGCACTCACGATACAGGTCGCAATTGTAGACATAACTAAATGAAACTTTGTACAATGAAGTTTTTCGGGACAAGAACGAACACTGTTTAATTTGAAGAAAATCGGTTCAGATTTAGATATAGCCCCCATACGAATTTCACTCCCGGTATGACTCTTTTCACTCTAGATTCCACATATTACAACAGATTTTCTTTAAATTTGGCAAAACATCTTATATTTCAACTAGAAACACCCATGGTGAATATAGGTCAGATCGGTTCAGATTTATATATAGCTCCCATACAAATTTCGTTCCCGATTTGACTTTTTCCGCTCTAGAAACCACATATTGTATCAGATTGTCTTCAGATTTATATTTAAATCTTATATTTAAACTAGGAACATCTACGGTGAAAATAGGTCAAATCGGTTCAGATTTAGATGTAGCCCCCATTCAAATGTCGCTCACGATTTGACATTTTCCGCTCTAGAAACCACATATTGTACTCGATTTTCTTTAAATTTGGCACAACATCATATAATCTAACTGGAAACAATTATGCTGAAATTGGGTAAGATCGGTTCAGATTTAGATATAGCCCCCATGCAAATAACGCTCCCGATTTGAAATTTTCCGCTCTAGAAACCGCATATTGTACTCGATTTTCTTTAAATTTGGCACAAAATCTTATAATCTTACTAGAAACGCCTATGCTGAAATTGGGTAAGATCGGTTCAGATTTAGATATAGCCCTCATATCAATGTCGCTCCCGATTTGACTTTTGCCGCTTTAAAAGCCAGATATTGTGCCCGATTTTCTTTAAATTTGGCACAACATCTTATAATCTAACTAGAAACACCTGTGGTGAAAGTGGGTAAGTTCGGTTCAGATTTAAATATAGCCCAAATACAAATGTTGCTCCCAAAAGATTAACCGATTTTGGCCAAACTATACACTTTATATGTCATATATTTCGTTCCAGATTTCAATATATCCTCATACAAATGTCCTTTCCGATTTAACATTTTTTGTCAAACACATACAGGACATCCCGTTTTCACTTTTTCACCGAATTGAATTGTATTCGGATAGAAAGTGGAGTGTATCATAGAGACGGCCCCGCCCGACTTTAGCCTTTCCTTACTTCTTTTTTTATCATTTTTATAAAAAGCTATATCTTGAGCTAGTGCATGATACGCAATATTATTAATATCATTGCATAATATTAATTAATTTAATACTAAAAATTCAGTTTATATTTATTTGCATTAGTTCATATTAACTAATTATTTTTGTTAAGTTTCCTGTTGTCAATTCTACTAACAAAATGGTTCGCTTTAGTTATTCTTCACTCAAGAGAGGATAGCTTAGATGGTTAGTGTCGTAGCAGCAACACTGTCTTCTTATAGCTTCATATTTATATACCAGCCTTTATCCATCCTTGTAAAGGGTGATTTTTTAAGAGCTTGATAACTTTTTTTAAAAAAAAAACGCATAAAATTTGCAAAATCTCATCGGTTCTTTATTTGAAACGTTAGATTGGTCCATGACATTTACTTTTTGAAGATAATTTCATTTAAATGTTGACCGCGGCTGCGTCTTAGGTGGTCCATTCGGAAAGTCCAATTTTGGGCAACTTTTTCGAGCATTTCGGCCGGAATAGCCCGAATTTCTTCGGAAATGTTGTCTTCCAAAGCTGGAATAGTTGCTGGCTTATTTCTGTAGACTCTAGACTTGACGTAGCCCCACAAAAAATAGTCTAAAGGCGTCAAATCGCATGATCTTGTTGGCCAACTTACCGGTCCATTTCTTGAGATGAATTGTTCTCCGAAGTTTTCCCTCAAAATGGCCATAGAATCGCGAGCTGTGTGGCATGTAGCGCCATCTTGTTGAAACCACATGTCAACCAAGTTCAGTTCTTCCATTTTGGGCAAAAAAAGTTGGATATCATCTCACGGTAGCGCTCACCATTCACAGTTACGTTTCGATTCGCATCATATTTGAAGAAGTACGGTCCAATGATGCCACCAGCCCATAAACCGCACCAAACTGTGACTTTTTCTGGATGCATTGGTAGCTCTTGCAATGCTTCTGGCTGATATTCACTCCAAAATCGACAATTCTGCCTATTTACGTACCCATTGAGCCAAAAATGAGCTTCGTCGCTGAACACAATTTCTTTCTTTCTGAACTTTCTTAACAGAGCACGCATTTTGATAATAAAATTCAATGATTTGCAAGCGTTGCTCGATAGTAAGTCTATTCATGATGAAATGTCAAAGCATACTGAGCATCTTTCTCTTTGACACCATGTCTGAAATCCCACGTGATCTGTCAAATACTAATGCATGAAAATCCTAACCTCAAAAAAATCACTCTTTAGTACGATTATTAAAATTCACGAACATAAAATGTGGTTCGGAATCTAAACACATCGGCCAAAATTCAATACTAAAAAAACAACATCAGCCAAGGACCCAAGGATTATTTCGAAATATTAACATTAAAAATATGGCAACCGGAAATATTTTAGAGATCGGCCCAAAGTTGAATACTTTTCGTATTTTTCGATTTTAACTATGACATATTCAATTCCTGTATGCAATATTAAATTTTGTGGCCAAAAAATAATTTTCATGAAATTTCAAGTTTAACGAAAATCATAACTTACAACCAATATTGTTTTTTTTACCAGTCCAAAATCTGTGTTTGACTTTATCACTCTCAAGATCGTCTATACAAAAGTGAGATTTCAAAACGCCCCTGGATGTTTTTGACATGCCAAAAAAATAGTCTCCGAACCTTCCTTGAAGAGGCTCCAAGTTAGTATGACTTTGTTATAAAAATTGATCCAGATCTCACCAAAGATTTGAGATTTGTTGCCATTAACTTGTCGGTCATTCCAGATTACCTCTTGTGGATATAACGCGTTCTGAAAAATGTACATACAACATCTTCAATTCCAAGGCTGATGTGTGACGGGTAATTCAAAAAAATTAGCTTGTGTGGTGGTTGCTAATATTACGAATGACCAGAATTAATATCAATTTTTAACGGTACATTTAGCACTTGTGGTAGAAATTATTTCTCCTACTACCCAACACTTTTGAGATCGATAGCGATAAATCTAGATTGTAAAATCTATAGATGAGTACTACCTTCGACCTTATATAATAAAAATTGCCCATTTTCTAAACGACCATTTTTGGAAAGAATTTATCTGTTGAGAAATTTACTTTAATAATTTTATATAGTTTTCTTTTGAAAATTTCTCTGGAGAAATTCAAGAAGTCCTTAACTAAATTACACAAATACGTAATGGCAGATAATGGCTACCATAAAGTCTCTGTATGGCGTTTTACCAAATTAACGCTTTTGTACACCTGCCATTACTATCCTCCAGTCGGTCATACTCACTCGCTCTCATTCAATTGCCGGCACAACATAACGATTTCCGCATGGCGACTTTTCCCACTCCACATTTACACAGTTCATTAACTTTTGCGAAACGGGGCGAATAGAAAATTTCTTTTACAACTCGCTAACATGAGACATCATAATTTGTGTTGTCGTTCGGCCGGTGTATAATTTGTATATATCAAACAAATTGAAATTGAAGTTAATTACCCTCTCTGCTCTCACATAAATGACCATAACCTTAATTGCCAGGTTGGGTGAAAAATTAAAGTGTTCAGCGTTGGATGAGCAATGCAAACCTGCAACATATGCTAAACGGATGATGCCCTTCCCTCGGACAAAGACATCCAAACCGAACCCAGCACGAATTTCATCAGCTCTGGCAGAAGCCGAGCTAAGGCAGGCCAAGGAAGAGTGTGACCATTCCCCACTCCAGACCCCCTTTCAAATGTGCATTATTCATAATTGTAACTTTTCTCAGCGATTTTTCCAAATCATTTTCATACTCAAATGAAGAACAACAGCCAATGAGAAAAAAAGCGAAAAAGACAGAAATGGAACTTGTTCAACAGCAATGACTAGGAAACAAATCTGCGGAGGAACTGAAGTGGAAGGTGAAACTATAGTATAGTTGTGGCCATATTACGTGTCTGAAAGTTTTAAAATGATTGTTCACATTTAATTATTATATACGACGACGTTGTAGCAAATACAAGCTAAAAGGAAAGGATCTCTCGCAAGCAAAACAAATTGTTTGCCACAGAAATACACACGAAACGCCAAAGTTTGAAGGCATGCAGCCAGCTAACCAAGCCAACGAACCAACCAACCAGTCAGCCAGCCATGCCAATGCAGAGAGTTAGAGGCACTCGTAGGAACTGGCAAATATCCATGCAAACCCAGGGAAATAGTCACTTTGTACGAGAAACACCAACAACAACAACCATGTTAGTCAGTCATTCCATGCCAAGGTAAGGTAAAGGAAAACCACTAAATACCACACTTGTGTTAAACCTTAGATTCGAAGCAAACATCGGAACATAGCACAGTGGGATGGGATTACAAGGGGTGTAATTTAACATTCACAATGAATTGTTATTGTGATTTTACGAAAACCATAACTTACAACCAATATTGCTTTTTTACCAGTCCATAATCTGTGTTTGACTTTATCACTCTCAAGATCGTGAGATTTCAAAACGCCCCTGGATGTCTTCGACATGCCAAAAAAATAGTCTCCGAACCTTCCTTGGAGAGATTCCAAGTTAGTATTTGATTTTGAGATTTGTTGCCATTAACTTGTCGGTCATTCCAGATCACCTTTTGTGGATATAACTCGCTCTGAAAAATTTACATACAACATCTTCAATTCCAAGGCTGATGTGTGACACGTTTCGATCTTCAATGATATCTATAGATATTGATACAAATCGGCTACCATGGGATACAATAGTCCTCCATAGACAGTTACCATCTGGACACTATTGTTTACAATCCACACAAGACTGTAAGATCCTCTGGACTCCTAGGGATCCCTTAATATTGCCTTTAACGTCTCTCTTCCCAAATGAAATTAAGGATCTATAAAATTGTGTTTTACTTGAATTTGAATTCTATCGCTAAAAATTTGGATTCGTTTAGAGTTGTTCTTGAGCCGAATCAGTAAACGTGCGACAATACGACGACGACGTTGAGACAAAATCACGAAATATCAGCAGTGCTACCTGAATCGTCAGAGCAAACAGTAGGAATAGTTTCAGTTGTGGTGGCAATCAGAAAGTAAGCAACTGACTCAATTAGACCAGAACAGGTCCATCTTATGTTCATCATCATCATTGACTTCTGTCAGACCTAAAGATTGTATGTCGACAGAGGTCTACGCTAGAACTTATAGGCTCGTTCCTAATCTGATAAGCTCGGTAGTCCAAACAAGGTGAACAATGAACTGCTGGCTCATCTCCAGAAAAGATTCGCTGCAGTCTTGGGTTGCTCTTAAATTTAGGCTAACTGGACTTGCCATGACTCAATTAGACCAGAACAGGTCCATCTTCTGTTCATCATCATCATTGACTTCTGTCCGACCTAAAGATTGTATGTCGACAGAGGTCTACGTTAGAACTTATAGGCTCGTTCCTAATCTGATAAGTTCGGTAGTCCAAACAAGGTGAATAATGAACTGCTGGCTCATCTCCAGAAAAGATTCGCTGCAGTCTTGGGATGCTCTTGAATTTAGCCAAACTGGACTTGCCATGGTTCTGATGTCTGCATGACTATCCGAGTAAATGTGGATGCCAGTAGTCGTCACAATATTGCGACGCAACTTCTCTAATATCTATAACATCAGCTTTATATAGGTGTAAATATAGCCCGTCTTCTCAACCGTTTTTCACCAAACCAAGACAGCTGAATCGGACGAACCATCGCTTTGTAAATATATCCATTGAACAACTTTTGGCGAAAGTCCTCACAGCGGACTCCGACACTAAAAAGCAGAAGTGACTGTAAGACGACGGACTGCTAATGAATGCTAATGATCTGTTCAAAATTCGATATTAAATTATCGGGATATCTTCCTTCAGATTGACGGATTTCAATTGTCTACAGTGATTGTCTGTATTGGAGGGGCACTGATGATATGAATATTGCTTCAAACGACATTTGTAGAAGCTGTTAGAACCAAGAAGAGGTGGCAAGGGTGAAACACCTTTCTTGCCTCAGCCCGGCTATGGCTGAGAGAAGGCGTTAGTTGAAGGATTGAGTGACATGGTTAAAAATAATGAAGAATTTTCGAGCCAAATCTTTCTAATCATTTAACAATTTGATTTTTTTCAATATCGCCACAGTTGATGTTCAGAGAACCCAAATCTGAAACAAATCGTTTATTTCGTGCAAGAACGTCAGCTAATTTATTTCTAATTTATCAAATTAGCATATTAACAAGATATTAACAAAAACGAGGACTGTGTCCAAATTCAGCCAGATTCAAATATATTTTCTATTTTCAATAAACAATGGACTAGAGATTTAACTGAGGCAAGACAATACTGAGGGCACAATCGACAATTCTATGAATCCCTACGATAAATTTGATAGTCAAAAGTAATAGTGGTTTACGTGGAAGATTAGGGAAAGATTTGTCATATTCGGTCCGAAGGATTGAGATGTTTGATTATAAACAGAATAGCCATGGTTCTATGCCTACAAATAATTTTACCCATATCGCCTGCAAAAATGAAAATTTTGCACAAATAAGCAATACACACATTATTTGTCGAAAATATTCGATCTTCCAAAAAACATGGACGAATTTTAACCCGAGTAATTTTGTTGTATAAGTTGGCGTGTACTTTTGATATTTACGCTGAAGATGAAAATGAAGAACTTTATTTAAAAATTTGGTGTCTTTCGTGACCCCACTGAAATTTTCCGGTAAATCTTTTCAAAAAACTTTTTAAACTTTTTTTTTTAGTTTTTTCGTTTGCATTTTTTAAATGTCCTTTTTTAAAGAAGTTTTTTATGATTTTCTAAACTCCCATAGGGAGTGGAGCTAGAGGGTTAAGATCTACCACAAAAATGATCCTCATAAAATTCCACAATATAGTTCTGACAATAAAAATTTTCTCAGACCTTAACTTACAACCCTTTTTCGCTTAATGTAATGATCTCTTCGACCAAAAAAAGAAAGCTTTGACCCGCTGTAAAAAGAAACTCAGACCAGCTGGTATATAAGTTTATTTTGCAAAAATGGTCTTCTTAACATGCCCCTTCAGAATTATATGGTCGCTACTCTGTTCCAAAAATGCTGTTGGACAGTGTAATTATTTTGATTTTTTGAAGGGCAACTCTAAATCTAACAAGTAAAAACGGCGTTAAGTTTGGCCGGGCCGAACTTTATATACCCTTCACCATGGATTGCATTCCATAGAGGTTGTCGGTTTTCGTAGAAGTGCAGTAATATTAAAGGAAAATATAAATTTTTTAATATAGCCAAACCAAAACAAATACAAATATTGAAAAAATAATTTTATAAATAAATATAATATTTTAATTATTTCAAACCATTATTTATTTCAAATCAAAAAATAAATATTCGTATATTTATACTTTCAAAAAGCTTAAATACCATAAAAATTGGTAGATAGTGGGTGCTACAGTTGGTTGTATTTCCATTATACTTTAATACCAAAAGTACAAATTTTGAAAATCCATTATCAGGCGTACATAGTGCAAAATAACCTAACTTCATAGTTCAACCATTTTTTGCCGTAAAAGAAAAAGTACGAATTTGGAAAAAAACTTTTTATTTTAAGTGTCTATGCAGTCAGAGGAATGTATACACCGAATTCCATGATTCCAGCTGCGCCCATTTTGGTTGGTACCATTTTTACCCCCTTGACGTTTCTACGCAATTCGAATTTCATCATTCTAGCTGTAGTCGTTTAGTTGGTACTATTTTTATCCCTCTGTACCATTGTATCCCTTGGATGTACGAATTTGAAAAAAAAACATTTTATTTGTCATGTCTACGTAGTCAAAGGAATGTATACTCCGAATTTCATGACTCTAGCTGCGGTCATTTGTTGGTACTATTTTTATCCCTTTTTCTATTTTGACCCCAAAAAGTACGAATTTCGAAAAATCAGTTTATTTTCCGTGTCTACACAGTCAGAGGAATGTATACTCCGAATTTCATTAAACTAGGTACAGCCGTTTTGTTGGTACCATTTTTATCCCTCTATTCCCTTTTTACCCCTTAAAAGTACGAATTTGGAAAAAATACTTTTATATTATGTATCTATTCAATTAGAGGAATGTACACACCGAATTTCGTGTTTTATAGCTGTTGTCGTTTAATATGTACCATTTTTATACCTTTTTGTCCCATTTCACCCCCTACAAATAAGAATCACTTTATGGTGCACGTTTTTGATATAAGGGGAATGAGCATACCAAATATCAAGCAAATATAAACAGACATATTCAAAAACCAGTAAGGAAAGGCTAAAGTCGGGCGGGGCCGACTCTATGATACACTCCACATTCAATCCGAATACAATTCAATTCGGTGAAAACGGGAAGGTTTTTTGTATCCTGTAAATGTATGTGTTTGACAAAAAATTTTATATCGGAAAGGACATTTGTATGAGGATATATTGAAACCTGGAACGAAATAGGTGAAATATAAAATGTATAGTTTGGCCAAAATCTGTTAAACTTATGGGAGCAACATTTGAATTTGGGCTATATTAAAACCTGAACCGATCTTACCCACTTTCACCATAGTATTGTTTAGTTAGATTATAAGATGTTGTGCGAAATTTAAAGAAAATCGAGCACAATATATGGTTTTAAGAGCGCAAAATTCAAATCGGGAGCGACATTTGTATGGGGCCTATATCTAAATCTGAACTGATCTAGCCCGCTATAGCCACAGGTGTTTCTAGTTAGATTATAAGATGTTGTGCCAAATTTAAAGAAAATCTATTAGAATATATGTCATTTAAAGCGGAAAAAGTCAAATCGGGAGCGACATTTATATGAAAATCTGTTGTAATATGTGGTATCTAGAGTAAAAAGAGTCAAATCGGGAGTGAAATTCGTATGGGGGCTATATCTAAATCTGAACCGATTTTCTTCAAATTGAATAGCGTTCGTCCCTATCCCGAAAAACAACGTTGTGCAAAGTTTCATTTGGTTCTGTCTACAATTGCGACCTGTATCGTGATTACAAGAATAGATGGACGGACGGACAGACAGACGGACATTGCTAAATCGACTCAGAAAGTGATTCTAAGGCGATCGGTATAATTAACAATGGGTCTATCTCGTTTCCTTTTGGGTGTTACAAACAAATGCACAAAGACATAATACTCTCGTGGAGTGTATAAACATGCTTAAATACGCTAAAATATTAGGGATTATTATGGGTATTTTTAGTCCTTGTGAGGAAAAAATTTTTCCCTTTTGGGCCGATTTCACCCCGTTTCAATCCCAACCGATCTACGACTATAAGACGTATTTATGCAAAATTCGAACGTTCTAGCTCCTTTCGTTTAGATGCTAGCGTGCTTTCAACATACGGACAGACGGACGGACATGGATAGATCGTCTTAGAAATTTATGACGATCAAGAATATATATACTTTATAGGGTCTCAGGTCGATATTTCAAGGTGTTACAAACGGAATGACAAAGTTAGTATACCCCCATCCTGGAGGTGGAGGGTATAAAAATATTGTATTTTTGCAGTAAACAGTGGACTAGCGAATGACAAAGTTAGTATACCCCCATCCTGGAGGTGGATGGTATACAAATATTGTATTTTTGCAGTAAACAGTGGACTAGCGATTTCACTAGGGAAAAATAATGCAGATTGTTCACAACCCATGAAATCCACATGAAGAATTTGAAAACCGAAGTAATGTAAGCGAATAGTGGTGATGAATGGCGAAATGGGTTAACAACCAACCCATTACGTTTGTAAGGTTGATATATTTAATTAGATCTCTAAATTTAATTCACCATATCTCTTCAATGTCATGAAATAATCCTACGGTATAGGGCTCTCGGGACTAATAATAATTCGACAGAGATCGTTGAATTGTGGCTTCATTTGTCTCTAATTAGTCAATGACCCGTCAATGAGCTCTTTCTATTGTGACCAGGTCAAGTTTACCTGGATGCTCCAGGAGTTTCTGCGTCTTTACACTTGAAATTGGCAAAGAATAGGTACCCAGCAAAAAAATTGGAAGTACTTCAGTAGGAAGCACATCTTAATAGCATCTCAAAATCCAGATGTGCATTATTCCCGCTTTTGAGGAAGTTCTTTTAAACAACTTCCAAAATAGTCGATAATATGTAAAATTTTATGGATAGCTTCTTCACAAGTGAATGGGAATCAATTTTTAGTATGGGGTCATAGAGCTAAAATATCCGCTTTGCACCCAGAAGGTCTCGGGTTCGAATCGTAGCTCGGGAAAAACTCCTTTTTGTATTACTTTTATAAATGAACAAATATATATACAAAATTAATTTTGACAATTTAAACATTTTAGCTTAAAAATACAAATTTATTGCTTTTTAATGTACTTCAAATATTTATTATACCCTACACCACTTCGTGGTCTAGGGTATTATAAGTTAGTTTCGCGCCAAATGTTTGTAACACCAAGAAATAATCGAGCTAGACCCACCTTTAAGTATACCGATCGGCTTAGAATCACCAGCTGAGTCGATTTAACGATGTCTGTCTGTCCGTCTGTCCGTCCGTCCGTCCGTCCGTCCGTCCGTCCGTCCGTCCGTCTGCTGTCCATCTAAGCTTGTTCGCACTCTACAGGTCGCAATTGTTGTCCGATTGTCATGAAACTTGGCAGAATTTATTTTTTCTGGCCAAGGACCATCGGTATTGAATTTGGAGGAAATCGGTTCAGATTTAGATATAGCCCCTATACAAATGTCGCTCCCGATTTGACATTTTCCGCTCTAGAAACGACATATTGTACCCGATTTTCTTTAAATTTGGCAGAATATCTTATAATCCAACCAGAAACACATATGCAAAAATTGGGTAAGATCGGTTCAGATTTAGATATAGCCCCCATACAAATGTCGCTCCCGATTTGACATTTTCCGCTCTAGAGACGACATATTGTACCCGATTTTCTTCAAATTTGGCACATCATCTTATAATCCAACTAGAAACACCTATGCCAAAATTAGGTAAGATCGGTTCAGATTTAGATATAGCCCCCATACAAGTGTCGCTCCCGATTTGACATTTTCCGCTCTAGAAACGTCATATTGTACCCGATTTTCTTTAAATTTAGCAGAACATCTTATAATCCAACTAGAAACACCTATGCAAAAATTGGGTAAGATCGGTTCAGATTTAGATATAGCCCCCATACAAATGTCGCTCCCGAATTCACTTTTTCCTCTTTAGAAACCACATATTGTACCCGATTTTCTTTAAATTTGGCACAACATTTTATAATCGAACTAGAAACACCTATGCTGAAACTGGGTAAGATCGGTTCAGATTTAGATATAGACCCAAACAAATGTCATTCCCTCCGCTCTAGAAACCACATCTTGCACCCGATTTTCTTTAAATTTGGCTCAACATCTTAGAGTCTAACTAGAAACACCTATGCTGAAAGTGGGTATGATAATTTCAGATTTAGATATAGCCCACATACAAATGTCGCTCCCGATTTGACGTTTTCCGCTCTAAAATCCGTTTTTCTTTAAAATTGGCACAACATCTTATAATCCAACCTATGGTGAAAGTGGGTAAGATCGGTTCAGATTTAGATATCGCCCTCATACAAATGTTGGTCCCGAATGTTTAACCGATTTTGGCCAAACTTTACATATTATATTTCACCAATAAACATACATGGTGAAAGCGGGTCACATCGTTCCAGGTTTCAATATACCCCTATACAAATGTCCTTTCCGATTTAACATTTTTTGTCAAACACATATATTTACAGGATGCAAAAATCCTTCCCGATTTCACTTTTTTACCAAATTGAATTGTAATGAGATAGAAAGTCCGTCCGTCTTTAGCATTTCCTTACTTGTTTGGGAGATGCCCATATGTCCATACTTTGGTATAACACAAATGGGGTCCTATTCTGATCTATTACAGCTCTAGAAACTACATCTTACATCGGATCTTCATCAAATTTTGCAGATCATGGTATTTTTCAACCAGGAATACCTACCGTGAATGAGAAATATATAGGCCCATGTTTTGGACCAGGCCCAAAATGTAGTTATACGCCCCCTTTTGAAATGTCGGTCCGATTCATCCTATTACTACTGTATAATTTGCATTTGTCTGTCGGATAATATTATTAACCATATTCGTTAAATATGACTAAAGATTAATTTATAGTAACTGCATAATTTATATGAACTACATGAAATAAATGGGTTTAGTAATCAAAGCGAGGTACATACGCAGGGAGTGGTGTAGGGTATTATATAGTCGGCCCCGCCCGACTTTAGCCTTTCCTTACTTGTTTTTTATTAATTATTAATAATAGATAATGTCAGTAAAATTAAGTAGTGTTATTTTATTTAATGATAATTTAAATTAATATGAATTTGCGTTATATATTAATTCATACTTAATAAATATTTTTTAAATTTCCTATTATCAGTTCTAACGAACAAAATGATCTGCTTTATTTATACAGCACTGACAACAGAGGACAGCTGAGATGGTTAGAGTGCCGTAGAAGCAACCAGAAGGTTCGCTGTTCTACCCCAGGTAGCTGCGGATTTTTTAAAACAGAAATAGAAACTAGTGAAAAAGTGGTTCCTTTGCAACACTTTAAAATAACTTTTAAGTCTTTCACAATAAAGGACATACCTCATAATGCAACTATCAGTCGAGGTGAACATGTTAGACAAGCGTTTACTGATAAGACACAGCAACCAAATGCAGAATACGATTTAGAGCCGATTTAGATCAATAAATAAATAGGCACTGCTGAACCTTTGTATGACTCGGAAGCAATATAGTCATGCAGAGGCCGTAAATTCGGATGGAGCTGAATCTCTGCATGCTTTGGAAGCAATAAGGAAGCAAAAAAACACTCAAATGAGGAACAACTCGCATCACTTGCTGTGAGTATAGCGAGAGTATGCGGCTGCCGTTCCATGTTCAAATTCCGGCCGAATAATTTAATTTTTCATCTGATTAATTGCTCTAAATCGAGACATGTCCCAAAGTGCCTTATTGCAAGGTTAATAAGGGAATATTATTCTATATCTTCCTTTCTTATGGTACTACTTGCTCAAATCCAAAGGAAAAGCATCGGCTCCCACTGATGAATTTGTTCAAATATTTGTTTCTTTCCACTGTACCACCGCATCTCGATGAGCAACACAGCACCATTTGAATTTTAAAAGCATCTTCCAAAACGTACAATTTTTCCTAAGAACTACGAGTACGACTGACTACACGTGTATAATTTGATGGTTTCATATAGATTTTCATGTTGTTGTAGTTACTTTTAATGTTGGTGTTGGTTTATGTTGCATGTCGCAACTTGTACATTCGCCATGTGTATAAGTATTTGCTTTAGATTTTGTGGAGCGTTTGCCACAAAACGAAATCATCATAGGTTGCACATGTAAACGTGATACACAAATGTTGTTGGTCGTAGTCGTCGTCGCAAGTTGTTGCAAGTTGTTACGGCTGAGGTTGTGGTAGTGGTGGCGGTGGTAGGTATTCTAAAGCATCTGTTAGATTGGCGTACATCCAAAAAGTTTGCCATGGATATTTGCCTTCAACCATTCACCAACCATTCTTTAAGAATAAGAAGAAGAAGAGAACAAACCTGCTGCTGTTGCCGCTGCTTTATTGTGGTAGTTGCTCCACAAATGTTGTATTTTTTTAAAGTTGGCTTTCTGGGTAATCATTATGTTGGGTACGATCGCATTCTTGGCAAGAACCAACCAGCCAACAACAACAGCCATAACACCGGCTTTATTTTAATGTTGCAAGGTAAAAACCTAGAGCGTCCGGGCAACACAGCTTTTGCTTTGGTTGGCCAACATCGTATTTGTTGAACACACAGGTGTGTTTCTCACGATTTGTCATTTAGGTTTTTGCACGATACTTTATGTGTCCCATCTCATGGCGATGGCCATGGTGCTGGTGCTGGTGGTGGTGCTGTTGGTGGTTCTTTTATTTATTTCGTCGTCGGTCTTCATGTTTATTCGGAGTTCTTCGAATTTTGCAACATTTCGATTTAGAATTAGTTAACGAAAAATGTCTGCCTTCTCGATTTTTTTTTTCGCCAAATTTAATTAATTCGATTTCGAAGTTAATTAGCAAAATGTAGACGTACATATCTGTTTTTCGTGGACGTTTTCGAAGCGTTTGCTTAGTTTGCAGCTTAATGAAATTCTAATAATAGTTTAGAAGTCAAATTAGCCAATTATAGTGTTTGCCTTGTGACAACGGTGACGGTGGCTGGCAATGTCTGTCTATGAACCAGGCGAAACGTTTGACATTTGTGGCGGGTATTAAGTCAGTAATTTGCACAACATTTTGTTGAAAGGCCATAAGGTTTTACACTTCGCTTTGATGGAGTTCAGTTGGTTCTTGTTTTTTTTTTTTGTGATGATGATGATGAAAACGTTTATTCAGCTGGGAGTTTGTTCTTTGTCATTACGGAATTCCACACAGAGTCATTGTGGCCAAACGTCAGTTGATGTGATGCAACCGAAGTTGTACGACCATAATTAAATTGGTGTGAATGGAAACTATGGGTGACAGGGTTTTGTCACAGCTTTGTTCCATGTGATTTGCATCATACAGTTTCGTTCTACACTGGAGTCGTGATCAGGTTCGTAGCTAAGATTAAACGGTTGGAGGATGGGAGCCAAACGAAAATGACACTGTGCCACAGTCCAACAACTTTGGGAAGTGATATTAGTTTTCGGGTAGATATTGTCGAGTAGAATAAGTATCTGTATTTGAAATTTGCCAGACACCACCAACATCTAGTTGGTTATCAACCGATTTTTATTTTCTCAGCGGATATGAAAAGAAGAATCCTGGAGCTTTCGATCGATTACGACCTCTGCAGACTTCTAACATTTAAAATGTCTATTGGATGTCATGGAATTATGGAGATTTTGCTATGATTTTTTGTGAAAATCTCTGGTCGATAAATAATCGTTCGTTTGTATGTTTATTTTCTTCACTTACCACAGCTGAATAATCTGTGCTAATCACCGGCAGCACACTATTAATTGCATCACTCCCAGCTAGAAAGAACCTCCAACGAACTTTTAATCACCGGTTTCCCAGCTGTTCCCACCATCAACGGACGTTTGAAATGAAATGACTTCTTGGTGGTCAATCAACGCTTCGTGGAATAGGACATGAGGACATTCTTAAGCTATCAATGACCGTTTCAGTCAAACATATTTGTCAACTGAACAATGATGACAACGAAGAAGAAGAAGCACCATCAAATGATGCGCTTAGACTATTTATAAGTGCCGCCACCATCGAACATTGATCACATGATGCAATGAATTGGTGGAACAACGAATCGAACAAAAACCCACAACCTCATAGAATGTGTGGCATTTCTCTTTGGGAGATCTGATTGATGAAGTTGATGATCGATCGACATCGTTTGATGATGGTCGTTAATGATCGTGTAGAAATTGAGCAGTTTATTGTTTGTGAGTACATCTGGAATTAAATGTTGTTAGTACTGGGCGCATTCACTTCACTGATGGATGTATTGCATTAAATTAATGTTTACGTAGGTTTGCTAGATAGGCTGGAGGCATGGAGTGGGGGCTATACAACACTAGATGTACGTGCACATAATTAGGTTATCGTATGCCTTCAGTTTTCCTCTTATTTAATTAGTTTCTGGGGGTTATAAAACTAGTTTTGATTGAATTTAGTTTAGTTTCTTGCCAAGACTGCATTTTAATTGATTTATGAGTTTCTTTCTCTGTTGTTGACACAGGAAATTACACTGTTTCCATTTTGAAAATAGAAGACACTATAATATGGTTTAAAGAGTTGTCTTCAAGAGACAAGGCTCGCTTAGACCATCTAAATTATTAACCCCACCGCAAATACTGAAATTCAATTCATCCAGCCAGATTTACTGACAAATTTCGAAATGGACGCGACCTTTAATTCTCATAGTTCCTGAGGGTACCTTTTGAAATATGCCAAGTATTTGACTACTCAATCCTGTCAAGCCCGGCGGAGTGAACTTTTTGTTATAGTCATTATCTTGAGAAGGACTCGCCAGAGGCAAATAATACTAATAACTATGAGGTATGGAGCACCAAAACCTCTGAAAAACAAAGCCAGTCGAACTTCTACTGCAGCAGATACCTCATTATGTCCATGGAGGCAGATTGCAAATTTATATGGCAGCGAAATAATGCCCTAAATTATACGAAAGACAGAATGAAAACGCAGATCTAGACAGAGCAGCAAACCGAAAGAAACAATTCCATGCAAAACGTGGTGGCAAAATTTTCAAAAAGGCCGGAGGACCTATAGACAGATCTCCGAGAAAATAAATAGATTAACCGACAGCTTGGAGAGGTAAACTATTATTAACTGGATATGAAAGGGGGCTTGAAACCACTACCGGTTGTCCAGACGAAACACGTCATATTTATATATCCAGCGGAAATTGTGTAGATATATGGACATATTTAGCTCACATTTACAGTAGTTGTTAACAGTTGAAATATAACATGATCTGGAAAGTTTGATCAGAACCCAATGTAAGATGTGGGTTCTAGAGCTGTAATAGTGTAAACTGGGGACCATTTATATGGGAGCCAAACTAAAACCAATACATTTCGCATTAACAGTAGTTGTTGGTAGTTAAAATATAAATTAATGTGGAAAGTTTAACATGATCCGATGAAAAATGTGGGTTCTCGAGTGGTAAAGGTGTAAATTGGGGGCCCATTTGTATGGGGTCTATTCCAAAACATGGACTCATTTAGATGACATTCATAAAAGTCGTTGCTAGTTAAAATATAGCACGATTTTGAAATTTTTAGCCAAATATGATAGAAAATGTGTGCTCTAGAGCAATAATAGAGTAAATTGGAAGAATATTTGTATGGAGGCTATATCTAAATTTTCTTCATATTCAATAGCAACGATACTTGGCAGAAAAGAAATACTCCTACCAAATTTTACTGCGATCGCACAAAAAATGCGACCTGTACACTGAGAACAAGCTATAGACGGACAGCAAACTGTGATTTTAAGGCGATCGGTGGGTGGGTCTAGCAATTATTTCTTGGTGTTACTAACATTTGGTTCTAGAGGTATAAAAGTGTAAAATGAGGGGCCCATTTCTGTGCTATATCAAACCATGGACCTATGTATTTGACTTTTATAGTAGGTGTTTCTAGTTGATATATAATATGATGAGAAAATTTTGATCAAGATCGGTAGTGTATATCAAAACCTGGACCCATGTAGTCCACTTTTACGTGTCTGTTTCTAAATATTGTCAGGATCAATTTTTATAAATATCCAATGTAAAATATGTATTCTAGAGCAGTAATAGGCAGTAATAAATCTGAACCGATTTCCTTCAAATCGTCTTTGGGTTAAAAAAATTACTTTTGCCAAATTTCATGGCAATCGGACAACTATTGCGACCTGTACAAATCGAATAGAATCGAATCAAGCTGGTGATTCTAAGCCGATCGCTATACTTAAAGGGGGTTCTAGCTCGAATATTTCTTGGTGTTACAAGCATTTGGCGCAAAACTAACATAATACCCTAGTTTACAGATCTAAGAGAAACCAGTGATGAATAGTCAACAAAATCCTCGTGGGAGTTGATTGTAACACTCCAGGTATATATTTACATATATACAAACCGGAGGTACTAAAGATTACATACATAGGATATAAAGACTGCATACACTTCGAACCTTTGTTTGCTGTCCACCATTCCCAAATACAATACATCACGCCCGGCCTTTTCCGATATCAAAAGCCAGATCACTTTTTTTAGGATATATACCCAAGATCAATGTATTTATAGATTATTGAACCATATCTTGGAGAAATAGGTTATTTCTAGATCATTCCCTATTTTAATAAGTTTCATGCCTAGGTGTTTTGCTTTCGTTTGGACGATTGAATTCCGTATGAAGATCTTCTCACATCTCAACACCAAATTCAATATACTAAATTCATGTGTAAAAGCGACACTTCTATATGGATGTGGGATCCAGGGCTCAACAAACCTACGTAGGATCCAATAATCTCGAATAAGTCTCTGGAATGAAACCCAAAATCGAGATTTTAAGAAGAACATAGAGGTTGATTGGCATCTCGCTGCCAAAGGTCGAGGACAATATAACAAATACGGTCATAAAGGGTGTTTTTTATTGAGGTATAGAACTTCGAATTGAAATAAAACACAAGAAAATCGTTTTTATGCCCATCAATTTGGCTTTATTGGAAGGATAATTTTATGCCATTAATGTTTAAATATGATTTCGGGCATGTGGCCGCCGAATATAGCCAGCATATGGGGCCGTATGTTGGCAATAACGCCACGTATGTTGGCTTCCAACTCCCCTAACGTTTCTGGTTTGTTGGCGTAGACGAGCGACTTCACATATCCCCAAAGAAAATAATCCAATGGTGTCAAATCACACGATCTTGGTGGCCAATTGACAGGTCCATTCCGCGAAATTATGCGGTTAACCGAATTAATTGCTCTGATGGACGATTATGTCGACCATAAAATGGACGGAGCTTGCGGTGAACTTCGCGAACTGAACCATTACTTTCGAAATAAATTTGCACGATTTGCAAGCGTTGTTCTTTTGTCAACCTGTTCATGATGAAATGGCAAACCAAACTAAATATTAATCACTTGACAGCTGACAAAATGGCCGCCAGTTAAAAAAGTGATGCCAACTTAAAGTTCTATACCCCAATAAAAAACACCCTATAGAATGGAACCCACAATGAAGCAGAAGAAAGAATGCCAGATAATTACAAGATTCAAAGGAAATAATGATTTAGCCTAGTCGAGGTAATAAAAAAACAAGAAAAACGGGGTTAAGTTCGGCCGGGCAGAACTTTATATACCCTCCACCATGGATTGCATTCCACAGAGGTTGTTCGGTTTTCGTAGAAGTTAAGTAATATTAAAGGAAAAAATATATATATTTTAATAGCAAAACCAAAACAAATGCAAATATTGAAAAAATAATTTTATAAATAAATACAATATTTTAATTATTTCACACCATTATTTATTACAAATCAAAAAATAAATATTCTTATATTTATATTTTCAAAAAGCTTAAATACCATAAATATTGGTAGATAGTGGTTGCTACAGTTGGTTGTATTTCCATTCTATTTTAATTCCAAAAGTACAAATTTTGAAAATCCATTATCAGACGTACATAGTGCAAAATAACCTAACTTCATGATTCAATCAATTTTTGCCGTAAAAGAAAAATTACGAATTTGGAAAAAAATTTTTGCGTGTATATGCAGTCAGAGGAATGTATACACCGAATTCCATGATTCCAGCTGCGCTCATTTGGTTGGTACCATTTTTACCCCCTTGACGTTTCTACACAATTAGAATTTCATCATTCTACCTGTAGTCGTTTAGTTGGTACTATTTTTATGCCTCTGTACGATTGTATCCCATGAAAAATCCGTCTATTTTCCATGTCTACGCAGTCAGAGGGAATGTATATTCCGAAATTCATGACTCTAGCTGCGGTCATTTGATTGGTACTATTTTTATCCCTTTTTCATTTTAACCCCAAAAAGTACGAATTTTGAAAAATCCGTGTGTTTTACTTGTCTATGCAATCAGAGGAATGTATACACCGAATTTCATTATTCTATGTACAGCCGTTTGGTTGGTACCATTTTTATCCCTCCGTTCCCATTATATCCCCTGAAAGTACGAATTTGAAAAAAAAAACTTTTATTTTTCATATCTACGTAGTCAACGGAATGTATACTCCGAAATTCACGACTTTAGCTGCGGTCATTTGGTTGGTACCATTATTATCCCCTTTTTCTATTTTGACCCCAAAAAGTACGACTTTCGAAAAATCAGTTTATTTTCCGTGTCTATATAGTCAGAGGAATGTATACTCCGAATTTCATGACTCTAGCTGCGGTCATTTGATTGGTACTAGTTTTATCCCCTTTTTCATTTGAACCCCAAAAAGTACGAATTTTGAAAAATCCGTGTGTTTTACTTGTCTATGCAATCAGAGGAATGTATACACCGAATTTCATTATTCTATGTACAGCCGTTTGGTTGGTACCATTTTTATCCCTCTATTTCTATTTTACCCCTTAAAAGTACGAATTTGGAAAAAAAACCTTTATTTTGCATGTCTACGTAGTCAAAGGAATGTATAGACCGAATTTCATGACTCTAGCTGCGGTCATATGGTTGGTACTATTTTTATCCCCTTTTTCTATTTTGACCCCAAAAAGTACGAATTTCGAAAAATCAGTTTATTTTCCGTGTCTACGCAGTCAGAGGAATGAATACTCCGAATTTCATGACTCTAGCTGCGGTCATTTGATTGGTACTATTTTTATCCCCCTTTTTCATTTTAACTCCAAAAAGTACGAATTTTGAAAAATCCGTGTATTTTACTTGTCTATGCAATCAGAGGAATGTATACACCGAATTTCATTATTCTAGGTACAGCCGTTTGGTTGGTACAATTTTTATCCCTCTATTCCTATTTTACCCCTTAAAAGTACGAATTTGGAAAAAATACTTGCACATTATGTATCTACTCAATTAGAGGAATGTAAACGTGTTTCTAGCTGTTGTCGTTTGATATGTACCATTTTTATCCATTTTTTGCCCCATTTCACTCCCTATAAATAAGAATCACTTTATGGTGCACTTTTTTGCCATAAGGGGAATGCGCATACCAAATATCAAGCAAATATAAACAGACATATTCAAAAAAACATGCTTAAATACGCTAAAATATTAGGGATTATTATGGGTATTTTTAGTCCTTGTGAGGGATAATTTTTTCCCTTTGGGCCGATTTCGCCCAAACGCATTTCTATAAGACCTTTATGGAAAATTTGAACGTTCTAGCTCCTTTCGTTTAGATGCTAGCGTGCTTTCAACAGACGGACGGACATGGCTAGAACGTCTTAGAATTTTATGACGATCAGGAATATATATACTTTATAGGGTCTCGGATCGATATTTCAAGGTGTTACAAACGGAATGACAAAGTTAGTATACCCCCATCCTGGAGGTGGAGGGTATAATAATCTCGAATAAGACTCTGGAAAGAAACCCAAAATCGAGATTTTAAGAAGAACATAGAGGTTGATTGGCATCTCGCTGCCGAAGGTCGAGGACAATATAACAAATACGGTAATAGAATGGAACCCACAATGAAGCAGAAGAAAAAATGCCAGATAATTACAAGATTCAAAGGAAATAATGATTTAGCCAAGTCGAGGTTATTAAAAAAAAATATTGGAAAATTTTGGAGTCAAAGCAATGAAGCCTTTACAGGGGTTGGCGGTGCTAAGGGTCCTTTCTACCCATGATTTTGATGTGTGTCGATTTGTTGGTTTGGTTTCCCTTAACCGATATCCATCATTGGCATTATTACCAATATCACACGTCAGAGGATGTTTCTTGGGAATAAACCGTATTCCAATTCTGTGTGACTCTCCTGTATTATGAGACGAATTTTGTGGCTTTGCAGATTCTTGCCTCAGCATTACTCTTACAAACCAGCTTACTCCCCAATAGGGTTTGAATGAAACTCGAAAAGGTGCAAACAAATTATGTAAACTTTGCCCTCATCTATTTATAGAATTTACCGTCGATCGATTCGGTTGATTTCCACACATTGTGTGTGTTCTGCTCAGACCAAATGAGAATTAGACAGAGTATAGTTAAGTAATTTTGTGTCTAGACAAAAATCGATATCACTTAACTATCATTTTAAGTAATTGTTTACTAAATTTTCTCTCGTAATCTGGCTGCTCATTCTAGGATAAATATTGAGGTCGTCTCGGCTCTTGCTCAAGGTAGTGAGGCAATAGAGTCGAGAGTTTGGGAATCCTCTCAAACACTGCTCTCAGGCACAAGTCCAAGATTTGTGGTCAAACTTCGCCTAGCCGTGGCAAGACTAATGGGATGTTTGGATTTTTTGCAGGTCTTCTAAAACTATTGGATGATACTCAACAAATCCTTTGTGGAAGTGTCTACAGAGCGACTGTCCTGCGGATATTATCCAAGAGTTGCATATCAAGAGAACCCATTCCCTTTTGCCACAGTGATCAATCACTAATATTGCCATCATTGCTCAAGTTAGTGAGGCAATAGAGTCGAGAGTTTGGGAATCCTCTCAAACACTGCTCTCAGGCACAAGTCCAAGATTTGTGGTCAAACTTCTCCTAGCCGTGGCAAGACTAATGGGATGTTTGGATTTTTTGCAGGTCTTCTAAAACTATTGGATGATACTCAACAAATCCTTTGTGGAAGTGTCGCTCTGACTGTCCTGCGGATATTATCCAAGAGTTGCATATCAAGAGAACCCATTCCCTTTTGCCACAGTGATCAATCACTAATATTGCCATCATTGGAGACAGTGTAAACTACTTATTGTTGTTATAAAAACCTACTCACGTTAAAGAGATGTTCTATCGGAAGAATCTCACCCATATAAACCATTAAACTTAATGTGGGGTCTTGTTTGGGCAACATGTCAAGAATGCTGATACTGCTGAAGACTACTCCAAGTGCAGTAGCCACGAACCTGTTTAGGTGGTGATGGCATTCGGATGGTTAGTAGCCTCTGTGCTTGCCTTGTCATACGGCTGCAATGTTACAGCTGACGCTGATGAGAATGATGATGATGATGACGACGACGACGACGTTATTGATGAATTATATTAAAACATGTTCGATTGAATGATGTAAAGACGCACACGCAGGCACACTTATTTACTACTTGGCAAGAGGATGGACGAAAAGGCACAATGTAAGGCCTCATCAAATGCCGCCACTCTAGTGATGCTACCTCTACTAATGACAATGTTGGTTAAATATCGGGAACGAGAATGTGAATGGTCTTCACTAGTCGTACCACCATCGGCGTCTAGCAGCGTTAGTACATCAAATCATCGGTGGCCGTCCATAACCCAAACGACGACAAGAACGCCAGTGTCGTCTCATCAGCGACGACGTCGTCAATCTCATCGACAGTGTGGTCATCAATTTCAAAGCTTAACTAAAGGCAGCCTGGCATCAGCTCATGCTCCACACAACGCCGCTTAGACTTACTTAATTTTACAGCTAATCAAGAGGAGTTTGGCAATTAATGTCAAACGTTTCAATTAATGAACTACTGTGGGTTTCCCTCTCTCTACAGACCGTCAGTTAGTTTTTCCTCCGGACTTGAGCTTTTCTTTTTTCCTGTCGCCGTTGTCTATCATCAGCTATGGTGTAGCATTTGAAAAACGATGTGTCCGTAGGCAAACTTTTTGAATATCGGTCGCGTGGAGGTAATTCGAAGGAAATTGTTATTAATTGCCTTCAAAGTCAGATGAGGATTGGTAATCGAATATCAGAGTGGAGCGTCACTCAAACTAATGGGGACACAACAATCTCTGGAAAATATTTGGGAATATCAGGGAATGGAAAAACCTTAAGGAAGGTGAGAATAATATGAGACGAATCAAATTTTATATTCTCTGAAAGGAGACCACTCCATAAACGGCGCACAGTGGTTCAGAATCAAAATCAATCTGCCAAAATTAATTAATAACTTTTGTTCTAGTAGACATTTTTGAGTTCTGTAAAAAACCAAAATTAGACTAGGACCCAAAGATTGTTTTAAGATACTAACATTAAGAATCGGGAAATCGAATATATTTGAGAAATCGGCCCAAAGTTGACTATTTTTTGTATTTTTCGATTTTAAAGAAAATTAAAATTTTTATTTTTTTGTTTTTAACATATTTTTACGCATTTGTTCATAATACGAAGAAAGTTTCCAATTTTCTTTTTGTATTACAGATTTTGAAAATTGAAAACACGTAATTTCCTTTTTTGGACTTAGTCAACCTGTTTCTCACACATTGTAAGAGCTTTTGCACTCAAATTTTTTATTAGAATTTGTGGTTTCTGAGCTTTATTATGACGCCAAGATTTTTACCAATATAGCGGCTAAATTTAGTTGTGGATGCATTTAAAGTTCATAATTTCTAGATTAGTTGAAATTTTATTTATTTTATTGGGATGTATCTCGGAAACCATGTATCGTATTAAAATTTCCTTTAGTTCATAGAAAATAGGAGCTCTTGAGGTTTTTTTTTGCATTTAAAAAAATGTAATTACTTTTCAGACAGAGGTTTGCCTGAAGGTTTTATTTATGTAGTATTTTACAGTATAAAAATATATTAGCGAGGCCGACCGATGCCTAGGTATTTACAAATATTGTTAATTTATTATCTTCTTTGTTCATTTTAAAAAGAATATTCTGTTTACAGCTGCAAACATCGATTTAATTACTGAAATGGTAAAACCTTGTAAGCCAAACATGAAGCAATACTTTCTTCGTTGTTGTCTGTTAATGTATTTAAAAAAAAAATTAAAGCATACTTTAGGGATGTAAGGTTTTATGACATGTAAATATTGGTCCGATATTAATCTTAAGTTATTTATAAGGTTGTAATAGTCGTTTATCATCGATTAAAAAACAAAATATTTTTAATTTAATTTCGTATTTTATTAAATTTCGAAAATCGTAAGAAACTAAAATTTGTATTTGGGCGTTGCGCGTGGCACTGACAATTTTCATTTAATTGTGTACTCAAATGAAATCACTGGTAACGATTTGTATTAACATATATATTAAAATAAGAAAGCTATGACGTTTCTATACCCTCCAACTCCAGGCTGGGGGTATACTAACTTTGTCATTCCGTTTGCAACACCTTCAAATATCGACCTGAGACCCTATAAAGTATATATATTCTTGATCGTCATAAAATTCTTAGCCATGTCCGTCCGTCAGTCCCTCTAATGAAAGCACGCTAGCGTCTACACGAAATGAGCTAGGAAGTCCAAATTTTCCATAAATGCGTCCTACAGTCGTAGATCGGTTGGGATTGAAACTGGGCGAAATCGGCCCAAAGGGAAAATTTTTTCCCTCATAAGGACTAAAAATAACAATAATAACCCCTAATATTTAAGTTTATTTAAGTATATTTTTTCAATATGTCTGCTCGTACTTACTTGATATTGGGTAGGCGTAATCCTCCTATAACAAAACCGTGCACCATAAAGTGATTTTTATTCGTAGGGGGTGAAATGGGGCAAAATGGGGCAAAAAGGGATAAAAATGGTACATATTAAACGACAACAGCTAGAAACAACACGAAATTCTGTGTATACATTCCTCTAATTGAGTAGATACATAGTACAAAAGTATTTTTTCCAAATTTGTACTTTTAAGGGATAAAATGGGAATAGAGGGATAAAATTTGTACCAACCAAACGTCTGCACCTACAATAATGAAATTCGGTCTATACATTCCTCTGATTGCGTAGACACGTAAAATAATCGGATTTTTTTCTAAATTCGTACTTTTTGGTGTTAAAATGGAAAAAGGGGATAAAAATAGTACCAACCAAATGACCGCAGCTAGAGTCATGAAATTCGGAGTGTACAATTCTCTGACTGCGTAAACACGAAAAATAAAAGGTTTTCTCCAAATTCGTATTTTTAAGGGCTACAATGGGTACGGAGGGATAAAAATGGTACCAACTAAACGGCTACACCTGGAATAATGGAATTCGGTGTATACATTCCTCTGAGTGTGTAGACACTTAAAATAAACCGATTTTTCGAAATTCGTACTTTTTGGGGTTAAAATGGAAAAAGGGGATATAAATAGTACCAACCAAATGACCGCAGCTAGAGTCATGTAATTCGGAGTATAAATTCTGTGTAGACACGGAAAATAAACGGATTTTTCGAAATTCGTACTTTCAAGGGATACAATTGTACAGAGGGATAAAAATAGTTCCAACTAAACGACTACAGCAAGAATGATGCAATTCTAATTTCGTAGAAACGTCAAGGGGGTAAAAATGGTACCAATCAAATGGGCGCAGCTGGAATCATGGAATTCGGTGTATACATTCCTCTGACTGCATAGACTCGCAAAATAAAAAGTTTTTTTTTCAAATTCGAACTTTTTCTTTTACGACAAAAGTTGGTTGATTCATGAAGTTAGGTTATTTTGCTCTATGTACGTACGATAATGGATTTTCAAAATTTGTACTTTTGAAATTAAAGTAGAATGGAAATACAACCCCACCCACTATCTAACAATATTTATGGTATTCAAGCGTTTTGAAAATATAAATATAAGATTATTTATTTTTTGATTTGAAATAAATAATGAAATAATAAATAATAAATAATTAAAATATTATATTTATTTATAAAATTATTTTTTCAATATTTGTAGTTGTTTTGGTTTGGCTATATTAAAAAATTTTTACTTATTTCAATTCACTTTAAGTATTATTTCGATATATATATATATATATATATATATGTATAGTGTAAACGTAGCCTTGTCTTATAAATGTGGTTTGAAATAATAAAAATTATATTATATTTTATATAAAAATTACATGTATTTATAAAATTATTTTTTCAATATTTGTATTTGTGTTGGTTTGGCTATTTTAAAAAAAGTTATATTTTCCTGTAATATTACTCCACTTCTACGACACCCTCTGTGGAATGCAAGCCATGGTAGAGGGTATATAAAGTTCGGTCCGGCCGAACTTAACGCCGTTTTTTACTTCTTTCATTTTAACTTAAATTGGAGTAGGCTTGGTTGTGGGCGGATTTAAACAAAAAATTGTTGATTATCTATTGTGACGATATAAGGGATGTGTGCGAAATTTCAAGGTCCTAGCTTTATTCCTTCCAATTTTTGTATGAAAATATTCCACTGTGCGGCGTTAAAACTGCTCCAAAATCTTCGTAGATTTTTTGAATAATTAATCTCCTTTATTTTTACAAGTTTTCATATTTAAAATTTCCATATTTGGATCATTCATTAATGCACTATGAACCTTGTGGCCTCCAATTTAGTGCATTTTTGTGCATCTGGCAACTGCTGCATGGCCATGCTTCTCTATTGTTTTGACCTAAATACCTCAAAAGAGAAAAAAAGTCTTAAAATAAGAGGAAATTCCCAACCAAATCATCGTTGTTTCACTTGTTAGACATGCGGTTTGCATTTTGTTTGTTCTCTAGGTTTTTCGCCTCGCTTGCTCGCTATTTTTTATTATTATAAATTTTAATACTTTTTGTGGTGAAGTTAACATAAAAATCTATTTGCCCGCTTCATTTCCAAAGCTTTTGTGAAAGGAAATTGTAGCAAATACTTATAAAACAACGCCATCCGTTGAATGTAGCAAGTTGCTGGTGCCCAATGCCTGATGCCCGTTGTCCGTTTCTCCGTTCTCCCTTACTCCCGCTTGCCCGTTGATGTTGTTAGTGTTTGAATAGCACTTTAAACAAAACAGTAACAACACTTTTATGGTTTTATGAAAGTTCATGCTTGCTGCTCTTGTTGTTCTTGTTGAAGCTGTTCCTGAACCAACAACAATCCAGGGCAAGAAGGGGGATGGGGCAAAAAACTTCCTTTCTTATTCACAATTTGTGCATTTTTACCAACGAAACCGTTCGTAGCTCTATTGCATCCAATAACCCAGCAGCCCATCCACAAGCATTCCACAAACCGCACTGCAAAAGAGCAAACAGCCAGCCAGCCAACCAACAAGCAGCAACTATGCGAATCACAAAACAATCCTCTTTGCATGGGTTTATATTATTTTGGTGGAAAATGTAAGCGTTATAATTTGTTGTGAAGCTACAACTTCACTTTTAAGAGACATCAAGGTGGCCAGATTTGTCAATGGAAGGTATTGCTTCGCTGGGGATTGTCCTGGATTGAGCTGAAAAGCCGATGCCATTATAATTATTATTGCAGCGGGAAAACAGGTGTTGGGATTTGATCCCTCGGTTCCGACGAAAATACGTAAGCACTCTTTATCCGAAATATCGGATAAAGAAGGATACATTTTTGGAGAAGAAGAAAACGAAAATATAGATAATTTATCAGTCAATCGACTTCAACAAATACTAATGGCAATTGTTGGAAATCGAATAAATGGATCCTTCGCACAATGCACGGTCCGTTTTCGGTCCACATTCGTGGACAACGAGATCCTGCCATTGTAGAGGAATTCCTAACTGCTATCACCGTATTCAAAGATTTGGAGAAAATTACGGATGAAGATGCTTTATGTCCTTTGCTGCTGGAAGAATACGCGGCTGGTGGATTGGGGTAAAAAGTACTATACGTACTTTCGAGGAAGCGAAAGTCATTATTAAAACTACATTTGCTCCCCCCCCCTCCCCGACTGGAGAATATTTGCTAATATCATGGAGAGAAACCAGCACATGTTTGAACCAATAGACAGTTTTGTATGCAAAAAACGGTTACAATTCTCCCGGCTTAAAACTCAAGTATCCGAGGAAGTTCAAATTAACATAATATTTGGACAACTCAATATTAAAATGAGAGACCGGGTGAGACGAGACGATCTAAAAACATTAGACGATTTGTTACAAGTATGTCGTGAAGCCGAGATGTATTTACAAGAAGCCAAAGAATATGAAATATCTGAAGAACAAAACCGTTTGCTCGTACCATTATATTCTATGGACATTCATATTTTAGAGGATTATGATGGTATTATGCCTACTGAGGACCAATGGGAAGAATCAACACCAATATTAAAAGAAGCAGAGGATGATGACCCATTTATTTTGCAAACAGATGAGAGTGGATATGCTCTTGGAGAAGTTCTCCTCCAGGAGGAGGGTGCAGATGAATACCCCATTGATACAGATTTAATAACCAACCATCAACCAGCATTTGAAGTCAGGACAAAAGCCTCGACAACGTTTGGTAATAGTAATAAAGGAATCACGCCTAAGTTCATACCTCAAAGAGGCCATATCTTAACATTGAGAAGCATGGTTCAACGTCGGATGTGATTTCTCACGAGAACAGCATTAACATACGATTACGAACATATCACGCTTCAGGAGTAACCCCACAATGTACGGCGAATGAAGAACCGGTCCAACCTATATGCAAGATAAGACGAAGAGGACGCTGCCTTCAGCATCAGAGGGGGAGTATGAAACAAATTATTAGTTCTGTTACTATTTTATTCGACACACATGTATGAATGTATAATTTCAAACCACTTGTTGATATTTACATTCATACAAACTGTTAATATTCATTATGCCAAATGTTGATATTTACTTTACTTGTTCAATACTGTGAGCTACTACATTATTTCTATCTAAATTTGTGTATAAAAGGCAGAGCAGTTGCTCTAGAAAATCAATTCACATCGAACAATAGAAGCGAGCATTTGTAGTTATAAGCGACGGTAACTTCTAAATAAAGAGTGAAAAGTATTTTATAAACCTTCGAGCTTAGGAACAAGATTGTTTCAAGAATTTAAATTCTTTTCCCCGAACTTCTGGAGAGAACATAATCTTCAGCGATGAAGCAACAAAAGCTGAGTGGTTTCGTGAAATTTCTAAATTGTCACATTTGGGAAGTGTATAATCTACAGTATATAAAAACTCCATTTTATTCGAAGAAATTTAATGTTTGGTGTAGATTTTGGTCAGATGATGTCGTCGGGGCACTTTGTCACATATCGATCGTTGCACTGGAGTTGTTCCTAGAAAAGTTTCCAGAACTGTCTTAACATATAACTTCGACTAGGTTAGAGAAGGGTGTTTGAGTGATGTGAGAATATTTGTCAGAGGTCATAGAGTTCCTTCAGTCCGGACCTATATCTGTTGGGTGTTCCTTCTAGAGTGATATTGAGATATCAACCAGCAGAAGCCAAATGGAAATAATCCCTGTAAACATGATATAAAGACCCGGGAAATATTAAAAAAATATATTATTTATTTTGACAACTAAATTAGTTTTACTTTATAAATGCACAACAATATCAAATTCATGTTGAAATTAACACCAAATTTGTTTTATGTTTCCTTGAATTTTGAACGGTTCGCTACCTATGGACCTGAACAGGGGAAAAAGGTAAAAAAAAATCGATTTTCTTTAAGTTGTTTCCGATTTTAATCTTGAAGATGAAGATGATTTCATATGTTATTTATGACTAGAGCTACAACTTTACCTCAGAGCGTAAATCAAAATTCCAAACGGTTTGTAAGATATGAGCCTGAGAAAATGATCACTTTTATTTTGGTAAAAGTGATACAGATGCCCAAATCTTTGAGTGCCCATAAAAAGTGCATGACTTTGGGCAAAACTGGGAGACATGGGTCTTTTTTATACCCCCATTTGGGACAGAAAAAAGTGTAACTCACTGAAGAAGTGACTTAAGACTCTAAGTATGTTTGGACCAAATCCGTTTCACAATTTTTTTAGTTTTTTGAGCCATGTCCGTCCGTCTGGCTGGCTGGCGTACAGAACAACGAACGGAGTTAAGGAATCATTTCAAACTTTGCACATGGTATTTTTTCCAAACTTAGTTTATGTTCGAAGATGGGCGAAATTGTCACGCCACTTCTGGTAGCTCCCACACAAATGACCCATATTCCTATGTTAAATTAAAACTAATGGAACTTCCACACGCATATTCGGAAGCAGCAATGCTTTGGTATTTGACAAATTGTATACCCTACACCACAGGGTATAATGTCCTTGTACAATTGCTTGTAACACCCAAAAGGAAACGAAATAGACCCATCATTTATTATACCGATCGACTTAGAATCACTTTTTGAGTCGATTTAGCGATGTCCGTCCGTCTGTCCATCTATTCTTGTAATCAATGTCCAGGTCGCAATTGTTGTTAGAACAAAATGAAACTTTGCACAACGAAGTTTTATAGGATAAGAACGAATGCTATTTAATTTGATTTAGATATAGCTCCCATACAAATCGGTTCAGATTTAGATATAGCTCCCATACAAATTTTGCTTCCGATTTTACTTTTTCCGCTCTAGAAACCACATATTTCAACAGATTTTCCCCCAATTTGCCAAGACGCCGTACATTTCAACTAGAAATAGCTCTGGTAAAAATAGGATAGATCGGTTCAGATTTATATATAGCTCTCATACAAATGTCTCCCCGATTTGACTCTTTCCGCTCTAGAAACCACAAACTTTGACAGATTTTCTTCAAATTTGGCAAAACAACTTATATTTCAACTAAGAACAGCTGTGGTAAAAATACAATAGATCGGTTCAGATTTATATATAGCTCCGTTACAAATGTTTCCTCCGATTTGACTTTTTCCGCTCTAGAAACCACAAACTTTGACAGATTTTCTTCAAATTTGGCAAAACAACTTATATTTCAACTAAAAACAGCACTTGTGAAAATGGATCAGATGAGTTCATATATATATAAATAGCTCCGTTTCAAATTTCGCTACTGAATTGATTAATTCCGCTCGACACATCAGCTAATGTTTCAAATAGAAATTACTATAGCGAAAGTGGGTCACATCGGTTCAGATTATATATAGCCCCCGATTTGATTCTTTCCGCTCTAGAAACCACATATTTAACACTCCATAAAATTTGGGAAAGCGTCTAATATTTCAACTAGAACACCTTTGCTAAACATGGGTCAGATCGGTTCAGATTTGTATATAGCTCCCATTCAAAGTTTGTGTTCAAATTTTCTTACATATACAGATAGAAGTATTGAATTTGTATTATATTCTTCTGTTATAGATGCATCGTATATAACCCGGTTCAGATGTAATGACATTTTTATATCCTACACCATAGAGTATAATGACTAAGTTAGGGTATCATGTAATCGGCCATGCCCGACTTTAACCTTCCTTACTTGTTTATAATACCTTCAAGTGTATTATGTATGGCGGGTTTTGCCACGCCCCTAGTATCACCCCAAACTACGAAATATTAAAGGAATTATAACTCCTATACAGATGTTCGGAATACTGTGAAATTTGATATTTGGCAATGCTTTTATATATGTTGCATTCATGTGGAATATGGGCGATATTGTCACACCCCTTCCTCCCACACAAAGTGGCATAAACTTTAGTTACAATAAAACCGATATAACTTCCATACGGGTATTCAAAATCATTTGAAATTTGATATTTATGTTTTTATAATCATTTTAAACCAAAAAATATTTACGCTTTAGCCACGTCCCTTCTTGTATCTCGCACACAATTTTCTCAATCCTGGGTAATATTAAATCCTGCATAACTTCTATACTGGTGCATGGGATCCACTATGACTTGATATTGGATCAAGTTTTTACAATAGTTTTATAAATGTGGAAACTGGGACAATGTGATACGAACCTCCTAGTACCTTCCGCACAAATCAGCCTGCCCTATGTTAACTTTAATTCCTATAACTTCCGTATATATGTTATTTGAGAGTGAGGTTATATATAAGTGGGTTTAGCTGACTGAAGCTTACTTACTTGTTTTATTATTTGGCTATTTGCCTATTGAATATTAGTGAATGTGGAGCTGATATATTAATCTTGAGTTATATATTTAGTTATAAGAGCTTGCTAAGATCGACTAAAAGATACATCGATTTTTAACTGAGATTTGGAAATCGTAAAAATAAAAATTTGCATTTGGGTTGGGTTGGCTTGGCACAGGCAATTTTCACGTAATTGTGGACTCAAATAGAATCAATGGTAATTATTTGTATTAACGTATATATTTAAATTAGAAATACACGATGATTTAAACAATAACTCAATATAAATCTAATGTGACAATATCAGAGATGCGTGAGAAATTGCAAGGACCTAGATAGTTGTATTTTTGCCGCTGAATCGATTGATTACTTTAGGACTTCCACCACAATATAAACTAGCCAATTATACAGCAATTGTCATACTGGGCAATAAAATCAACCAAAAATATGTAATGCTTGCGCTGCAGACCAATTCTTTATTATTATACACTCCACGAGAGTATTATGTCTTTGTGCATTTGTTTGTAACAACCAAAAGGAAGGGAGATAGACCCATTGTTCTGAGTCCATTTAGCTGTCCGTCTGTCTGTCCGTCTGTCAATCTATGGTTGTAATCACGATACAGGTCGCAATTGTAGCCATAACCAAACTAAACTTTGCACAACGAAGTTTTTCGGGACAGGGACGAACGCTATTTAATTTGAAGAAAATCGGTTCAGATTTAGATATAGCCCCCATACGAATTTCACTCCCGATTTGACCCTTTTCACTCTAGATACAACATATTTCAACAGATTTTCTTCAAGATTGGCAAAACATCTTATAGTTCAACTAGAAACACCTGTGGTACAAATGTGTTAGATCGGTTCAGATTTATATATAGCTCCCATACAAATTTCGTTCCCAATTTGAATTTTTCCGCTATAGAATCCACATATTTTAACAGATTTTCATCTAAATTCGCAAAACACATTGTATTTAAACTGGAAACACTTTTGGTAAAAATTTGTTAGATCGGTTCAGATTTATATATAGCTCCCATACAAATTTCGTTCCCAATTTGAATTTTTCCGCTTTAAAATCCACATATTTTAACACATTTTCCTCTAAATTCGCAAAACACCTTATATTTAAACTGGAAACATCTGTGGTAAAAATATGTTAGATCAGTTCAGATTTATATATAGCTCCCATACAAATTTCGCTCCCAATTTGAATTTTTCCGCTCTAGAATCCACATATTTTAACAGATTTTCTTCAAAATTGGCAAAACAACGTATATTTCAAATGGAAACACTTGTGGTAAAATTGTATTAGATCGGTTCAGATTTGTATATAGCTCCCATACAAATTTGGTTTCCAATTTGAAATTTTCCGATATAAAATCCACATATTTCAACAGATTTTCTTCAAAATTGGCAAAACATCTTATATTTAAATTAGGAACACCTATGGTGAAAATGGGTCACATCGGTTCAGATTTACATATTGCTCTCATACAAATTTCGTTCCCCCAGAAACCGTGTATTTTCAGACAATTTCTTAAAATTGAGCATAACACGTTATACTTCAACTAGAAGGACTTATTGTGAAAGTTAGTCACTTCATTCCATGTTTGGATATAGCTCCGATACAAATATTATTCTCGATTTGACAAATTGGACCAGGTCATATGAGCCTGTGATTAGGAAACATACGAAAATTTTTCCCGTTTTCACTTTTTACTGAATTGAATTGTATTCCGATAGAAAGTGGAGTGTAGCACATAGTCGGCCCCGCCCGACTTTAGCCTTTCTTTACTTGTTTTTTAGCAAGTATTAGTAGGGATCTCTGTGCTGGTTAATATGTCTGTATTGAGAGCACCACCTACAGGAGATTCTTTTTCTTTTTTAATATGAAGTAGACTCGGTGATGATTGTCCAGTATATATCAAAATATAATCAATCTAGAGGCTGCGTAAAATTTGTTTATAAAGTTCAGCCTCGAGTAGGTAGTAAGTTTTCATAGTTTCCGTAACTTTCACTCTTTTGTGTGAGAATAATCTGCTGAAGGTGTGTGTCCGTTCGCGTGAAGCTCGATGTGGCTTAGCTTTAACAAAATTCTAGGATTTCAGTGTAATCCGACTATGGGTAGTCCGCAATAGTGCCGATATTTTCAAAGCATCCGAAGGAAAGTCCATTTTCTGACTATCGCCATAAACCATATCATCAGAACATGGTCACCTTAATCGACTGCACTCTCCATTCGCCAAATATACGATACTGTTACCGTACAGAAATACACCAAATAAATAGCAATAAACCATAATCCCAGGCCAACTTATTCTGCCATATATGCTCATGTACATATAAAAGGCTAAGACTTTCCACACAGCATTCATGCACACCGCCACCAACACCATTTATTCAGATTGTGCTCCAAAATACATTGAACTCTGGTGTTGACCCTTGAAAACAAGAGCATCATGAATGGAAGGTGTAGTGGCCATTAACACTCTCTGGCGCAATGAAAAAAGAAAGGAAATGAAAGGAACAGAAAGGAAAAAGATTGGAAGCAAGAAAAAAAATGGTGAAGGGAAAGGTACTGCAAGCAGAGCAAAATCAATCATCAATGATTGATTGAACCCAGAATACAAAAGATTTTAAATTAAGATCTTATTAAGTCAAAAAAAAACAGGGCGATTGATGGTGACACGATGAGCAGGATAAGGAGAACAACATATTAACCATGAGAGCCAAAGGACTAAAATGTTGTGAAGTTGATATCGACCAGAAGAAGAAGAGCAAGAGCAATGTCAATAGCAATAGCAAATGATGGGAAAGTCATTATCAGTATCATCTAGAACAATATTTTAGGATTAGGATACATGGAGTACTGTCTGCACTTGTCTTTTTTGTGATTGTGTATTATAAACCTAAAACTCAAGCCACACTTTTAATGGGATTGTCTGCCTTTGGTCTTGTTGATCTTCCTGATACAAATAAAACACTTTCGTTCTTAAAATCTTCACAGCACTTAAGAGCTGTACTACAGCTACAGCTACCTTTCTCCGTCTGTGTTTTGTGTTTCCTATGCAAAAGATTTCCCAAACCGAAAACTATGGTTTTCATATTTGTTTTTTTTTTCGTTTGGTCTAATACTAAAATATGTGTTTTGTTAGTGTATTTCCTGAGCTTTTTTTCTCTTGTGAGAATTTATGGCATATTTCGGTCAAACTTTGTAATACTTAGTTTCGTTGTAATGTTGTCTTCCGTTCCAGTTAAACTTGCAACCAACCATTTGCTTTGCTAGTATTTATCTACGTACACACATAATCTCAAATATATGTATGCAAAGTAAGGTTGGTAACAGGAAAACAGAAGTCTTGACTATGTTCTCATATCGGGACTGAGTTATCTGCAGGCAAAGTACTTTTGCTGTACTGTTCACAGTGGGGAATTTGAAAATATACAGACAGAAGAAGTGCATATAAATAGCACCATTTTATCAAGAATGGTTTATAGGAAGTTGGAAATATCATCCTGAGACCATATTTATGATCGTCATAAAATTAATGACGACAAAATGAACTAGGAAGTCAATATTTTCTAATAACGTCCTGAAATTGGTCCAGAGGGAACTTCCCTTAAACAAGCACAGAAATGTACCCAATAAACCCTACTATTTGGCGTTTTAAAGCAATTTTTATGAACTCTATTCCACTTGTAACTATAAAGTAGTTCATACTTTTAGGAAATGAACTGGTACAAAAAAGGGACAAAAATGGTACATCTGAAAAAAAAAACAAGTAAAAACTGCGTTAAGTTCGGCCGGGTAATATTACAGGAAAATATACATTTTTTAATATAGCCAAACCAAAACTAATACAAATATTGAAAAAATAATTTTATAAATAAATGTAGTTTTAATTATTTCAAACCATTATTTATTTCAAATCAAAAAATAAATATTCTTATATTTATATTTTCAAAAAGCTTAAATGGTTGTATTTCCATTCTATTTTTTTTAATTTTATTAAAAATTAAAGTACAAATTAATTTCAAAAGTACAAATTTTGAAAATCCATTATAAGACGTACATAGTGCAAAATAACCTAACTTCATGAATCAACGAATTTTTGTCGTAAAAGAAAAATTACGAGTTTGGTAAAAAACTTTTTATTTTGCGTGTCTATGCAGTCAGAGGAATGTATACACCGAATTCCATGATTCCAGCTGCGCCCATTAGGTTGGTACCATTTTTACCCCCTTGTAGTCGTTTAGTTGGTACTATTTTTATCCCTCTGTACCATTGTATCCCTTGAAAGTACGAATTTCGAAAAATTCGTTTATTTTCCGTGTCTACGTAGTCAGAGGAATGTATACTCCGAATTTCATGACTCTAGCTACGGTCATTTGATTGGTACTATTTTTATCCCTTTTTCATTTTAACTCCAAAAAGTACGAAATTTGAAAAATCCGTGTGTTTTACTTGTCTATGCAATCAGAGGAATGTATACACCGAAGTTCATTATTCTAGGTACAGCCGTTTGGTTGGTGCCATTTCTATCCCTCCGTACCCATTGTATCGCTTGAAAGTACGAATTTGGAAAAAAGCCTTTTATTTTCCGTGTCTACGTAGTCAGAACAATGTATACTCCGAATTGCATGACTCTAGCTTCGGTCAATTGGTTGGTACTAAAGAGTGATTTTTTTGAGGTTAGGATTTTCATGCATTAGTATTTGACAGATCACGTGGGATTTCAGACATGGTGTCAAAGAGAAAGATGCTCAGTATGCTGTGACATTTCATCATGAATCGTCTTACAAACGAACAACGCTTGCAAATTATTGAATTTTATTATCAAAATGCGTGCTCTGTTAAGAAAGTTCATTGCGCGCTTCCATTTTATGGTCAGTTTAATCGACCCACTGAAGCGGCTATTCGGGCTATTGTGACTAAATTTCGCACCAAATTTACATTGTTGGACATTAAACCACCAACACGCTTACGTAGAGTGCGAACTGAAGAAAATATCGCAGCTGTATCGGCCAGTGTTAATGATGACCACCAATTTTCGATTCGTCGCCGTTCGCACCAATTGGGTCTCTGTTACTCAAAAACGTGGAAATGCCAAAATTGGACTAAGCGGATGGACCACCTAAGACGCAGCCGCGGTCAACATTTAAATGAAATTATCTTCAAAAAGTAAATGTCATGGACCAATCTAACGTTTCAAATATAGAACCGATGAGATTTTGCAAATTTTATGCGTTTTTTTTTAAAAAAAAGTTGTCAAGCTCTTAAAAAATCACCCTTTACTTGTATCCCCTTTTTTCATTTTAACCCCAAAAAGTACGAATTTTGAAAAATCCGTGTGTTTTACTTGTCTATGCAATCAGTGGAATGTATACACCGAATTTCATTATTCTATGTACAGCCGTTTGGTTGGTACCATTTTTAAACCTCTATACCCATTTTACCCCTTAAAAGTACGAATTTGGAAAAAATAATTTAATATTATGTATCTACTCAATTAGATGAATGTACACGCCAAATTTCGTGTTTCTAGCTGTTGTCGTTTAATATGTACCGTTTTTATCCCTTTTTTTCCCGATTTCACCCCCTACAAATAAGAATCACTTTATGGTGCACGTTTTTGTTACAGGGGGAATGCGCATACCAAATATCAAGCAAATATAAACAGACATATTGAAAATCATGCTTAAATACGCTAAAATATTAGGGATTATTATGGGTATTTTTAGTCCTTGTGAGGGAAAAATTTTTCCCTTTGGGCCGATTTCGCCCCGTTTCAATCCCAACCAATCTTTGATTATAAGACGAATTTATAGAAAATTTGAACGTTCTAGCTCCTTTCGTTTAGATGCTAGCGTGCTTTCAACAGACGGACGGACGGACATGGCTAGATCGTCTTAAAATTTTATGATGATCAAGAATATATATACTTTATAGGGTCTCAGGTCGATATTTCAAGGTGTTACAAACGGAATGACAAAGTTAGTATACCCCATCCTGGAGGTGGAGGGTATAAAAACAGCTAAAAACAACATCTGCAACATAAAAAAATTTTCAAAATTTGTACTTTTAGGGAGAGAATGTGGCGAAAGTGGATAAAAATGGTATGACACAACGGGTGTGACACTTTTCTTGAAATATGTTTAAATATCTCCCATATTCATTGACTGAGATTTTTACTATACTGCTACTTGAAAACGCCAGGTTTATCGGAATATTATTGCAAATATAAATAAGTCTTAATGTTTTAAATATTGGAGATGTACAACAAACTAGAGCGTCACGGATGTGACCTTAGCTTTGAAGAAAATCCTGAGGTTTTAAAATTTTCTTGAATTCAGTAATGTTCTTCCATTACATGCCTTTATTCATTTTTGCTAATCAAAAGAATATTTCATACACTTTCTTCTAAAGTATTCGTTACCGACATCTCTTTAGTATAGTATAGGAAATATAGGATATCTTAATTGTAACGGATGTGACATTTGGACGGAAATCCTGTTACGACACCAGTCTATACCTGGAAATGAAATGTTAAATTGAGTTTTGAAAATTTTTTAGTCAATATAAGTTCCTTTAGTTGAACATTTAAGCGGGTGCTATCTTTTATTTCTAAAACGAAAATACAAATATTAAAGGTACCTCCATGAAAATTTGGAATTTTAGTAAAAAAAAGCTTACTTTTTTAAATAAAAAAATTTGTCTTGATTTTATGAGTCAGTATGCCTAAATGCACAAATAATTTTTTAGTTTTATTTTTTACATTTATTTATTAATTCATATTTAAGCTTTATATAAATCTATAACATCACTTGTCTTCTAATATTGTCATTTATAAGAAACTCTTATGATATCATCTTAAATATTAAATTATCCTTGACGATTCCATATTTCCTCCCTTAGTACTTGGACTAGGATAAGACATTTTCCACCATTTCTGTCGCATCACCCTCAACTCTTTCACTTACACTTTCGTTTTCTATTGTTCTAAATTCAAATCCTTGTATCACCCCTCCCGAACACTTTGGCCATGCCATGACATGCCATGGCCACTTCAATTGCTCGTTTACTTAACCGTATACAACAGATGCTTTTAATGCATTTCTGTGAAAGGAAATACCACAAAGTTTAGTTGAGTTTGCCAGAGATTAATGTGAATTGTTGGACTTTAGCCACATGCACACATGCGTGTGTGCAATTTAGGTTAAGATTCTTACAAGAAAATGCACGCTAAATGCAAATTTAGCAGAAACTACTATCTACCGCAAGAAAATAGAAATAGAGCACTTCCGTGTTTCAAGGAAAATGTGAAGTGAGGTGTTGTAGCAATCTTTCCTGGAACATTGAGAGAATAGTTTTTAAAAAAGTTAAAGTTATTATTATGATTCAGGATTCAGGAGGAACATATATATAGAGTCCTGACAGAAGATTTTTCGAAAAATTTCTCTTGATGTTGCTAAACTCATTTTGAATTTGAATTCTCAAGACACCATTGAGGTATATCGATTATATAGCATTTCCGTTTATGACAAAATTTATTAAATGTTGAACACTCTACGAATGACACTTGTAAAGTTACTTCGTTACTTCAGATTTTGTGAAGTTTACGATGTCCAACTTCATTATCTCCACTACGTGTATTTCCTATACCAACATTTGATTCGATTCGACATTCAAATAACTCTCCTTATGTTAGCGAATTTAAATATTTCATATGATTGCTTTTTCGTTGTGCTTTGGTTTGCTGTCTAACTCATCAATTCACACGCCACACGTTCATCGGTTATAGACTTTCTGTTGTTGTTGTTGAATTTTCGTGTGGCACGGATGTGAAACTTATACTGAAACAATGTCATCCAAGCAGCCAACCAGCTCGTTCCACAAGGCGGAGTATGAGGACAGAGTATGTGTTACAGTGTTTATGATAACACATCATAAACAGAAACGCCAGTGTTGCCAATAAGACGGAGATATCCCTATTTACAAGGATATACAATCTATTATGGTTTTTGTGAGTGATTTGTTCTGGATTTAGATAGGGATGCACTAAGTTTCTCATTTCGATTGTAACACCTTGAAAAATCAACTTGTATATATATTCTTGATCGTTACAAAATTCTAAGACGATCTAGCCGTGTCCGTCCGTCACGAGACAGCACGTTAGCATATAAACGAAAGGAGATAGAGGACCAAATGTTCCATGAATGAGTCTTATGGTTGTAGATCGCTTCCTAATGCAAATGGGCGAAATCGGTCCTGAGGGAAAAATTTTCCCCAACAAAGACAAGAAATACTCCTAATAACCTAACTAACATCATTAAATATGAATTTTCAAAAAGTTTACTTATATTTACTTGATATTTGGTATTGTTAGGGCGTGAAATGGGGCACAAAGGGATAAAAATGGTACCTATCAAACAACAACAGCTAGAAATACGAAATTCAGTGTGTACACTCCTCTAAATGGGTAGACAAGTTATATTATAGTATTTTTCAAATTTCGTAGTTTTAAGGGGCAAATTGGGAAAAAGGAATAAAAATGGTACCAAACAAAGAGCTGCGGTAAGAGTAATGATATTCGCAACATTTTGAATAAAACACAAATTATTTAGGAAATTATTGTCACTTCTTTTTATTATGATAACATTGGTATGTTTCAATTATGTATGGAACAAAATATCGGCCAAATGGCCGCCGATGGTCCAAATTTTCGATAACGCATATGATGTATAATTGAGGTTCTATGCCTTCAATGTGCCGAATTATCTCATAATTTAGCTCTTGAATTGTTGCTGGCTTATCGACGTACACCTTTTCTTTGGTTGAAGGTTTTTATTTTTGTGTTTAGATATTTTTTTTAAACTTTTTTATAATTAATTAATGTTGATATCCTTAGGATAATTTCTTGTACATATATCGAATTGTTTTTTAATTTAAAGTCATATATTTTTGTCACCCAACAAATTTTAATTTTTTTTGTAATAAAAAAGAAAAAACCTTACCATAGACAAAGTTGTGCATATGTCGAGCAAATTTTTGAAATTCACACCTTTACTCAATTGCGAATAAAAGCGAAACGCGTGCATCGATTTTCATGATCTTTGTCTCATTTTGCTCATAGGTTATGTGACTTTACGTAAAAGTAATAAGATTTGACATTTTTTTTCATTTTGGATTTTTTATGGATTTAAAAAAAAAAAATTTAAATCTTTAGGCAAAAAATAAGTTTTTTCCTTTATATATTCATTTTTAACTTGGAAACTGTTGCTTGTATAGGAAAACAATATATGAACAGATTAAGGGAATTGTAATTTTAAATTTTTTAAAATTTAATTCAATTACATCGGGCTAGTGGTTCCCGAGTTATGCCGGACGAAACAAATTAACCAAAAAAAAATTTTTAAAATTTAAAAAAAAAAATAAAACCAAACGAAAAAAAAATTTTTATTGCGTTTTTCGAGCTCATGTCAAGGTTATCTACACAGAAAAAATTATCGCATCCCGAGTACATTTTGACTGTTGACTAGTGTATTTAGGTTATTTAAGAATATTCTCTTTAGATTACTGCCTTATGGAAATACTTGAAGTATTTTTTACCAAGCGTAAAGATGGTATCCGGAGAAGTGAAAAAGATGTTCATCTTGTAAACAGGAAGTTGCGAAAATTGAGATTTGCAGCAATGAAATTAACATGGGCTTATAGAGGAGGGATATCCGCCGCTACAGGGGGTAGAACAGTGGACCTTGTGGTTGCTACTACTACACTCTAACCATCTCAGATATCCCCTTTGTGAGTGGTGAATAACTACAACAAACCATTTATTCGGTAGAACTGACAATAAGAAACTTAACAAAATATTTGGTTAATATGAACTAATGTATATTGCAATTAAATATTATTTTAAAGTAGTATTAATTTGATTAATACTATTTAATATTATTGATGAAGTACTAATTCATAAATTTATAAAATTGTCAAAAAATATTTTTTAAATTAACAAAATTATAGATAGTTTATTTGTAAATGTCACCATGCCATTTGTAAATAAATTTGCATTCTATTAAATATAGATGTAAAATGTTCTTGAGCCAGGACAATATCCCAGTTCAAATCAAATATTGATTACAGACCAAAAAAATACAAACGAAAAAACTAAAACAAATGAGCGTTGGCACGGCAGAAGTATTGCTGGGTAACTATACCTGCATATACACATACTTACATATGCAAGTCAATGAGATGCTTGTAAGATGGCATGTGTACTTTATTACTTGGTGCGATTTTTTAAACGCAAATTCGGCAAGTGAGTTGTGATTCTCGTTCGTTTGTGAAAATCATCTCCTTATAGAGGCCGGGTTTGATGTTGAAAAGTCGCTGCGAAGCCACCTGAATGAAACCTTTAGACAGGGTGGAAATCATGATAGTGGTAGTCTGCAGCCAAGTAATAAATGTCACCATGCCATTTGTAAATAAATTTGCATTCTATTAAATATAGATGCAAAATGGTCTTGAGCCAACACAATATCCCAGTTCAAAAAAAAAAAAAAAAACAAAAAATCCGTAGCCACGATTCGATGATGAGAACTTCTGGGTACAAAGCTGAACCCTACCTATGTGCCCTCATATGAACTCTTAAAATGTTACGGAATATTAACATAATATCAACTTTTTTGGAGGTTGTCCAAAAGAACTTCCTCAAAAGAGGGATTTGACTAAAGTGTGCTTCCTGTGGAAGTGCTTAAAATTTGTTGCTGGGTAGATATATAGGGTAGAATCGGTTATAAAATTAAGTACTGATTATATTTTCAAATTTTTTATTGGAAATGTTGAACTTTGCCATTTAATAATAGAACACAATATCAATCACATGACTACCACGACTGGCTCGGCAGTACCTCATCCGCTCAACCCAATTTTTCAGTACAGCCCAAAATCCACACCAAACAGTGACTCGTTGTGGATGCATTGGCTTCTCAATAGTCACGTGTGGCTTCTCTGAATCCCATATGCGGCAATTTTGCTAATTGACACAACCATCGAGATGAAAATGAGCTTCATGAAGGCTGAACTGAAGGCCAATCTCTTCCACATTTTGCAAATGTCCAACATAAACCTGAAAATAAAACAAGTAAAAACGGCCGGGCCGAACTTTATATACCCTCCACCATAATTGCATTCTACAGAGGCTGTCGATAGAAGTGCAATAATATTACAGGAAATATATATTTTTTAATATAGTCAAACCAAAACAAAAAACAAATACTGAAAAAATAATTTTATAAATAAATATAATATTTGTAATATTTAAAACAACGCCAATAAGTTTATACTATATATATATATTCAAAAAGTAAATATAAGACAGCAATCTTCAAAAAAACTTAAATACCATAAATATTGGAAGACAGTGGATGCTACAGTTGGTTGTATTTCCATTCTATTTTAATTCCAAAAGTACAAATTTTGAAAATCCATTATCTCACGTACATAGTGCAAAATAATCTAACTTCATGATTCAACCAATTTTTGCCGTAAAAGTAAAAAGTACGAATTTGGAAAAACCTTTTTATTTTGAGTGTCTAGACGAATGTATACACCGAATTCCATGATTCTAGCTGCGGCCATTTGGTTGGTACCATATTTATCCCCTTTTTCCCATTTTACCCCTTTTATTTACGAGTCTACGCAATTAGTATATCCCACACCGAATTTCATCATTCTAGCTGTAGTCGTTGAGTTTGTACTATTCTTATACCTCTGTACCCATTGTATCCCTCGTAAGTACGAATTTTGAAATAACTGTTATTTTATTTTTTAAGTCTACGCAGTCAGAGGAATGTATACTCCGAATTTCATGACTATAGCTGCGGTCATTTGGTTGGTACTATTTTTATCCCCTTTTTCCATTTTAACCCCAAAAAGAACGAATTTCGAAAAATCCATTTATTTTACGTGTCTACGCTATCAGAGGAATGTATACACCGTATTTCATTATTCTAGATGCAGCCGTTTGGTTGGTAATATTTTTATCCCTCTATTCCCATTTTACCCCTTAAAAGTATGGATTTGGAAAAAAATACTTTTACATAATGTATCTACTCAATTAGAGGAATCTACACACCGAATTTCGTGTTTCTATCTGTTGTCGTTTGTCGTTTTATCCCTTTTAGCCCCATTTTACCCCCTACGAATAAGAATCACTTTATGGTGCACGTTTTTGTTATAGGGGGTATGCGCATACACTATATCAAGTAAGAACAAGCAGACATATTGAAAAAATATGCTTTAATACTCTAAAATATTAGGGGTTATTATTGGTCCTTAGTCCTTGTGAGAGAAAAATTTTTCCCTTTGGGCAGATTTCGGCTAGTTTCAATTCCAACCGATCTATGGCTATAAGCCGCATTTATGGAAATTTTGGACTCCTAGCTCGTTTCGTTCAGATGCTAGCGTGCTTTGAACAGACGGAAATATTTCGAAATAATTGTGGGAATTTCTTGGAATTCGTTGTAGGCAACACTGACACGTATTTTCATATTTAGTTGCAGGAAAACAGCGGTTTGTTCGGTTGTTGTATCTGAAGATGTTTGCATGACAATGTTTTTTTCGTGGCTCTATTTCTATTAGGATTTACTTGTCTTCTCCAATATGAGATGTTACTACACCATTTCCAACAGAAAAGGAAGTTTTTGGAGAATATGAGAGCAAATGTGAAAAATGCCGAAGAATAAAGATATGAAATCGAAGAGCAAAAGCCATGACTATTTATTCAGTCATTTAAAATAGAGCGAACTACAAAATAAAAAAATGTATATTTTCTATGTGTTTCCAATGTAATCCAATCAAGTAATTTCATCTTACGAAGGAAATATTTGTTTTGACAGTGGAACAAAAATTTCCTTCGTAAGAATATATTATTGTCTTGAGTAGCTGAAATTCGAATGTATTATATTCAAAACAACAGCTTCAATCAAATCGATCACAAATCAAACAACACAAAAACTAAAAAAATATATTTTTATTTAACATTTTTTGTTCGAATTTATAAATTATAAAGCTTGCATTGTATCGCTCCTTAATTTGAATGTACCTTTTTTCCACAATAATTTATATTTTCTAAATGCCGTTTGGAAATGGTGTAACCATGTTGTTTCTATCCTCCACACTTCGTCCTCGGCAGCAATAGAGCAAAATTCAAATGACAGCTACTCTGATATCCAATACTGGAGCACAAACGTACGATACGTTCACGAAACAAAAAATCTGAATTTTATATGGTTTTGTGAAACTGTCACGAAATAAGTAAAAATTATGGATTTCCTTTTTTGGATTAGTTGTTGTATTCGGGCGTCGGAACAGGATATCCTTCTAGGAAGGGGGCTGACTGATGCTTATTTGCTGTTGCTGTATATATATATGTGTGTGTGTGTATTTTTGTATTGACTTTCAGCCATGCTCATCTATACGTTTGCTTGAGACTATCAATACATGCAGTCTGCCTGTGCGCCTGAGTGTTTGTTGTCTTATGTGCCATCGGAGGAGTTATGTGTGTCTTTCTGTTTATTTTATATTTATAACTTATTTGCCACGTTTCGCCTTTTTTGCTAGGATTTCTTCAGTTTCAATAACAGTCATCCATATATGCAGGAATGTAAAGAGGCACAGTGGGCCTTGCGGTGAAACAAATTGGAAAATGGAAGTTATTGCGGATTTTGTTAAAAATTTGGGGGAAAATATAATTACTTAAATCGAGACCAAAATTAAAAATGATAAAAATTTGACAACGTAATCGGTACCCAGCAAAAAGAGAGCTTCCAACGATGTGAAAAAAATGTTCATCTTGTGATTCGGAAGTAGTGAAAATTGGGATCTTCCAACCAATGAATTTAATATGGAGTTGTCTAAGGAGGTGTGTCCTTTATTTTGAAAGGCATACAAGTTTTTTTAAAATGTTGCAAAAGACCCACTTTTGCACAAGTTTCCATTTCTGTTTTAACAAGTCAAAATGGCGTTAAGTTCAGCTGGGTCTAACTTTATTTAAACTCCACAGAGGCTGTCGATTTTCGTATAAGTGCAGTAGTATTACAGGAAAATATAAAATTTTTAATATAACCATACCAAAACAAATACAAATATTAAAAACACTAATTTTATAAATAAATATATTTTTTATTATTTCAAACCACGCTTATAAGGCAAGGCTACCAATACGTTGATACTATATATGTATGACGAAATAATACTTCACGTCAATTCAAAATGTAAATATAAGACAGCAATCTTCAAAAAAGCTTGAACAGAGTTGGTTGTATTTCCATTCTGTTTCAATTCCAAAAGTACAAATTTGGAAAATCCATTATCTCTCACGTACACAGTGCAAAATAACCTATCTCCATGATTAAAAAAAATAAAAAAAATACGAAGTTGGAAAATATTTTTAATTTGCTTGTCTATGCAGTCAGACTAATGTGGACACCGCATTCCATGATTCTAGCTGCGGCCACTTGGTTGGTACCATTGTTATCCCCTTTTTCCCATTATACCCGCTTACAAGTATGAATTTCTCTCTCTCTCTTTATTTTATGTGACTACGCAGTTAGCGTTATGTACACACTAAATTTCATCATTCCAGCTGTAGTTGGTTAGTTGGTACTATTTTTATCCCTCTGAACCCATTATATCCCTTGAAAGTACGAATTTGAAAATATTTATATTTTTCGTGTCTACGCAGTCAGAGAAATCTATTCTACGAATTTCATGACTCTAGCTGCGGTCATTTGGTGGGTACTATTTTGATCCCCTTTTTCCATGTTAACCCCAAAAAGTACGAATTTCGAAAAATCCGTTTATTTTACGCGTCAACGCAATCAGAGGAATGTATATGCCAAATTTCATTATTCTAGGTGCAGCCGTTTGGTTGGTACCATTTTGATCCCTCTATTCCCATTTTATCCCTTAAAAGTACGAATTTGTACAAAATACTTTTACATTATGTATCTACTCAATTAGAGGAATGCACACACCGAATTTTGTGTTTATAGCTGTTGTCGTTTGGTAGGTACCATTTTTATACCGTTTTTGTCCCATTTCGTCCCTTACGAATAAGAATCACTTTATGGTGCACGTTTTTGTTATAGGGGGAATGCGCATACCCAACATCAAGTAAGATATATTGAAAAAAAACGCGCTTAAATACTCTAAAATATTAGACGTTATTATGGATATTTTAGTCCTTGTGAGGGAATTTTTTTTCCTTTGGACCGCTTTCGCCCAGTTTCAATCCCAACCGATCTACGACTATAAGATGCATTTGTGGAAAATTTTGACGTCCTAGCTCCTTTCGTTTAGATACTAGCGTGCTTTCAACAGTCAGACGGACGGACGGACATGGCTAACTCGTCTTAGAATTTTATGACGATCAAGAATATATAAACATGATAGGGTGTCAGGTCGATATTTCAAGGTGTTACAAACGGAATGACATAGTTAGTACACCTCCATCCTGGTGGTGGAGGGTATAAAAACTTTATCGCAAGATCAAAATCGCAAATGTCTTCGAAAAATCGTATAGCCTGTAGTGTGTGTAGGTAGCGTATACGTACTGTTGATTAAGGCTAATATTGCTCATACGCACTGTAGTCGTACTGTCCATTAGCAGAAACAGTGCTACAAGATATATGTTTCCTACCTAAACGGTGTTAAGAGTCATTCCTACGACGTTCATATGTTCCAGAAAGTTGTTTATTGAGATCTTAGGTAAATTTTTGTAGTTTATTGTTTCCTTGAATTTTGAACGGTTTGATACTTATGGAACTGGGGAAAAAGGTTAAAAAAGACATTTTTAAGGTTTTTTGCGATTTTGATATATTTAGTATAGTAGCTATAGGAGCATTTATAAAGGGAGGTAAATGTTTATAAAAGACGAAATATTAAACTAAATAGAATTTCAATAACTTATAATTGGATGATAACTTATTGATTAAATTTTAGTCGCCTTTATCAATGTTTTTTTGAATTGAATATCGATTTGTATTTAAGATAGACATGCGAGTAGACATGGAGAATGAAATATAAAAAAATATCTAGTTATTTTACAAATATAATTAAATGTAAATTCGTGTTAATTTCATCTATAAGCAAATAGGATTTATTTTATATTTTATACATTACTTAGCAGTTCAAGAATGAATATAATAAATAGTATCGGTGCAAGATATTTTTTTTCACAGAATAATATTTCCCTAGATTTTTGTCCGGTTTGACATGGCATGACACATTTATCAAATTATCCGTATTTGCTCAATTTTATAAATTATCATTTTATAATTTGTACTCTTCTATATGTACTCTTCTATATATGAATTAAGCTCTATTTGCCGATTTTCAAAAAAACAAGTAAGGAAAGGCTAAAGTTGTGCGGAGCCGACTCTATGGTACACTCCACTTTCTATCCTATTACAATTCAATTCGGTGAAAAAGTAAAAACGGGAAGGTTTTTTGTATCCTGTAAATGTCTGTGTTTGACAAAAAATATTAAATCGGACATTTGTATGAGGATATATTGAAACCTGGCACGAAATAGGTGAAATATAAAATGTATAGTTTGGCCAAAATCGGTTAAACTTTTGGGAGCAACATTTTTATTTGGGCTATTTTTAAATCCGAACCGATCTTACCTACTTTCACCTTAGTTTTGTTTAGCTGGACTATAAGATGTTGTGCCAATTTTAAAGAATATCGGGTACAATATGTGGTTTCTAGAGCGCAAAAGTCAAATCGGGAGCGACATTTGTTTAGGGGCTATATCTAAATCTGAACCGATCTTACCCAATTTTTGCATAGGTGTTTCTAGTTGGGTTATAAGATGTTGTGCCAAATTTAAAGAAAATTGGATACAATATGTGGTTTCTAGAGCGGGAAATGTCAAATCGGGAGCGACATTTGTATGGGGGCTATATCTAAATCTGAACCGATCTTACCCAATTTTTGCATAGGTGTTTATAGTTGGATTATAAGATGTTGTGCCAAATTTAAAGATAATCGGGTACAATATGTGGTTTCTAGAGCGGAAAATGCCAAATCGGGAGCGACATTTGTATGGGGCTATATCTAAATCTGAACCGATCTTACCGAATTTCTGTTGGATTATAAGATGTTGTGTCAAATTTAAAGAAAATCGGGTACAATATGTCGTTTCTAGAGCGGAAAATGCCAAATCGATAGCGACATTTGTATGGGGTTATATCTAAATCTGAACCGATCTTACCCAATTTCGGCATAGGTGTTCCCAGTTGGATTATAAGATGTTGTCCCAAATTTAAAGAAAATCGGGTAGAATATGTGGTTTCTAGAGCGGAAAATGCCAAACAGGACAGGAGCGGACAGACAGTCGGACATTGATAAAACGACTTAAAAAGTGATTCTAAGTCGATCGGTATACTTAACAATGGGTCTATCTCGCTTCCTTTTGGGTGTTACAAACAAATGCACAAAGACATAATACTCTCGTGGAGTGTATACAAATTGCTGTCAGAAGGTAAAATTAAAAAAAAAATATTTTTATATATTTTTTAATAACCTAAAAATTCGATTATTGTAAAATAAATTTTATATTTACAGCTTATGGTGTCAATAAGAAGCTCCATAAGGTTTGCGATGGAGTTCCTGGTACTTACTCTGAAACAATTATAAATGTGACTGCAGTCGAAATTAAAAATTTATAGCAGAAATAATGAAAACATCGTCCCACAGTGCCTGCCACTAGTTTCGCCATAACTGACAGTTGTCTGCCTGCTCATGTCTGACTTTGGGCAAACAAACGTTGAAACTATAGATCCACTCGTAGAGCAATAACTAAAACTTGTATAACAATTTCTAACAATAACTCAATGTCTTCAAAAGTTGTACAATGATGACAACTGAAAATAGACAAAAACAACACACAACGCCAAGCACAAGAGCAAGAGCAAAAAAAAAAACAAAACAAACAACGAACGAACGACAACAGCTAAGAACACCAGGATAAATTGAAGAGAATGAATGCCCATATGTACGCGAAGCAAATAATATGCGACGACATTGACTTTCAGCTGGCGCTAGATGTGTTACCACTTTGAGAAGCTGCAAATGTCGCACAAGTCTAACCATATACAGAGAGTCGATATACAAGCATATGTATGTCGAACTGGCTACACACCCATTGTTTATAAGGGTGTACTGGAAAAGTGTTGATTTCTTTTAATTTTAAAATCGGGGAATGGAAACCAAATTTTTAATTTCTCAAGTTTCTAGTCGAGGTAAGACCATTCTCAATTTATTTAGGGTATAACTCCATTACATGCTTTTATGAGTAAAGAGTAGTTTAAAGCTTCTCTAAAAAATTCATTGATTTAGAGCCGGCTCTAAACAGTTGCTGTCGTTCAATGAGAACAAAACTATATTCCGCACATCACATTGATTGATTTAAGTTCGCTCTTGCTCCTTGTATTTTGGCTCTGTAGGGATCTATTTTTTCCATTTTCTCGTATAAATTGCATCTGTTTGAAGCCGGCTCTAAACAGTAGGTCCCTCTTAGTGAGAGAAACTCGCTCTTGCTCCTTGTGATCTTGTCATCTTTAATTTCCTTTTCCCCTATTTCTCAGAACACTCTAATGTACATTCTACTGAAGATGGATTCGAAAAGTATTATTGCCACTGGGGCGGCCTTCTTCTGCGTCTAGCTAACCCAGGAATCTGGCACCCATTTTGGGTGGCCATAGCCCCAAACATCGCTTTGCCAGCTCTAGCTCTGCTAGGCGCTTACATACGTATGTACATACCTCAGCACCAATAAGTCTCGCTGTGAGACTTCTTTCCATTTTATCGCCACGTCTCCACCTTGTGTTGCCTCTGCTGCTGCTCCTCCCCGGCTGTTCTTGTCTTGGCCATAAAAGGAAATGCGATGTGGAATGTTCCTGTTCTGGTGTCGTTCGCATTGCTGCTGCTGCTGATGCTGTTATCGGCGGACGGAACAATTTGATTTTTGTTCATCGCGTGCGAATTGTACGTGACTTACGCGTATGACATATTTGTCTTTAGACATCATCCATTGATTTTTCTTCGGGGGAAACTTTGGCTGCGCCAGTGTTCTTCGTTCATCAGAGATTTTCGCATTTCAATTTCTATCCTGGTGTTGTCTGAGTGTATGTGCTCGCGCGGCGGAGTTATTGCAGATTGCCTGTCAGGTTTTGGATATAAAAACGAAAAAACAAAACGTTCTAGCGAAGTAGCAACCAACTCTCTTATGGCTTAAGGAGCTGGAGTCAATGATTTTTGTGATTTCTTTGGAGCAATTCCCTTTTGTACAAATGTCGAATTATGGTTTATCTTCAAGTGTATCGATGGTCTAACACTTGGTGTAAAGCGCGCCCGTGGATTGCATTTAAAGTGAATTCATTTTCCGTAGGAGACATAGCTGATTTGAAGTCAAAAATATACGGGAATTTTCGGAATCCAATCTTTGAAATAAATACCATTCTCGATCCACAATGCACTAAATTTATTTCGAGCTATACAAATGATCAAAAATGATGCAATAACATTGAATGTATAGAACATAAAAATCAGTTAAAGTATCAGTATTTTTTCATGAAATAACTAAAGCAAGTAAAAAATTCCTGCAATTGGTTAAACTCAAACAAAAATCAACAAGATTTTATTAAATTTTATTTATTTATTATTCGCAAAAACAGCTGCAATTTCAAAACTATGTGGATGTTTGTTAACAATAACTTAAGAACTAATAAAACCAAATGTTTATATATTCCCTTAATTTCTAAAAAAAAATACATAATTCCTTCATGTTAATATTGAGACAGAGACCTTTAATTTGTCCAAATCTGAAAATTTTAAAATAAGCATTACTAATACATTATCAGTTCTGACTGTTGCATAGAATACTATTCTGATATGGGTAAATCCATTGGAACGGGCGTAACATTTTTATTAATGCCATTACGACACCGGACTCTATCTGAAAGACGAAATAATCAAACCTATTGTTGTCTTTTGAAATTTAGTCAAAAATATGTTTTATGAGAAGTATAAACATTAGGGCGGGTTGATTTTCTTTCTAATAGTATAGCAAAATCGTAATCTACATTAAATTCTAAGAAAATTCTCCGAAGAAACAATGTATCTAAAATAAAATCCTAATCCGCACCTCTTGAAAAATTTATACGATTGGGTGAATATTTATACACTCCACGAGAGTATTATGTCTTTGTGCATTTGTTTGTAACACCCAAAAGGAAGCGAGATAGACCCATTGTTATTTATACCGATAGACTTAGAATCACTTTTTGAATCGATTTAACGATGTCCGTCCGTCTGTCCATCTATTCTTGTTATCAAAGTACAGGTCGCAATTGTGGCCAGAACCAAATGAAACTTTGCACAACAAAGTTTTTCGGGATAAGGACGAACGCTATTTAATTTGAAGAAAATCGGTTCAGATTTGGATATAGCCCCCATACGAATTTCACTCCCGATTTGACTCTTTTCACGCTAGATACCACATATTAAAACATATTTTCCTCAAACTTGGCAAAACATCTTACATTTCAACTAGAATCACCTATGGTGAAAATTGGTCAGATCGGTTCAGATTTAGATATAGCCCCCATACGAATTTCACTCCCGATTTGACTTTTTCTGCTGTAGAAACCACATGTTTTAACAGATGTTCTTCAAAATTGGCAAAACATCTTATATTTCAACTAGAAACACCCACGGTGAAAATTAGCCAGATCGGTTCAGATTTAGATATAGCCCCCATACGAATTTCACTCCCGATTTGACTTTTTCTGCTGTAGAAACCACATATTTTAACAGATGTGCTTCAAAATTGGCAAAACATCTTATATTTCAACTAGAAACACCCACGGTGAAAATGAGCCAGATCGGTTCAGATTTAGATATAGCCCCCATACGAATTTCACTCCCGATTTGACTCTTTTCACTCTAGATACCACATATTACAGCAGATTTTCCTCAAACTTGGCAAAACATCTTACATTTCAACTAGAAACACCTATGGTGAAAATTGGTCAGATCGGTTCAGATTTAGATATAGCCCCCATACGAATTTCACTCCCGATTTGACTTTCTCTGCTGTAGAAACCACATATTTTAACAGATCTTCTTCAAAATTGGCAAAACATCTTCTATTTAAACTAGAAACACCCATGAAACAGACCAAATGAGCCAGATCGGTTCAGATTTACATATAGCCCACATACGAATTTCACTCCCGATTTGAGTTTTCCGCTCCAGACCACGTACAAACCACAAACCACGTATTTTCATCGAATTACTTAAAATTGAGAACTGGAAGAACCTATTGTGAAATGGGTCACTTCATTACATGTTTGGATATAGCCGTGATACAAATATTTTTTTTCGATTTGACAAATTGAACCAGGACATATTAGCCTATGATTAGGAAAAATACAAAAATTCTTCCCGTTTTCACTTTTTTCCGAATTGAATTGTATTCTGATAGAAAGTGGAGTGTATCATATAGTCGGCCCCGCCCGACTTTAGCCTTTCCTTACTGGTTTTTTAATGAAAAACATTTTGAGTTTAGAAACAATATAAAGCGCAAAAGAACTACTTTACTAAACCATTTTATTCAGAAAATTCGATTTCTTTTTGGGAAAAGCTATTTTTTCTAAATTTTTTTTTTGCAAAGATGGACATATAAATTATCAAGTCGAGAGGCGCGGATCAGGATTTTATTTTAGACCTATGGTTTCTTCGGGGAATTTTCTTAGAATTGAAAGAAGATTTCGTTTTTGCTACATGATTTTTAATTTTTTTTTCGTTCATACAACTATAATAAACATTATAGTTGTTTATCGTCATTGTTTTAAATTATAAATTTATTTTGATTTTTTGGACGAATTCTGCTAATCATACTCTGTGAAATTGGACAAAAAGCATGAAATTCGATGTGTACATACTAGGGTTGGGGTCCGAAAATTCCCGAGCCGTTTTCTCGGCCAAAATTTTCCGTGAATTCCCGGGAACACGGGAAATATCAAAAAAAAATATTTTATTGATTATTTTGAGCACTAATTTAGTTTAACTATAAATGGGAATTTGTAATTAAAATTCATATATTTACATTACTGACAATAATAATGAGAATTTATTTACATTATATTACAACAAACAAAATTTTTAAATTCGCTAAGTCGCCATTTTCTTTCGTAAGCCAGCTAGGGGTACAAACTTTTTCTGAACACATTTTCTGGATCTTTATTGTGAAACAAAAAATTTCACCCTGACAATACTATGACTGACACATTGTTAATACTTAACCCCTCGTGCTATATGGTTTAACTTTAAATTTCTTGTTTTCCCAGAAGAATCGATTAAATAATAAAAGGTGAAAATCTTTTTAAAGAAGAATTATCTTAACATATGAAAAAAATAGGGATAAAATATAAATGTTATATTTCACGTAGAAACATAAACTCACCGTCACTGGGCCACCAATGGGTGTATTAAGGCACCATTTGTAGTTGGTCTGGTATACTCTGGTAAATTCATAAGTTTGAAGTTCTGTGGAATATTTTTCTTAGTTTTAGCTCAATTGAACTTATTTTAAGTTCACCTGTATCCTGATATTGACTAAAATTTCCATCAGTTTGGGCAAACATATACTTGGAATGATAAAAAAATATTATATTAATATTTAATATTTTTTCAAGAAATCTTCAGAAAAAAATCTTCAGTTGGAGTGATTAATTGTACTAAGTTTGAGGAAAAATTCAGTGAAATGTCAAGAGTTTAAACTTATTTTCAGTCAAATTTCCCTCAAATTATATAAAATGGCCTTTGCATTTATTCACTTTTATTTGTCCAAATTTCGCATGAATTATTTTTAAACGAGAATTAAAACTAGTCGAAATAATTAGTATGTCCCTTTCCAAAAACCTCCATAGAGCCTTGTCGACCCCTTAACCTTTTTTTGGCAAAAGTATACATTCCACTTAGAATCTTAGAAAGCGTACCTTTAAGTATTCCCATGAAATTTGAAACTAGAACACATTAGAAAGTAAATCTCCGCCTTTCATTTCCACCTTACTTGCAACAACAACAACAACGGCAACAAAAACAAAATATGTCATACAAAGTATGCGAAAAGTCAGGTTAATAAAAGTGATTGTCCGGTGCACGATCATGATCTGCACAGCACAAGGAACAGCGGAGCAGCTCCAGCCACAGTCGCCTATTGTTGGAGCAGTGACTTGGCAGAAAAAAAACATGCCAAGAAATCAGAGCAAACGGCTTGCTTACAGCCAGCTCGAAAATGGCTAGAAGACCAAAACACAAATGTGCTGGCAAGGGGCAAAGAGGGTAAACAATTTGTGGCAGATAAAAGACACTGACTGCAACCACTTCACCTCATTTTGTTGTTGTCGTCGTCGTCGTGGTTGCTTTGCTTTCGTAAAGATCGCTAAATGTGATCTTTAAGTAAAAGCACGTTTTGCTATTTGGCAACAGCGGAGATGCAATTCTAGCTTCGCAACCACTATCGGCGGACTCTGGGCCATGTTGCACTTTGTGCTGCGAACTGGTATGTGGAATTGTGGCAATGCCACAAATTTGCTTGGACTGCACAGCACAGCACTCTGCTGTTAAGAAGCTCTAGCTTACAAAATAGAATGCTTGGCCGAGTTTAGATTACACTGCAAAAGGTCAGTTCAATTTTGTGTGATTCCGTTTTCTTTTTGCCTTTTTTCAAAGCACTTTCTATTTGGTGCTGGTTTGGCTCGTTTGGATTGTTTTCAAATCGGACAATCGGTTCAACGGGTAACCCGTTGCCTTGTTAACAAATGGGCGGAGAAATGTAATTGAAGGTAATAACTTTTTATAGATTTTTAAATGAGAAAATTATGCGATATATATAATTATGTTGGAATTGATTGGTAAAACCGAAACCTGAGAGTTTGCACCGGGGGCAAATCGAAAGATATGTACACAGACATTTCGTATCAAGATATGAGAAGTGAAGTTTTTATGTTCACAATCATAAAACGGAATGATTGATATGTTTGAGAAAAGTGGTGTATGGTGCATGACTTAATTTGGCACCGTTTTACTCAATTTGTATATCCTTCAACATAGAAGGGGGAGCATATGTTATTTGCAACACTTTATAATTTAAATATATATATTCATGAATGTCATAACAGTCTATGTTTATGAAATCCTGCCCGCCTGTCTGTGGTAGACATACTGCAGTTCGCAGGAGTGATTTGCTGAATTGCGAGGATCACTATTTATATTGTGAGTCTTAGTAAAACCAAGTGTTGTTACCTGCTTACTGATATTTCCAATTTTGCCATGGCATTATTCAGTTTTTTTCAAGTTAAGTTATTTAAAAGTTATGTGTCAGCACAAAAATGGAATTAACTCGTGAACATCATTATTTACAACAATTTTCGATGTGGATTGCCCATCAATAGCCAGTGCGAAACGAGGTACAGGGGTTCAAATCATTTTTTGATAAAACTTCCCCCACCCCCTCCAGATGAATATCCCTCCTTCACCAATGATCTTGATCATTGCAAATGGGAGTGGGGAGCTGGAAATAAAACCATATTTAAACAGACATTCCTTATATACAAAACTAGCAGTACCCGCTGCGAAAAGGCTGTTATTTGTTGTTAGTTTTATCCGTCTCTGTTTTAGAATATTATTTATTTGATTTTCTTTTCTAAAATAGTAAATTGGAAACATTGCACTCATATACAGTAAAAGGAATGTGCTAGTCGATGTGCACTGTTTTAGCTGAACACCCTTCGTAAATATTTTTTTTATTTTTTACCCAGTTTTTAACAAAAAATTACAACCACAGAGCCTTTCATTCGAAAAAATAAAACATTTTTATGGCGCTTCTATATGGTCAGAGGAAATTAAATACTAAATTTCATGATTCTAGCTGTAATCCTAAAGTTGGTACCATTTCTATCCCTTTAAGTCCCGCTCTCTCCTTAAAAGTACAAATTTCGAAAACCCATTTAAGTTGCAAGTCTACGTTGTCAGAGGAATTTACGCAACAAATTTTACGACTACAGCAGCAATATTTTAGTTGGTACTATTTGTATCCCTTTTTATCCCGCTCACACCTTATAGGTATAAATTTCAGAGGAATTTACACACCAAATTTCACGACTATAGCTGCAATACTTAAATTAGTACCATAATTATTCCTTTTTGTCCCTCGTAACACTTAAAAGTACAAATTTTAAAAAATCCAATTTAATACATGGTCAGAAGAACTTACACATCAAATTTGAAGATTCTAGCTGCAATACTTTAGTTGGTACCATTTTTATCCCTTTTTGTCCCGCTCACCTCTTATAAGTACTAATTTCGAAAGATCCACTTTTACTGCGCTTCTATATGGTCAGAGGAATTTACATACCAAATTTCACGATTCTAGATACAATACTTTATTTGGTACCATTTTTATCGCTTTTTGTCCCGCCCAACCCTTTTTGAGTACAAATTTCGAAAAATCAATTTATATTGCAAGTCTACGTTGTCAGATAAATGTAAGTACCGATTTTCATGATTCTAGCTGCAATTCTTAAATTTGTACCATTTTTATCCCTCTTTGTGTCTTTCCTCCCTTAAAAGTACAAATTCCGAAAATTTCCTATTTGTAGCTCGTCTGCATGGTCATTTCAAGGAACATACCGAATTGCATGTTTCTAGCTACTGCCGTTTAGTCAGGACGAAGGTTCGATGTTTATCCCTTTTTGTCCCATTTTACCCCCTTAAAGTACGAATTTCGTAAAACCCTTTCTTAGTCGACGTCTACGTCATATTTGGGAACTACCTTGAAAATTTCATTACCATGGCTTCAGCCGTTTGGTCTGGGGCCTGGTCAATGATAAGTCAGTCAGTCAGTAACGCAACTCTTATATAAAGGGTGATTTTTTAAGAGCTTGATAACTTTTAAAAAAAAAAACGCATAAAATTTGCAAAATCTCATCGGTTCTTTATTTGAAACGTTAGATTGGTCCATGACATTTACTTTTTGAAGATAATTTCATCCGCTTAGTCCAATTTTGGCATTTCCACGTTTTTGAGTAACAGAGACCCAATTGGTGCGAACGGCGACGAATCGAAAATTGGTGGTCATCATTAACACTGGCCGATACAGCTGCGATATTTTCTTCAGTTCGCACTCTACGTAAGCGTGTTGGTGGTTTAATGTCCAACAATGTAAATTTGGTGCGAAATTTAGTCACAATAGCCCGAATAGCCGCTTCAGTGGGTCGATTAAACTGACCATAAAATGGAAGCGCGCAATGAACTTTCTTAACAGAGCACGCATTTTGATAATAAAATTCAATAATTTGCAAGCGTTGTTCGTTTGTAAGACGATTCATGATGAAATGTCAAAGCATACTGAGCATCTTTCTCTTTGACACCATGTCTGAAATCCCACGTGATCTGTCAAATACTAATGCATGAAAATCCTAACCTCAAAAAAATCACTCTTTATATATAGATTCGATTTGATGCCGAGTAATACATGTCTTTGTTATACGAAGTTCATGTAGTGAGATTAAGACTATAATTGAGAGAATAGAGCAGGTGATCTAGGAGTAGTTTGACCAGAAGATAACTAAATTCCTAACTTAATGTAGAACTTCGAACTTGCTTTCGAGTAACTAATATTATATGAATTTGGTGCATTTGGGGATAGCCCTTGTCCAATTTTAGCCACTAAATTTTATTTCTCACAAGATAACAAGCTACGATTAATAAAAAGTTAATTATTTGCTCAAAATAAAAAAATATTATTTCACATTATCACCAACTACATATAGGGTGGGCAATGTTATATTTTAAATTTGAATTACCGAATACTTTGACTTCGAAAGGTAGAATAACATGATTTTTTTTAAACAATTTGTAATTATGCAACCGACCTTCCTTTAGTATATCTGCATCTGAATAAATAATCGAACTCAAGATCTAAATTTTATTGAATTTTTTTATTTATTTTTCCAATATTCCGTTCTTAGCCTAAGAAATAGGATGAAAATGTAAATACAAATAAAAACACAACAAACATATTATGAAAAGGCACAACATCGGTCTGGAGTCTTCGTCAATTTCAGTGCAGAATATTATTTATTCAGACCCAGATATATTATCAAACAAAATTGGGAAATATTAAAAACTTACATTCAAAGTAGTGAGTCTTTAACACAAACTGTAAGAAATATACGTGGAAATTTTTCGTTTTTTCAGATGAAGCTCATCTTCATCTCGGTGGCTATGTCAATAAGCAAAATTGCGCCATATGGGGTTCAGAGAAGCCACACGTGACTATTGAGAAGCCAATACATCCACAACGGGTCACTGTTTGGTGTGGATTTTGGTGGGATTTGGGCGGCTTCATGCACCATGTACTGAAAAAAAGATTTGATCGGATTTGGTACTGCCGAGTCAATCGTGGTAGTCATATGAATGATATTGTGTTCCATTATTAAATGACACAGTTCAACCTTTCTAATAAATCAGAAAAATAATCAGTACTTTTTTATAGCCGATTCTAATTTAAAATTTTATTAGCCCACCCTATATTTGTAACAAAAAAAAATCAATAAATTTGGTTTGTGTTGACTTGTTTTTGACTTAGCCTTGATGACCACAAATTTGACTTACACTAGATAATTATGCTGTTGGTGACAACTTTAAAAAATAATTTGTATTTAGATTTTTGTTATCGCAGTTTAAGGAAAAGCAGCCCTAATACAAGTTAGGAGTTTTCAACAAATGTGGTGATATTTTCAGTCCTTACGATCTTATTTATTTAAATTTTAATATTGACGTTGGAATTTTGTATAAACTTATTTCTTGTATAAATAGATATTTGAAATGTCTCTGATTACACATATGTGTTGTGGTCTTAGTATATCTTAGTGGTAGAATTAGTGGACATTTATAGTAATTTTTAGTGAGACAATTAAATACATTTTGTAAAAATGTAACAAAAAACAAGTAAAAAAGGTGTACAATTAGGATTTATATACCATCCACCATGGATTGAAGGAATCATACACCGGCAGAATAGAAGGTGCCGACTTCACTTATAAGTGCAACCAAATAGTAGACAAATTATGATTTTCTTTTGCTGATAGCGATACTTGTTAAATAAATTTGGATGTTTCATTATTTTGAAATAAAATTAAGTAATTAAAAGACCACACTCACTTAGGGACGTGTCTACAAATATGTTTTTTATTGCCTGATACCACTTGACTATATATATATCAAAGTAATTCTTCAAACAGGCAAAGTACGAATTTCGAAATTCCATTATCTTTTGGGTTTACAATGGAATGTATACACTTAATTTTACGATTCTAGCTACAGCCCTTTGCTTTTTACCAGCTTTATCTCCCATTACGCCATTTTATCCCTAAGAGTACGAATTTGCAGAAAGACTTTTTTTGAGCGTTTACGAAGTCAGACAAATTTATAAATAGAATTCATGATTCTAGCTGCAGCCGTTTGATTGGTTTTATTTGTATCCCCTATTGCTCCGTTTTCCCTAAAAGATCAAACTTCCAAAACAATCCTTTACGTTGCGTTTCTACACAATCAGAGTAATGTACATGCCATACTTTCGGATTACCTATCTGCAGCCATTTGTTCGGCACCAATGTAATCCCTTTCGGGCCTAGAAAGTACGAGAGTCGAAAGATCGAAAGATTAAATTTATACCTTTTCCCACCGTTTCCCTATAAAAGTAATAAAATGTTCTAGCTGCAGCCAATTTTATCAATTTTTCCACATTTCCTTCCTGAAAGGTAAATTTTTGAAAATTAGCTACAGCTGTACCAATGCTATCCCTTTTCTCACTGTTTCCAAATAAAAGTAAAAAAATTCTAGCTGCAGCCATTCGGTCGTACCAATTTTATCCCTTTTTCCACATTTCCCCACTGAAAATTACAATTTTGAAAATCACTTTATTTTACGTCTACATGCGGTATATACATTCCTTATTCTAGCTGCAGTCGTCCTTTTATGCCCACCACATCCAGGATGGGGGTATACTAACTTTGTCATTCCGTTTGTAACACCTCGAAATATCGACATGAGACCCTATAAAGTATATATATTCTTGATCGTAATAAAATTCTAAGACAAACTAGCCATGTCCATCCGTCCGTGTGTCCGTCTGTTGAAAGCACACTAGAATCTAAACGAAAGGAGCTAGGATGTCCAATTTGTTCATAAATCGGTTGGGATTGCAGTTGTGCAAAATCGGTCCAAAGGGAAAAGTTTTTCCCTCACAAGGAATAAAAATACACATAATAACCTGCAATATTTTAGAATATATAAGCATATTTTTTCAATATATCTGCTGTACTTATTTTTTTGATATTGGTACATAATTGATGTATTGATTGATTGATTTGATGGTACATAAAGTGGATTTTCTTCGTAGGGGGTGAAATGGGGCAAAAAGGGATAAAAATGGTGCATATTAAACGACAACAGATAGAAACGCGAAAGTCGGTGAGTACATTCCTCTAATCGAGTGTACATTCCTCTAAAAGTATTTTTTCCAAAATCGTAATTTTAAGGAACAAAATGGGTGAACTTCGGTGTATACATTCCTCAGATTGCGTACACACGTAAAATAAACGGCTTTTCGAAATTCGTACTAACCCCAAAAAGGAATAAAAATAGTACCAACCAAATGACCGCAGCTAGAGTCATGAAATTCGGAGTATAGATTCCCCTGACTGCGTAGACATGAAAAATACAAGTTTTTTTTCCAAATTTGTACTTTTAAGGGACACAATGGGTACAGTGGGATAAAAATGGTACCAACAAATCGGCTACAGCTAGAATGATGAAATTTGGTGTGTACGTCCCCTAATTGCGTAGACAAATAAAATAGAGAGATTTTTTGATAGTCTTACTTTTAAGGGGGTAAAATGGGAAAAAGGGTATAAAAATGGTGGCAGCTACAATCAT
>OX377621.1:155877011-156056707 GCA_947397865.1 Polietes domitor | reverse complement strand
TCCTCCTATAGCTACTATACTAAATGTATCAAAATCGCAAAAAACCTTAAAAAAATGTCTTTTTTAACCTTTTCCCCCAGTTCCATAAGTATCAAACCGTTCAAAATTCAAGGAAACAATAAACTACAAAAATTTTACCTAAGATCTCAATAAACAACTTTCTGGAACATATAAACTTCGTAGGAACGATTCTTAACACCGTTTAGGTAGGATTCTTGTATCTTGTAGCACTGTTTCTCTTAATGGACAGTACGACTACAGTGCGTATGAGCAATATTATTCTTAATCAACAGTACGTATACGCTACCTACACACACTACTGCCTATAAGATTTTTCGAAGACATTTGCGATTTTGACCTTACGATAAAGTTTTTATACCCTCCACCACCAGGATGGGGGTGTACTAACTATGTCATTCCGTTTGTAACACCTTGAAATATCGACCTGAGACCCTATAAAGTTTATATATTCTTGAACGTCATACAATTCTAAGGCGATCTAGCCAAGTTCGTCTGTCTGTCCGACTGTTGAAAGCACGTTAGTATCTATACGAAAGGAGCTAGGACGTCAAAATTTTCCACAAATGCATCTTATAGTCGTAGATCGGTTGGGATTGAAACTGGGCGAAAGCGGTCCAAAGGAAAAAAATTCCCTCACAAGGACTAAAATATCCATAATAACGTCAAATATTTTAGAGTATTTAAGCGCGTTTTTTTTTCAATATATCTTACTTGATGTTGGGTATGCGCATTCCCCCTATAACAAAAACGTGTACCATAATGTGATTCTTATTCGTAAGGGACGAAATGGGACAAAAACGGTATAAAAATGGTACCTACCAAACGACAACAGCTATAAACACAAAAATCGGTGTGTGCATTCCTCTAATTGAGTAGATACATAATGTAAAAGTATTTTGTACAAATTCGTACTTTTAAGGGATAAAATGGGAATAGAGGGATCAAAATGGTACCAACCAAACGGCTGCACCTAGAATAATGAAATTCGGCGTATACATTCCTCTGATTGCGTAGACGCGTAAAATAAACGGATGTTCGAAATTCGTACTTTTTGGGGTTAAAATGGAAAAATGGGATCAAAATAGTACCAACTAAATGACAGCAGCTAGAGTCATGAAATTCGTAGAAAACATTTCTGTGACTGCGTAGGCTCAAAAAATAAAAGTTTTTTTCCAAATTCGTACTTTCAAGGGCTACAATGGGTACAGAGGGATAAAAATAGTACCAACTAACCGACTACAGCTAGAATGATGAAATTTAGTGTGTACATAACGCTAACTGCGTAGTCACATAAAATAAAGAGAGAGAGAGAGAGAAATTCATACTTGTAAGCGGGTATAATGGGAAAAAGGGGATAACAATGGTACCAACCAAGTGGCCGCAGCTAGAATCATGGAATTCGGTGTCCACATTCGTCTGACTGCATAGACAAGCAAATTAAAAATATTTTCCAACTTCGTATTTTTGTTATTTTTTTTTAATCATGGAGATAGGTTATTTTGCACTGTGTACGTGAGAGATAATGGATTTTCCAAATTTGTACTTTTGGAATTGAAATAGAATGGAAATACAACCAACTCTGTTCAAGCTTTTTTGAAGATTGCTGTCTTATATTTACATTTTGAATTGACGTGAAGTATTATTTCGACATACATATATAGTATCAACGTATTGGTAGCCTTGCCTTATAAGCGTGGTTTGAAATAATAAAAAAATATATTTATTTATAAAATTAGTGTTTTTAATATTTGTATTTGTTTTGGTATGGTTATATTAAAAATTTTATATTTTCCTGTAATACTACTGCACTTATACGAAAATCGACAGCCTCTGTGGAGTTGAAATAGCGAACTTAACGCCATTTTGACTTGTTAAAACAGAAATGGAAACTTGTGAAAGGTGGGATTGCAAAACTTTAAAAAAATTGTATGTGTTTCAAAATAAAGGACACACCTCCTAAGACAACTCCATATTAAATTGATTGGTGCAGATCCCAATTTTCACTACTTCCGAATCACACGATGAACATTTTTTTCACATCGTTGGGAGCTCTCTTTTTGCTGGGTACCGATTACTTTGTCAAATTTTTATCATTATCATTTTTAATTTTGGTCTCGATTTAAGTAATTATATTTCCCCCCCAAATTTTTAACAAAATCCGCAATAACTTCGATTTTCCAATTTGTTTCCCCGCAAGGCCCACTGTGCCTCTTAACATTCCTGCATATATGGATGACTGTTATTGAAACTGAAGAAATCCTAGCAAAAAAGGCGAAACGTGGCAAATAAGTTATAAATATAAAATAAACAGAAAGACACACATAACTCCTCCGATGGCACATAAGACAACAAACACTCAGGCACACAGGCAGACTGCATGTATTGATAGTCTCAAGCAAACGTGTAGATGAGCATGGCTGAAAGTCAATACAAAAATACACACACATATATATATATACAGCAACAGCAAATAAGCATCAGTCAGCCCCCTTCCTAGAAGGATATCCTGTTTCGCCGCCCGAATACAACAACTAATCCAAAAAAAGAAATTCCATAATTTTTACTTATTTCGTGACAGTTTCACAAAACCATATAAAATTCAGATTTTTTGTTTCGTGAACGTATCGTACGTTTGTGCTCCAGTATTGGATATCAGAGTAGCTGTCATTTGAATTTTGCTCTATTGCTGCCGAGGACGAAGTGTGGATGAGAAAAATAACACACACCACGGGGCAACACCATTTCCAAATGGGATTCAGAAAATATGTGTAATATTGGGAGCAAGGTAAATTCAAATTAAGGACCGATACATTGCATTGTGTTAGAATTTATAAATTCGAAGAAAAATTGTGAAAAAAATATATTTTCTTAGTTTTTGTGTTGTTTGATTTGTGATCGATTTGATTGATGTTGTTGTTTTGAATGTAATACATTTGAATTTCAGCTACTCAAGCCAATAATTTCTTCTTACGAAGGAAATTTTTGTACCACTGTCAAAACAAATATTTCCTTCGTAAGATGAAATTACTTGATTGAATAGCTGAAATTCAAATGAATTACAGTGGAAACACATAGAAAATATATATTTTATTATTTTGTATTCGCTCTATTTTAAATGACTGAATAAATAGTCATGGCTTTTGCTCTTCGATTTCATCACATTTTTCACGATTTTTTCACATTTGCTCTCATATTCTCAAAGATTTCCTTTTCTGTTGGAAATGGTGTAGTAACATCTCATATTGGATAAGACAAGTAAATCCTAATAGAAATAGAGCCACGAAAAATAACGTTGTCATGCATACATCTTCAGATACAACAAACAAACAAACCGATGTTTTCCTGCAACTAAATATGAAAATACGTGTCAGTGTTGCCTACAACGAATTCCAAGAAATTCCCACAATTTTTTCGAAATATTTCCGTCTGTTGAAAGCATGCTAGCATCTAAACAAAACGAGCTAGGAGTCCGAAATTTCCATAAATGCGTCTTATAGCCGTAGATCGGTAGGGATTGAAACTGGCCGAAATCTGCCCAAAGGGAAACATGTTTCTCTCACAAGGACTAAGGACCAATAATAACCCCTAATATTTTAGAGTATTTAAGCATATTTTTTCAATATGTCTGCTTGTTCTTACTTGATATAGTGTATGCGCATACCCCCTATAACAAAAACTTGCAACATAAAGTGATATTTATTCGTAGGGGGTAAAATGGGGCTAAAGGGGATAAAGGGGATAAAAATGGTACATATCAAACGACACCAGCTAGAAACACGAAATTCGGCGTATACATTCCTCTGATTGCGTAGACGCGTAAAATAAACGGATTTCTCGAAATTCGTACTTTTTGTGGTTAAAATGGAAAAAGGGGATAAAAATAGTACCAACCAAATGACAGCAGATAGAGTCGTGAAATTCGGAGCATACATTCCTCTGACTGTGTAGACAAGGAAAATAAACTGATTTTTCGAAATTCGTACTTTTTGGGGTCAAAAAAATAGAAAGGGATAAAAATAGTACCAACCAAATAACAGTAGCTAGAGTCATGAAATTCGGAGTATATATTCTTTTGACTAAGTAGACATGAAAAATAAAAGTTTTTTCCAATCTCGTAATTTCAAGGGATACAAATGGGTACGGAGGGATAAAAATGGTACCTACCAAACGGCAGTACCTCGAATAATGAAATTCGGTGTATACATTCCTCTGATTGCGTAGACACTTAAAATAAACAGATTTTTCGAAATTCGTACTTTTTGGGGTTAAAATGGAAAAAGGGGATACAAATAGTACCAACCAAATGATAACAGCTAGAGTCATGCAATTCGGAGTATACATTCCTCTGACTGTGTAGACACGGAAAATAAACGGATTTTTTGAAATTCGTACTTTCAAGGAATACAATGGTACAGAGGGATAAAAATAGCACCAACTAAACGACTACAGCTAGAATGATGAAATTCTAATTTCGTAGAAACGTCAAGGGGGTAAATTGGTAACAACCAAATGGGCGCAGCTGGAATCATGGAATTCGGTGTATACATTCCTCTGACTGCATAGACACGCAAAATAAAAAGTTTTCTCCAATTCGTCTGATAATGGATTTTCAAAATTTGTACTTTTGGAATTAAAATAGAATGGAAATACAACCAACTGTAGCACCCACTATCCACCAGTATTTATGGTATTTAAGATTTTTGAAAATATAATTATAAGAACATTTATTTTTTGAATTGACGTATTGGTAGCCTTGCCTTATAAGCGTGGTTTGAAATAATTTAAATATTATATTTATTTATAAAATTATTTTTTTCACTATTTTTTATTGGTTAGGTTTGGCTATATTAAAAACTTCTACGAAAATCGATATCCTCTGTGGAATGCAATTCATGGTGGAGGGTATATAAAGTTCGGCTTGGCCACCGTTTTTACTTGTTTTCTTTATTCTGTATTTTGACGGCTCCACTTTTATCCCTTTTCTACATTTCCCCTCTTAAAAATATGTATTTCGAAAAATACTTTTATTTTTTTTATTTATTATGAATTACAATACAAAGTAAATTTATATTCTAATTTTGGGTCCAGGGATTGAGCCGGGGTGACTAAAACCATTGTAGCTAGTTATTGCAGCGACAGACCAGAGCCTCTGGTGGAAATCGAACCCACGACCCACACGCTGATAGCCGAGCACGCTACCGACTCGACTACCGGGTCGCTCAGTATTTTTATTTTATTACCCAATTAGATGAATATACACACTGAGTTTCTTGTTTCTAGCTATTTTCGTTTTTCCATTCGGTTCCATTTGTATCCCTGTTTGTCACGTTTCACGCCCTACAAATAAGAATATTCGTGCTAAATATAAGTAGATTTCTTCTAAATGGATGTTGACATATTCTAAGTATTAGGGGTTATTTGGAGTATTTTCTGTCCACGTTAGGGAAAATTTTGTTCGTCTGGACCGATTTCGCCCATTTGCAATCCCAGCAATTTCGTTTAGATTCAACAACTGGACGGACATTGTTAAATTGTCATAGAATTTTATCAGAACCTTTGTAGGGTCTCAGGTCGATATTTCAAGGTGTTACAAACGGAATGTCAGACGTAGTATATCCCCATCCTCTGGCGGAGAGTATAAAAACTATTTGAACCCAGAACAATTCACTCACAGAAACCATAATGGGGGGAAATTCACAGGAATACCTCCGTCGATTTGGCAACATTGGCGTTTCTGTTTATGATGTGCTATCATAAACACTGTAACACATTCTCTGTCCTCATACTCCGCCTTGTGGAACGAGCTGGTTGGCTGCTTGGATGACATTGTTTCAGTATAAGTTTCACATCCGTGCCACATGAAAATTCAACAACAACATCAGAAAGTCTATAACCGATGAACGTGTGGCGTGTGAATTGATGAGTTAGACAGCAAACCAAAGCACAACGAAAAAGCAATCATATGAAATATTTAAATTCGCTAACAGAAGGAGAGTTATTTGATTGTCGAATCGAATCAAATGTTGGTATAGGAAATACACGTAGTAGAGATAATGAAGTTGGACATCGTAAACTTCACAAAATCTGCAGTAACGAACTTTACAAGTGCCATTCGTAGAGTGTTCAACATTTAATAAATTTTGTCATAAACGGAAATGCTATATATACCTCAATGGTCTCTTGAGAATTCAAATTCAAAATGAGTTTAGTAACATCAAGAGAACTTTCTCGAAAAATCTTCTGTCAGGACTCTATATATAAATTTCTATTAAACTGAATCGTTATAATAACTTTTTCTATTTAAAAACTATTCTCTCAATGCGTCAGGAAAGATTGTGACAACACCTCACATTTTCCTTGAAACACGGAAGTGCTCTATTTCTATTTTCTTGCTAAATTTGTTTCTGCTAAATTTGCATTTAGCGTGTATTTTCTTGTAAGAATCTTAACCTAAATTGCACACACGCATGTGTGCATGTGGCTAAAGTCCAACAATTCACATTAATCTCTGGCAAACTCAACTAAACTTTGTGGTATTTCCTTTCACAGAAATGCATTAAAAGCATCTGTTGCATACGGTTAAGTAAACGAGAAATTGAAGTGACCATGGCATGTCATGGCATGGCCAAAGTGTTCGGGAGGGGTGATGCAAGGATTTGAATTTAGAACAATAGAAAACGAAAGTGTAAGTGAAATAGTTGAGGATGATGCGACAGAAATGGTGGAAAATGTCTTGTCCTAGTCCAACTACTAATGGAGGAAATATGGAATCTTCAAGGATAATTTAATATTTAAGATGATATCAGCAGAGTTTCTTATAAATGACAATATTAGAAGACAAGATATAGAATTTTAGTTATAGATGTTATAGAATTATATAAAGTTTAAATATGAATTAAAAATAAACGTAAAAAGTAAAACTAAAAATTTTGTTGTATGCATTTAGGCATACTGACTCATAAATCAAGACAACATTTTTTTATTTAAAAAATTTATTATTTTTATTATTTATTATTTAAAAAGTTCCAAATTTTCATGGAGGTACCTTTAATATTTGTATTTTCGTTTTAGAAATAAAAGATAGCACCCGCTTAAATGTTCAACTAAAGGAACTTATATTGACTAAACAAATTTCAAAACTCAATTTAACATTCCATTTCCAGGTATAGACTGGTGTCGTAACAGGATTTCCGTCCAAATGTCACATCCGTTACAATTAAGATATCCTATATTTCCTATACTCCTAAAGAGATGTCGGTAACGATTACTTTAGCAGAAAGTGTATGAACTACTCTTTTGATTAGCAAATATAAATAAAGGCATGTAATGAAAGAACGTTACTGAATTCAAGAAAATATTTAAAACCTCAAGATTTTCTTCAAAGCTAAGGTCACATCCGTGACGCTCTAGTTTGTTGTACATCTCCAATATTTAAAACATTAAGACTTATTTACATTTGCAATAATATTCCGATTAACCTGACGTTTGCAAGTGGCAGTATAGTAAAAATCTCAGTCAATGAATATGGGAGATATTTAAACATATTTAAAGAAAAGTGTCACACCCGTTCCAATGGACTCACGCTATAACTATATATGTGGATACCATTTTTATCCACTTTCGCCACATTCTCTCCCTAAAAGTACAAATTTTGAAAATTTCTTTATGTTTCAGATGTTGTTTTTAGCAGTTTTTATACCCTCCACCTCCCCGGATGGGGGTATACTATGTTTGTCATTCCGTTTGTAACACCTTGAAATATCGACCTGAGACCCTATAAAGTATATATATTCTTGATCGTCATAAAATTTTAAGACGATCTAGCCATGTCCGTCCGTTCGTCTATCCGTCTGTTGAAAGCACGCTAGCATCTAAACGAAAGGAGCTAGAACGTTCAAATTTTCTACAAATTCGTCTTATAATCAAAGATCGGTTGGGATGGAAACGGGGCGAAATCGTCCCGAAGTGAAAAATTTTTCTCTCACAAGGACTAAAAATACCCATAATAATCCCTAATATTTTAGCGTATTTAAGCATGTTTTTTCAATATGTCTGTTGATATTTGGTATTCGCATTCCCCTTATAGAAAAACGTGCACCATAAAGTGATTCTTATTTGTAGGGGGGTGAAATCGGGCAAAAAAGGGATAAAAATGGTACATATTAAACGACAACAGCTAGAAACACGAAATTTGGCGTGTACATTCATCTAATTGAGTTGATACATAATATTAAATTATTTTTTCAAAATTCGTACTTTTAAGGGGTAAAATGGGAATAGAGGGTTAAAAATGGTACCAACCAAACGGCTGAATTCGGTGTATACATTCCTCTGATTGCATAGACAAGTAATACACACGGATTTTTCAAAATTCGTACTTTTTGGGTTTAAAATGAAAAAAGGGGATAAAATAGTACCAATAAAAGGACTGTAGTCATGAAATGAAATGACCTAGAGTCATGAAATTCGGAGTATACATTAGGGCGTACCTCAAAAAAAAAGTTAGCCGTACACCTTCGAATATGAAGTATTATTGAAAGGTAGTTTCAAAATTTTTTTTTTACTTTTTTATGCCGAACGTAGGGGTCGCGCTTTTACATTTTCTATATAACTTCTGCATTTATAAACGGATTTTAAAGTGTGATACATCGATGTTTTTGTCTCGACGAGGCCGATTTTTTTGTCTTTGAAGTCATAAAAAAAAAAAAAAATTTTTTTGAAACTACCTTTCAATAATACTTCATATTCGAAGGTGTACGGCGAACTTTTTTTTTACTTGTAACCTGGTACGCTCTAGTATACATTCCTCTGACTGTGTAGACACGGAAAATAAACTGATTTTTCGAAATTCGTACTTTTTGGGGTCAAAATAGAAAAAGTTGATATAAATAGTACCAACCAAATGACCGCAGCTAGAGTCATGCAATTCGGAGTATATATTCCTTTGACTACGTAGACATGAAAGATAAAAGGTTTTTTTCCAAATTCGTACTTTCAAGCGATACAATGGGTACGGAGGGATAGAAATGGTACCAACCAAGCGGCTGTACCTAGAATAATGAAATTCGGTGTATACATTCCTCTGATTGCATAGACAAGTAAAATACACGGATTTTTCAAAATTTGTACTTTTTGGGGTTTAAAATGAAAAAAGGGGATACAAATAGTACCAACCAAATGACCGCAGCTGGAGTCATGCAATTCGGAGTATACATTCCTCTGACTACGTAGAAACGGAAAATAAACGAATTTTTCGAAATTCGTACTTTCAAGGGATACAATGGTACAGAGGGATAAAAATAGTACCAACTAAACGACTACAAGGGGGTAAAACTGGTACCAACCAAATGGTCGCAGCTGGAATTCGGTGTATACATTCCTCTGACTGCATATACACGCAAAATAAAAAGCTTTTTAACAAATTCGTAATTTTTCTTGTACGGCAAAAATTGGTAGATTCATGAAGTTAGGTTATTTTGCACTATGTACGTCTGATAATGAATTTTTACTTTTGAAATTAAAATAGAATGGAAATACAACCATTTAAGCTTTTTGAAAATATAAATATAAGAATATTTATTTTTTGATTTGAAATAATAATAGTTTGAAATAATTAAAATTTTACATTTATTTATGAAATTATTTTTTCAATATTTGTATTTGTTTTGGTTTGGCTATATTAAAAAAATATATTTTCCTGTAATATTACTGCACTTGTACGAAAACCGACAACCTTTGTGGAAAGCAATCCATGGTGGAGGGTATATAAAGTTTGGCCCGGCCGAACTTAACGCCGTTTTTACTTGTTTTTTTTTCACTTGTACCATTTTTGTCCCTTTTTTTGTACCATTTCCTAAAAGTATGAACTTCTTTATAGTTACAAGTGGAATAGAGTTCATAAATTGCTTTAAAACGCCAAATAGTAGGGTTTATTGGGTATATTTGTATATTTGTTGCTTGTTTAAGGGAAATTCCCTCTGGACCAATTTCGGGACGTTATTAGAAAATATTGACTTCCTAGTTCCTTTTGTCGTCATTAATTTTATGACGATCAGAAATGTGTATATGGTCTCAGGATGATATTTCCAACTTCCTATAAACAATTCTTGATAAAATGATGATATTTATATTCACTTCTTCTTTCTGTATTTGTTTCAAAATTCCCCACTGTGAACTGTACAGCAAAAGTACTTTGCCTGCAGATAACTCAGTCCTGATATGAGAACATAGTCAAGACTTCTGTTTTCCTGTTACCAACCTTACTTTGCATACATATATTTGAGATTATGTGTGTACGTAGATAAATACTAGCAAAGCAAATGGTTGGTTGCAAGTTTAACTGGAACGGAAGACAACATTACAACGAAACTAAGTATTACAAAGTTTGACCGAAATATGCCATAAATTCTCACAAGAGAAAAAAAGCTCAGGAAATACACAAACAAAACACATATTTTAGTATTAGACCAAACAAATATGAAAACCATAGCTTTCGGTTTGGGAAAATCTTTTGCATAGGAAACACAAAACACAGACGGAGAAAGGTAGCTGTAGTACAGCTCTTAAGTGCTGTGAAGATTTTAAGAACGAAAGTGTTTTATATGTATCAGGAAGATCAACAAGACCAAAGGCAGACAATTCCATTAAAAGTGTGGCTTGAGTTTTAGGTTTATAATACACCATCACAAAAAAGACAAGTGCAGACAGTACAAGCCAAGAATAATCTGCCAAAATATGGTTCTCGGTGTTACTGACCGATAATGACTTTCCCATCATTTGCTATTGCTATTCACATTGCTCTTGCTCTTCTTCTTCTGGTCGATATCTTGATTATCAACTTCACAACATTTTAGTCCTTTGGCTCTCATGGTTAATGTGTTGTTCTCCTTATCCTGCTCATCGTGTCACCATCAATCGCCCCGTTTTTTTTTTGACTTAATAAGATCTTAATTTAAAATCTTTTGTATTCTGGGTTCAATCAATCATTGATGATTGATTTTGCTCTGGTTGCAGTACCTTTCCCTTCACCATTTTTTTCTTGCTTCCAATCTTTTTCCTTTCTGTTCCTTTCATTTCCTTTCTTTTTTCATTGCGCCAGAGAGTGTTAATGGCCACTACACCTTCCATTCATGATGCTCTTGTTTTCAAGGGTCAACACCAGAGTTCAATGTATTTTGGAGCACAATCTGAATAAATGGTGTTGGTGGCGATGGCGGTGTGCATGAATGCTGTGTGGAAAGTCTTAGCCTTTTATATGTACATGAGCATATATGGCAGAATAAGTTGGCCTGGGATTATGGTTTATTGCTATTTATTTGGTGTATTTCTGTACGGTAACAGTATCGTATATTTGGCGAATGGAGAGTGCAGTCGATTAAGGTGACCACGTTGTGATAATATGGTTTATGGGGATAGTTAGAAAATGGAGTTTCCTTCGGAAGCTTTGAAAAGATCGGCACTATTGCTAAAGCTAAGCCACGTCGAGCTCCACGCGAACGGACACACACCTTCAGCAGATTATTCTCACACAAAAGAGTGAAAGTTACGGAAACTTTGAAAACTTGCTATCTACTCGAGGCTGAACTTTATAAACAAATTTTACGCAGCCTCTAGATTGATTATATTTTTAAATATATTGGACAATGATCACCAAGCCTACTTCATATTATAAAAGAAAAAGAAAATATTGAACACTTTATCGGCAATTACATTGTCTCCTGGAGGTGATGCTCTCAATACAGACATATTAACCAGCACAGAGCTCCATACTAATACTTGCTAAAAACAAGTAAGGAAAGGCTAAAGTCGAGCGGGGCCGACTTTATGATACACTCCACTGTCTGTCGGAATACAATTCAATTCAGTAAAAAAGTGAAAACGGGAAGATTTTTTGTATGTTTCCTACTCACAGGCTAATATGACCTGGTCCAATTTGTCATATCGAGAATAATATTTGTATCGGGGCTACATGGAATGAAGTGACTAACTTTCACAATAAGTCCTTCAAGTTGAAGTATAACGTGTTATGCTCAATTTTAAGAAATTCTCTGAAAATACGCGTTTTCTGGGGGAACGAAATTTGTATGAGAGCAATATGTAAATCTGAACCGATGTGACCCATTTTCACCATAGCTGTTCCTAATTTTGCCATGTTTGTTTTGCCAATTTTGAAGAAAATCTGTTAAAATATGTGGATTCTACAGCGGAAAAAATCAAATTGGGAGCGAAATTTGTATGGGAGCTATATATAAATCTGAACCGATCTAACACATTTTTACAACAGGTGTTCCTAGTTTAAATATAACCCGCTTTCACCATGTATGTTATTAACGAAATATAATATAACTTTACATATTATATTTCGTCAAAATCGGTTATCATTCGGGAGCACCATTTGTTTGAGGGCTATATCTAAATCTGGACCGATCTTACCCACTTTCACAATAGGTGTTTTAAGTTAAATTATAAGATGTTGTGCCAATTTCAAAGAAAAGCGTGTACAATATGTGGATTTTAGAGCGGAAAAAGTCAAATCGGGAGTGACATTTGTATGGGGGCTATATCTAAATCTGAACCGATCTTACCCAATTTCTGCATTGGTGTTTCTAGTTGGAGTATAAGATGTTGTACCAAATTTAAAGAAAATCGGGTACAATATGTGGATTTTAGAGCGGAAAAAGTCAAATCGGGAGAGACATTTGTATGGGGGCTATATCTAAATCTGAACCGATCGTACCCACTTTCAGCATAGGTGTTCATAGTTCGATTATAAAATGTTGTGCCAATTTTAAAGAAAATCGGGTACAATATGTGGTTTCTAGAGCGGAAAAAGTCAAATCGGGAATGACATTTGTATGGGGGCTATATCTAAATCTGAACCGATCTTACCGACTTTCAGCATAGGTATTTCTAGTTCGATTGTAAAATGTTGTGCCAATTTTAAAGAAAATCGGCGGCATTTGTATGGGTACTATATCTAAATCTGAACCGATTTCATCCAAATTCAGTACCGATCGTCCTTCGCCAAAAAAGTAACGTCTGTCAAATTTCATGATAATCGGACAACAATTGCGACCTGTGGAGTGCGAACAAGCTTAGATGGACAGCAGACGGACAGACAGACATCGGTGAATCGATTCAGCTGGTGATTCTAAGCCGATCCGTATACTTAAAGGTGGGTTTAGCTCGATTATTTCTTGGTGTTACAAACAATTGGCGGAAAACTAACTTATAATACCCTAGTCCACGAAGTGGTGTAGGGTATAAAATTTGTCAAATACCAAAGCATAGCTGCTTCCGAATATCCGTGTGGAAGTTCCATTAGTTTTAATTTAACATATGAATATGGGTCATTTGTGTGGAAGGTACCAGAAGGGGCGAGGCAATTTCGCCCATCTTCGAACTTAAACTACATTTTGAAAAATTACCATGTGCAAAGTTTGAAATGATTCCTTAACTCCTTTCGTGCGTTATTCTGTACACCAGCCAGCCAGACGGACAAGGCTCAAACAACTAAAACGTGAAACGGATTTGGTCCAAACAAACTTAGTGTCTTAAGTCACTCCTTCAATGCGTTACACTTTTTTTCTGTCCCAAATGATATATGATATATACCCTCCTGCTCTGTAGAGCATATAAAAAAGACCCGTGTCTCCCAGTTCTGTCCAAAGTCATGCACGTTTTTATGGGCACTCAAAGATTTGGGCCTCTGTGTCATTTTTGCAATAAAAGTGATCATTTTCTCTGGCTCATATCTTACAAACCGTTTGGAATTTTGATTTACTCTCTGAGGTAAAGTTGTATCTCTTGTCATAAAGAACATATAAAATCATCTTCATCTTCAAGGTTAAAATCGCAAAAAAACTTAAAAAATCGATTGTTTAACCTTTTTCCTCTGTTCAGGTCCATAGGTAGCAAACCGTTCAAAATTCAAGGAAACATAAATCAAATTTGGTGTTAATTTCAACATACGCGTATATGAATTTGAAATAGTTGTGCATTTATAAAGTAAAACTAATTTAGTTGTCAAAATAAATAATATATTTTTTCAATATTCCCGGGTCTTTATATCATTTTTGCTGGGATTATTTCCATTTGGCTTCTGCAGGTTGATATCTCAATATCACTCAAGAAGGAACACCCAACAGATATAGGTCCGGACTGGAGGAACTCTAATATTCTCACATCACTCAAATACCCTTTTCTAACCTAGTCGAAGTTATATGTTAAGATAGTTCTGGAAATAACACGTTCTGGAAACTTTTCTAGGAACAACTCCAGTGCAACGACCGATATGTGACAAAGTGCCCCGACGACATCATCTGACCAAAATCAACACCAAACATTAAATTTCTTCGAATAAAATGGAGTTTTTATATACTGTAGATTACACACTTCCCAAATGCGACAATATAGAAATTTCACGAAACCACTCAGCTTTTATTGTTTTATCGCTGAAGATTATGTTCTCTCCAGAAGTTCGGGGAAAAGAATTTAAATTCTTGAAACAATCTTGTTCCTAAGCTCGAAGGTTTATAAAATACGTTTCACTCTTTATTTAGAAGGCACCGTCGCTTATAACTACAAATGCTCGCTTCTATTGTTCGATGTGAATTGATTTTCTACAGCAACTGCTCTGCCTTTTATACACAAATTTAGATAGAAATAATCTAGTAGCTCACAGTATTGAACAAGTAAAGTAAATATGAACATTTGGCATAATGAATATTAACAGTTTGTATGAATGTAAATATCAACAAGTGGTTTGAAATTATACATTCATACATGTGTGTCGAATAAAATAGCAACAGAACTAATAATTTGTTTCATACTCCCCCTCTGATGCTGAAGGCGGCGTCCTCTTCGTCTTATCTTGCATATAGGTTGGACCGGTTCTTCATTCGCCGTATATTGTGCGGTTACTCCTGAAGCGTGATATGTTCGTAATCGTATGTTAATGCTGTTCTCGTGAGAAATCACATCCGACGTTGAACCATGCTTCTCAATGTTAAGATATGGTCCGCCTCTTTGAGGTATGAACTTAGGCGTGATTCCTTTATTACTATTACCAAACGTTGTCGAGGCTTTTGTCCTGACTTCAAATGCTGGTTGATGGTTGGTTATTAAATTTGTATCAATGGGGTATTCATCTGCATCCTCCCACTGGAGGAGAACTTCTCCAAGAGCATATCCACTCACATCTGTTTGCAAAATAAATGGGTCATCATCCTCTGCTTCTTTTAATATTGGTGTTGATTCTTCCCATTGGTCCTCAGTAGGCATAATACCATCATAATCCTCTAAAATATGAATGTCCATAGAATATAATGGTACGAGCAGACGGTTTTGTTCTTCAGATATTTCATATTCATTGGCTTCTTGTAAATACATCTCGGCTTCACGACATACATGTAACAAATCGTCTAATGTTTTTAGATCGTCTCGTTTCACCCGGTCTCTTATTTTAATATTGAGTTGTCCAAATATTATGTTAATTTGAACTTCCTCGGACACTTGAGTTTTAAGCCCGGAGAATTGTAATCATTTTTTGCATACAAAACAGTCTATTGGTTCAAACATGTGCTGGTTTCTCTCCATGATGTTAGCAAATATTCTCCAGTCGGGGAGGGGGGGAGCAAATGTAGTTTTAATAATGACTTTCGCTTCCTCGAAAGTACGTATAGTACTTTTTACCCCAATCCACCAGTTAGCCGCGTATTCTTCCAGTAGCAAAGTCATTGGACATAAAGCATCTTCATCCGTAATTTTCTCCAAATCTTTGAATACGGTGATGGCAATTAGGAATTCCTCTACAATGGCAGGATCTCGTTGTCCACGAAAACGGACCGTGCATTGTGCGAATGATCCATTTCTTCGATTTCCAACAATTGCCATTAGTATTTGTTGAAATTGATTGCCTAATAAATTATCCATATTTTTCGTTTTCTTCTTCTCCAAAAATGTATCCTTCTTTATATATATATTTCGGATAAAGAGTTCTTGAGTATTTTCGTCGGAACCGAGGGATCAAATCGCAACACATGTTTTCCCGCTGCAATAATAATTGTAATGACCTCGGTTTTTCAGCTCAATCCAGGACATTTTATCCCCAGCGTGTATAACGAACCAATACCTTCCATTGACAAATCTGGCCACCTTGATGTCTCTTAAAAGTGAAGTTGTAGCTTCACAACAAATTATAACGCTTACATTTTCCACCAAAATAATGTAAACCCATGCAAAGAGGATTGTTTTGTGATTCGCATAGTTGCTGCTTGTTGGCTGGCTGGCTGGCTGTTTGCTCTTTTGCAGTGCGGTTTGTGGAATGCTTGTGGATGGCCTGCTGGGTTATTGGATGCAATAGAGCTACGAACGGTTTCGTTGGTAAAAATGCACAAATTGTGAATAAGAGAGGAAGTTTTTTGCCCCATCCCCCTTCTTGCTCTGGTTTGTTGTTGGTTCGGGAACAGCTTCAACAAGAACAACAAGAGCAGCAAGCATGAACTTTCATAAAACCATAAAAGTGTTGTTACTGTTTTGTTTAAAGTGCTATTCAAACACTAACAACATTAACGGGCAAGCGGGAGTACGGAGAAACGGACACGGGCATCAGGCATTGGGCACCAGCAACTTGCTACATTCAACGGATGGCGTTGTTTTATAAGTATTTGCTACAATTTCCTTTCACAAAAGCTTTGGAAATGAAGCGGGCAAATAGATTTTTATGTTAACTTCACCACAAAAAGTATTAAAATTTATAATAATAAAAAATAGCGAGCAAGCGAGGCGAAAAACCTAGAGAACAAACAAAATGCAAACCGCATGTCTAACAAGTGAAATAACGATGATTTGGTTGGGAATTTCCTCTTATTTTAAGACTTTTTTCTCTTTTGAGGTATTTAGGTCAAAACAATAGAGAAACATGGCCATCTAACAGTTGCCAGATGCACAAAAATGCACTAAATTTGGAGGACACAAGGTTCTTAGTGCATTAATGAATGATCCAAATATGGAAATTTCAAATATGAAAATTTGTAAAAATGAAGGAAATTAATTATTCAAAAAATCAACGAAGGAGTTTGGAACAGTTTTAACGCCGCACAGTGGAATATTTTCAAACAAAAATTGGACTGGAATAGAGCTAGGACCTGGAAATTTCGCACACATGCCTTATATCGTCAAAATAGGCAATAAACAATTTTTTGTTTAAATCCGCCCACAACCACGCCTACTCCAATTTAAGTTAAAATGAAAGAAGTAAAAAACGGCGTTAAGTTCGGCCGGACCGAACTTTATATACCCTCCACCATGGGTTGCAGAAGTGGAGTAATATTACAGGAAAATATAACTTTTTTTTAATATAGCCAAACCAACACAAATACAAATATTGAAAAATAATTTTATAAATACATACAATTTTTATATAAAATATAATATAAATTTTATTACTTCAAACCACATTTATAAGACAAGGCTACGTATACGCTATATATATATAAATAAATAATACTTAAAATCAATTCAAACAAGTTAACATTTTTAAACAACTACAAATATTGAAAAAATAATTTATAAATAAATATAATATTTTAATTATTTCATATTCTTATATTTATATTTTCAAAACGCTTAAATGCCATAAATATTAGTAGATAGTGGGTGCTACAGTTGGTTGTAAAGGGTGATTTTCTAAAAGCTATAGGAAAGTTTTGCGTGAGTCGTCAGCATACGTCAGCTGTTTAAACAATTGTTGCCAAAAAGATAATAGCTAAAAAATCACCCTTTATTTCCATTCTATTTTAATTCCAAAAGTACAAATTTATAAAATCCATTATCAGACGTACATAGTGCAAAATAACCTAACTTCATGATTAAACCAATTTTTGCCGTTAAAGGAAAAGTACGAATTTGAAAAAAAAAACTTTTTATTTTGCGTGTCTATGCAGTCAGAGGAATGTATACACCGAATTCCATGATTCCAGCTGCGCCCATTTGGTTAGTACCATTTTTACCCCCTTGACGTTTCTACGCAATTAGCTGTAGTCGTTTAGTTGGTACTATTTTTATCCCTCTGTACCATTGTATCTCTTGAAAGTACGAATTTCGAAAAATCCGTTTATTTTCCGTGTCTACGCAGTCAGAGGAATGTATACTCCGAATTTCATGACTCTAGCTGCGGCAATTTGATTGGTACTATTTTGATCCCCTTTTTCATTTAACCCCCCAAAAGTACGAATTTAGAAAAATCCCTGTATTTTACTTGTCTATGCAATCAGAGGAATGTATTCACCGAATTTCATTATTCTAGGTACAGACGTTTGGTTGGTACCATTTTGATCCCTTCCCATTTTATCCCGTAAAAATACGAATTTGGTAAAAAATACTTTTATATTGTGTATCTTCTCAATTAGAGGAATATTTAATATGTTTCAATATGTACCATTTTTATCCCTTTTTGCCACATTTCACCACCTATGAATAAAAATCAATTTATGGTGCACGGTTTTGTTATAGGAGGAATGCGCGTACCCAATATCAAGTAAGTACAAGCAGACATATTGAAAAAATATTAAGCATATAAATATACTCTAAAATATTAGTGGATATTATGGATATTTTTAGTCCTTGTGAGGGAAAAATGTTTCCCCTTTGGGCCAATTTCGCCCAGTTTCATTCCCAACCGATCTACGACTATAAGACGCATTTATGGAAAATTTGGACGTCCTATCTCTTTTCGTGTAGACGCTAGAGTGCTTTCAATAGAGGGACTGACGGACGGACATGGCTAAATCGTCTTAGAATTTTATGACGATCAAGAATATATATACTTTATAGGGTCTCATGTCGATATTTCAAGGTGTTGCAAACGGAATGACAAAGTTAGTATACCCCCATCCTGGAGTTGGAGGGTATAAAAACGTCATAACTTTCTTTTTTATACCCTCCACCTCCAGGATGGGGGTATATTCACTTTGTCATTCCGTTTGTAACACCTTCAAATATTCATCGGAGACCCCATAAAGTATATATATTCTAGGTCGTGGTAAAATTCTAAGACGATATAGCCATGTCCGTCTGTCCGTCTGTCCGTCTGTCTGTCTGTCTGTCTGTCTGTCTGTCTGTCTGTCTGTCTGTCTGTTGAAAGCACGATAGCGGCCGAACGAAATGAGCTAGGAGGTTCAAATTTTTCCTAAATGTGTCTTATGGTTGTAGATCGGTTGGGATTGAAAGTGGACGAAATCGGCCCAGAGGGAAAATTTTTTCCCTCACAAGGACTGAAAATACCCCTAATATTTAGAGTATTTCAGCATGTTTTTGAACATATTAGCTTGTATTTAGTTGATATTTGCAATGAGCATTCCCTCTATAGCATAAAAGGGCACCATAGAGTGATTTTTATTTGTAGGGGCCGAAATGGGACAAAAAGGGATAAAAATGGTACCTATCAAACGACAACAGATAGAAACACGAAATTTGGCGTGTACATTCCTCTAATAGAGTAGATACATAATATAAAAGTATTTTTTCTAAATTCGTACTTTTAAGGGGTTAAATGGGGATAGATGTACTAAAAATAGTACCAACCTAACGGCTGCACCTAGAATAATGAAATTCGATATACATTCCTCTGATTGCGTAGACACGTAAAATAAAAGAAATTTCCAAACTTCGTACTTTTTGCGGTTCAAATGGAAAAAGGGGATAAAAATAGTACCTACCAAATGATAGCAGCTAGAATCTGCGTAGACACGAAAAATAAAACGTTTTTTCCAAATTCGTACTTTCAATGGATACAATGGCTACAGGGGATACAAATAGTACCATCTAAACGAATACAGCTAGAATGATGAAATTCAGTGAGTACGTCCCTCTAATTGTGTAGATACGTAAATAAAGAGATTTTAGATAGTCGTACTTGTATACATTGCTCTGACTGCATAGCCACGTAAAATATTTTTTTCCAAATTCGTACTTTATTTTGTTGCTTTTACGACAAAAAATGTTAGAATCATGAAGTTGTCTTATACTGCGTACGTATGTAGGTATTTTCAAAATTTATACTTTTGAAATTAAAATAGGATGGAAATACAACCAACCAAACGACTGTAGCTGAAAGTACACTCTCTATCCCCCAATATTTAGGGTATTTATGATTGCTCCCTTATATTTACTTTATGAATTGAAATATTATATCCATTATATATATATAGATGAATATTGGTAAATATTGGTAGCTTTGGCTTATTAATTAAATTTCTTATTGCCATACAGTTAAAATTTGTTGCGGACATTCCTCTTCTAGCTTGGAAGCACCACAAAGAAAATAAAAGTTTTGGCGGTCGAAATGGGACAAAAAGGGATAAAATATGGTACGACAACAACTAAAATCATGAAATTCGGTGTGTACATCCCTCTAATTGCATAGACACGTAGAATAGAGGGATTTTTCGAAATTCGTATTTTTAAGGGCTATAATTAAAAATAAAAAATGATAAAAATGGTGAAGTTGAAATAATGAAATTCGGTGTATACATTCTGACTATGAAGACTCGAAAAAGGGTTTTTTCGAAATTTGTACATTTGTGCGGAATTTGTCTGTATCTGAAAATGCTTCTCCCTAATGACGACTGACAATCGCCTAATACTTAGGCATGTTCACTTTCACAATTTCAGCATTTTATTTATATATAGTAGTCGATTTTAAATAGTGCGCATAAGTATACATTATAGTTTGAAATAGTATGTTTGTTTACTATTACTGTTTTATATTGTGCATAAAAATATCACAATTTTTGTAATATGGTACTGTACTTCTATTTAAAGTCGACATCCTTTAATCTGCTGGTAATACTGTGGAATGCACTCCGTGGTGGAGGGTATATAAGATTCGGCCCGGTCGAACTTAACGCCTTCTTACTTGTTAATATATATGTTAATACAAATCGTTACCAGTGATTTCATTTGAGTACACAATTAAATGAAAATTGTTAGTGCCAAGCGCATAGCCCAAATAAAAATTTTAGTTTCTTACGATTTTCGAAATTTAATAAAATCGAAATTAAATTAAAAATATTTTATTTTTTAATCGATGACAAACGACTATTACAACCTTATAAATAACTTAAGATTAATATCGGACCAATATTTACATGCGCTCGCATGCCATAAAACCTTACATCCCTATTGTATGCTTTAAATAAATTTTCCAAAATACATTAACAGACAACAACGAAGAAAGTATTGATTGATGTTTGGCTTAGAAGGTTTTACCAGTTCAGTAATTAAATCGATGTTTGCAGCTGTAAACAGAATATTCTTTTTAAAATGAACAAAGAAGATAATAAATTAACAATATTTGTAAATGCCAAGGCATCGGTCGGCCTCGCTAATATATTTTTATACTGTAAAATACTACATAAATAAAACCTTCAGGTAAACCACTGTCTGAAAAGTAATTACATTTTTTTCAAATGCAAAAGAAAACCTCAAGAGCTCCTATTTTCTATGAACTAAAGGAAATTTTAATACGATACATGGCTTCCGAGATACATCCCAATAAAATAAATAAAATTTCAACTAATCTAGAAATTATGAACTTTAAATGCATCCACAACTAAATTTAGGCGCGATATTGGTATCGAGTCATAATAAAGCTAAGAAACCACAAATTCTAATAAAAAATTTGAGTGCACAATCTCTTACAATGTGTGAGAAACAGTTTGACAAAGTCAAAAAAAGAAATTACGTGTTTTCAATTTTCAAAATCTGTAAAACAAAAAGAAAATTAAAAACTTTCTTCGTATTATGAACAATTACGTAAAAATATGTTAAAAAAACATAAAAACAAAAAAATAAAAATTTTAATTTTCTTTAAAATCGAAAAATACAAAAAGTAGTCAACTTTGGGCCGATTTCTAAAATATATTCGATTTCCCGATTTTTAATGTTAGTATCTCAAAATAATGTTTGGGTCCTTGTCTAATTTTGGTTTTTTTACAGAACTCAAAAATGTCTACTAGAACAAAAGTTATTGAATTTTGGCAGATTGATTTTGATTCTGAACCACTGTGCGCCGTTTATGGAGTAGGTCTCCTTTCAGAGAATATCAAATTTGATTCGTCTCATATTATGCTCACCTTTCTTAAGGTTTTTCCATTCCCTGATATTCCCAAATATTTTCCAGAGATTGTTGTGTCCCCATTAGTTTGAGTGACGCTCCACTCTGATATTCGATTACCAATCATCAGCCGAACTTGAAGGCAATTAATAACAATTTCCATCGAATTACCTCCACCCGACCGATATTCAAAAAGTTTGCCTACGGGCACATCGTTTTTCAAACGCTACACCATATCAAATGATAGACAACGGCGACAGGAAAAAAGAAAAGCTCACGTCCGGAGGAAAAACTGACTGACTGTCTGTAGAGAGAGGGAAACCCACAGTAGTTCATTAATTGAAACGTTTGACATTAATTGCCAAACTCCTCTTGATTAGCTGTAAAATTAAGTAAGTCTAAGCGGCGTTGTGTGGAACAAGAGCTGATGCCAGGCAGCCTTTAGTTAAGCTTTGAAATTGATGACCACACTGTCGATGAGATTGACGACGTCGTCGCTGATGAGACGACACTGGCGTTCTTGTCGTCGTTTGGGTTATGGACGGCCACCGATGATTTGATGTACTAGCGCTGCTAGACGCCGGTGGTGGTACGACTAGTGAAGACCATTCACATTCTCGTTCCCGTTCCTGATATTTAACCATCATTGTCATTAGTAAGTTGCAGTAGCATCACTAGAGTGGCGGCATTTGATGAGGCCTTACATTGTGCCTTTTCGTCCATCCTCTTGCCAAGTAGTAAATAAGTGTGCCTGCGTGTGCGTCTTTACATCATTCAATCGAACATGTTTTAATATAATTCATCAATAACGTCGTCGTCGTCATCATCATCATCATCATTCTCATCAGCGTCAGCTGTAACATTGCAGCCGTATGGCAAGGCAAGCACAGAGGCTACTAACCATCCGAATGCCATCACCACCTAAACAGGTTCGTGGCTACTGCACTTGGAGTAGTCTTCAGCAGTATCAGCATTCTTGACATGTTGCCCAAACAAGACCCCACATTAAGTTTAATGGTTTATATGGGTGAGATTCTTCCGATAGAACATCTCTTTAACGTGAGTAGGTTTTTATTATAACAACAATAAGTAGTTTACACAGTTTCCAATGATGGCAATAATAGTGATTGATCACTGTGGAAAAAAGGGAATGGGTTCTCTTGATGTGCAAACTATAGATGAAATCCTCAGCACAGCCGCTCTATATACATGTTTAACTTCCACAAAGGTTTTGTTGAGTATAGTCCAGTAGTTTTTAGAAGACCTGCAAAAACATCCAAACATCCCATTAGTCTTCCCACGGCTATGCGAAGTTTGACCACAAATCTTGGACTTGCACCTGAGAGCAGTGTTTGAGAGGACTTCCAAACTTTCGACTCCATTGCCTCACTACCTTGAGCAAGAGCCGAGAAGACCTCAATATTTATCCTAGAATGAACAGCCAGATTACGAGAGAAAATTGAGCAAACAATTACTTAAAATGATAGTTAAGTGATATAGATTTTTGTCTAGACACAAAATTACTTAAGTATACTCTGTCTAATTCTCATTTGGTCTGACCAGAACACACACAATGTGTGGAAATCGACCGAAAAGATCGACGGTAAATTCTATAAAAAGATGAGGGCAAAGTTTATATAATTTGTTTGCACCTTTTCGAGTTTCATTCAAACCCTATTGGGTAGCAAACTGGTTTGTAAGAGTAATGCTGAGGCAAGCATCTGTAAAGCCACCAAATTCGTCTCATAATACAGGAGAGTCACAGAGAATTGGAATACGGTTTATTCCCAAGAAACATCCTCTGACGTGTGATATCGGTAATAATGCCAATGATTGGATATAGGTGAAGGGAATGACAACCAACAAATCGACACACATCAAAACCATGGGTAGAAAGAACCCTTAGCACCGCCTACCCCTGTAAAGGCTTCATTGCTTTGACTCCAAAATTTTCCAATTTTTTTTATTCCCTCGACTAGGCTAAATCATTATTTCCTTTGAATCTTGCAATTACCTGGCATTTTTTCTTCTGCTTCATTGTGGGTTCCATTCTATTACCGTATTTGTTATATTGTCCTCGACCTTCGGCAGCAAGTGAAGAAAATAAACAAACACGAACGATTATTTATCGACCAGAGATTTTCCCAAAAAATCATAGCAAAATCTCCATAATTCCATGACATCCAATAGACATTTTAAATGTTAGAAGTCTGCAGAGGTCGTAATCGATCGAAAGCTCCAGGTTTCTTCTTTTCAAATCCGCTGAGAAAGTACAAATCGGTTGATAACCAACTAGATTTTGGAGGTGTGTGGCAAATTTCAAATACAGAATCTAATTCTACTCGACAATACCTACCCGAAAAATAATATCACTTCCCAAAGTTGTTGGACTGTGACACAGTGTCATTTTCGTTTGGCTACCATCCTCCAACCGTTTAATCTTAGCTACGAACCTGATCACGACTCCACTATGGAACAACACTGTATGATGCAAATCACATGGAACAAAGCTGTGACAAAACCCTGTCACCCATAGTTTCCATTCACACCAATTTAATTATGGTCGTACAACTTCGGTTGCATCACATCAACTGACGGTTGGCCACAATGACTCTGTGTGGAATTCCGTAATGACAAAGAACAAACTCCCAGCTGAATAAACGTTTTCATCATCATCACAAAAAAAACAGAACCAACTGAACTCCATCAAAGCGAAGTGTAAAACCTTATGGCCTTTCAACAAAATGTTGTGCAAATTACTGACTTAATACCCGCCACAAATGTCAAACGTTTCGCCTGGTTCATAGACAGACATTGCCAGCCACCGTCACCGTCACCGTTGTCACAAGGCAAACACTTTAATTGGCTAATTTGACTTCTAACTATTATTAGAATTTCATTAAGCTGCAAACTAAGCAAACGCTTCGAAAACGTCCACGAAAAAACAGATATGTACGTCTACATTTTGCTAATTAACTTCGAAATCGAATTAATTAAATTTGGTGAAAAAACAATCGAGAAGGCAGACATTTTTCGTTAACTAATTCTAAATCGAAATGTTGCAAAATTCGAAGAACTCCGAATAAACATGAAGACCGACGACGAAATAAATAAAAGAACCACCAACAGCACCACCACCAGCACCAGCACCATGACCATCGCCATGAGATGGGGCACATAAAGTATCGTGCAAAAACCTAAATGACAAATCGTGAGAAACACACCTGTGTGTTCAACAAATACGACGTCGACGACTCCACATAGTAAAGACTTTGTTGGCCAACCAAGGCAAAAGCTTTGTTGCCCGGACGCTCTAGGTTTTTACCTTGCAACATTAAAATAAAGCCGGTGTTATGGCTGTTGTTGTTGGCTGGTTGGTTCTTGCCAAGAATGCGATCGTACCCAACATAATGATTACCCAGAAAGCCAACTTAAAAAAATACAACATTTGTGGAGCAACTACCACAATAAAGCAGCGGCAGCAGCAGGTTTGTTTTCTTCTTCTTCTTCTTAAAGAATGGTTGGTGAATGGTTGAAGGCAAATATCCATGGCAAACTTTTTGGATGTACGCCAATCTAACAGATGCTTTAGAATACCTGCCACCGCCACCACTACCACAACCTCAGCCGTAACAACTTGCAACAACTTGCGACGGCTAGGACGACGACTACGACCAACAACATTTGTGTATCACGTTTACATGTGCAACCTATGATGATTTCGTTTTGTGGCAAACGCTCCACAAAATCTAAAGCAAATACCTATACACATGGCGAATGTACAAGTTGCGACATGCAACATAAACCAACACCAACATTAAAAGTAACTACAACAACAATGAAAACAACATGAAAATCTATATGAAACCATCAAATTATACACGTGTAGCAAGTCGTACTCGTAGTTCTTAGGAAAAATAGTACGTTTTGGAAGATGCTTGTAAAATTCAAATGGTGCTGTGTTGCTCATCGAGATGCGGTGGTACAGTGGAAAGAAACAAATAATTGAACAAATTCATCAGTGGGAGCCGATGCTTTTCCTTTGGATTTGAGCAAGTGGTACCATATGAAAGGAAGATATAGAATAATATTCCCTTATTAACCTTGCAATAAGGCACTAATATTTTTGGGACATGTCTCGATTTAGAGCAATTATTCAGATGAAAAATTAAATTATTCGGCCGGAATTTGAACATGGAACGTTAGCCGCATACTCTATCCAATAAACCACAGCAAGTGATGCGAGATGTTCCGCATTTGAGTGTTTTTTGCTTCCTTATTGCATCCAAAGCATGTAGAGATTCAGCTCCATCCGAATTTACGGCCTCTGCATGACTACATTGCTTCCAAGTCATGCAAAGTTTCGGTAGAGCCTCTAAATCGGCTCTAGATCGTATTCTGGATTTGGTTGCTGTGTCTTAACAGTAAACGCTTGTTCACTCACTCCGACTTACTGATAGTTGCATCATCTTTCAGGCGGAAGTCTTAGCAATTAGGACAGTGTACGGTAAACCTTCCTATTTAGGAACAATAGGTCGCATGGACATCTGCTCTAGTAGGTCAGTAAACTTGACCTGGTCACAATAGAAAGAGCGCATTGACGGGTCATTGGCTAATTAGAGACAAATGAAGCCACAATTCAACGATCTCTGTCGAATTATCTTTAGTTCCGAGAGCCCTATCCCGTAGGATTATTTCATGACATTGAAGAGATATCATGAATTAAATTTAGAGATCTAATTAAATATATCAACCTTAGAAACGTAAACCTAACAACCAACCCATTTCGCCATTCATCACCACTATTCGCTTACATTACTTCGGTTCTCAAATTCTTCATGTGGATTTCATGGGTTGTGAACAATCTGCATTATCTTTCCCTAGTGAAATCGCTAGTCCACTGTTTACTGCAAAAATACAATATTTTTATACCCTCCACCTCCAGGATGGGGGTATACTAACTTTGTCATTCCGTTTGTAACACCTTGAAATATCGACCTGAGACCCTATAAAGTATATATATTCTTGATCGTCATAAATTTCTAAGACGATCTATCCATGTCCGTCCGTCTGTCCGTATGTTGAAAGCACGCTAGCATCTAAACGAAAGGAGCTAGAACGTTCGAATTTTGCATAAATACGTCTTATAGTCGTAGATCGGTTGGGATTGAAACGGGGTGAAATCGGCCCAAAAGGGAAAAATTTTTTCCTCACAAGGACTAAAAATACCCATAATAATCCCTAATATTTTAGCGTATTTAAGCATGTTTATACACTCCACGAGAGTATTATGTCTTTGTGCATTTGTTTGTAACACCCAAAAGGAAACGAGATAGACCCATTGTTAATTATACCGATCGCCTTAGAATCACTTTCTGAGTCGATTTAGCAATGTCCGTCTGTCTGTCCGTCCGTCCATCTATTCTTGTAATCACGATACAGGTCGCAATTGTAGACAGAACCAAATGAAACTTTGCACAACGTTGTTTTTCGGGATAGGGACGAACGCTATTCAATTTGAAGAAAATCGGTTCAGATTTAGATATAGCCCCCATACGAATTTCACTCCCGATTTGACTCTTTTTACTCTAGATACCACATATTACAACAGATTTTCTTTAAAATTGGCAAAACATCTTATATTGTAACTAGAAACACCTGTGGTAAAAATGTGTTAGATCGGTCCAGATTTATATATAGCTCCCATACAAATTTCGCTCCCGATTTGACTTTTTCCGCTCTATAGACCACATAACGTATCAGATTGTCTCCAGATTTGGTAAAACATCTTATATTTCCACTAGAAACACCCATGGTGAATATCGGTCAGATCGGTTCAGATTTATATATAGCTCCCATACGAATTTCGCTCCCGATTTGACTTTTTCCGCTCTAGAAACCACATAATGTATCAGATTGTCTTCAGATTTGGTAAAACATCTTATATTTCCACTAGAAACACCCATGGTGAATATCGGTCAGATCGGTTCAGATTTAGATATAGCCCCCATACAAATGTCGTTCCCGATTTGACATTTTCCTCTGTAGAAACCACATATTGTATTCGATTTTCTTTAAATTTGGCACAACATCTTATAATCATACTAGAAACACCTATGCAGAAATTGGGTAAGATCGGTTCAGATTTAGCCCCCATATAAATGTCGCTCCCGATTTGACTTTTTCCGCTTTAAATGACATATATTCTAATAGATTTTCTTTAAATTTGGCACAACATCTTATAATCTAACTAGAAACACCTGTGGCTATAGCGGGCTAGATCAGTTCAGATTTAGATATAGGCCCCATACAAATGTCGCTCCCGATTTGAATTTTGCGCTCTTAAAACCATATATTGTGCTCGATTTTCTTTAAATTTCGCACAACATCTTATAATCTAACTAAACAATACTATTGTGAAAGTGGGTAAGATCGGTTCAGGTTTTAATATAGCCCAAATTCAAATGTTGCTCCCATAAGTTTAACAGATTTTGGCCAAACTATACATTTTATATTTCACCTATTTCGTTCCAGGTTTCAATATATCCTCATACAAATGTCCTTTCCGATATAAAATTTTTTGTCAAACACATACATTTACAGGATACAAAAAACCTTCCCGTTTTCACCGAATTGAATTGTATTCGGATTGAATGTGGAGTGTATCATAGAGTCGGCCCCGCCCGACTTTAGCCTTTCCTTACTGGTTTTTGAATATGTCTGTTTATATTTGCTTGATATTTGGTATGCTCATTCCCCTTATATCAAAAACGTGCACCATAAAGTGATTCTTATTTGTAGGGGGTGAAATGGGACAAAAAAGGTATAAAAATGGTACATATTAAACGACAACAGCTATAAAACACGAAATTCGGTGTGTACATTCCTCTAATTGAATAGATACATAATATAAAAGTATTTTTTCCAAATTCGTACTTTTAAGGGGTAAAAAGGGAATAGAGGGATAAAAATGGTACCAACAAAACGGCTGTACCTAGTTTAATGAAATTCGGAGTATACATTCCTCTGACTGTGTAGACACGGAAAATAAACTGATTTTTCGAAATTCGTACTTTTTGGGGTCAAAATAGAAAAAGGGATAAAAATAGTACCAACAAATGACCGCAGCTAGAGTCATGAAATTCGGAGTATACATTCCTTTGACTACGTAGACATGACAAATAAAATGTTTTTTTTTCAAATTCGTACATCCAAGGGATACAATGGTACAGAGGGATAAAAATAGTACCAACTAAACGACTACAGCTAGAATGATGAAATTCGAATTGCGTAGAAACGTCAAGGGGGTAAAAATGGTACCAACCAAAATGGGCGCAGCTGGAATCATGGAATTCGGTGTATACATTCCTCTGACTGCATAGACACTTAAAATAAAAAGTTTTTTTCCAAATTCGTACTTTTTCTTTTACGGCAAAAAATGGTTGAACCATGAAGTTAGGTTATTTTGCACTATGTACGCCTGATAATGGATTTTCAAAATTTGTACTTTTGGTATTAAAGTAGAATGGAAATACAACCAACTGTAGCACCCACTATCTACCAATATTTATGGTATTTAAGCTTTTTGAAAATATAAATATACGAATATTTATTTTTTGATTTGAAATAAATAATGGTTTGAAATAATTAAAATATTATATTTATTTATAAAATTATTTTTTCAATATTTGTATTTGTTTTGGTTTGGCTATATTAAAAAATTTATATTTTCCTGTAATATTACTGCACTTCTACGAAAACCGACAACCTCTATGGAATGCAATCCATGGTGAAGGGTATATAAAGTTCTGCCCGGCCAAACTTAACGCCGTTTTTACTTGTTAGATTTAGATTTGCCCTTCAAAAAATCAAAATAACAAAAAAATGACCAACAGCATTTTTGGAACCATATAATTCTGAAGGGGCATGTTGAGAATACCATTTTTGCAAAATAAACTTATATTCCAGCTGGTAACTCAGACCAGCGGGTCAAAGTTTTCTTTTTTTGGTCGAAGAGAGCATTATACTAAGCGAAAAAGGGTTGTAAGTTAAGGTCTGAGAGAATTTTTCTTGTCAGGACTATATTGTGGAATTCTATGAGGATCACTTCCACTCCCTATGGGAGTTAAGAAAATCAAAAACACTTCTTTAAAAAAGGACATTTAAGGTTTAAAAAGTTTATCGAAAAGATTTACCGGAAAATTTCAGTGGGGTCACGAAAGACAGCAAATTTTTAAATAAAGTTCTTCAAGCTTAAATAGCAAAAGTACACACCAACTTATACAACAAAAATACTCGGGTTAAAATTCGTCCATGTTTTTTGGAAGATCGAATATTTTCGACAAATAAGGTGTGTGCATTGCATATTTTTGCAAAATTTTCATTTTTGCAGGCGATATGGCTAAAATTATTTGTAGGCATAGAACCATGGCTATTCTATTTATAATCAAACATCTCAATCCTTCGGACCGAATATGACAAATCTTTCCCTAATCTTCCACGTAAGCCACTATTACTTTTGACTATCAAATTTATCATAGGGATTCATAGAATGGACGATTGTGACAGTTAGATCTCTAGTCCATTGTTTGTTGAAAATAGAAATTATATTTAAATCTGGCTGACTGAGTGTCCTCGTTTTTGTTAATATCTTGTTAATATGCTAATTTGATAAATTAGAAATAAATTAGCTGACGTTCTTGCACGAAATAAACGATTTGTTTCACATTTGGGTTCTCTGAACATCAACTGTGGCGATATTGAAAAAAAAACTCAAGTTGTTTAATGATTAGGAAGATTTGGCTCGAAAATCCTTCGTTATTTTTAACCATGTCACTCAATCCTTCAACTAAAGCCTTCTCTCAGCCATAGCCGGGCTGAGGCAAGAAAGGTGTTTCCCTCTTGCAACCTCTTCTTGGTTCACACAGCTTCTATAAATGTCGTTTGAAGCAATATTCATATCCTCAGTGCCCCTCCAATCATCACTGTAGACAATTGAAATCCGTCAATCTGAAGGAAGATATCCCGAGTATTTAATATCGAATTTTGAACAGATCATATTAGTTCATTAGCAGTCCGTCGTCTTACAGTCACTTCTGCTTTTTACTGTCGGAGTGAGGACCGCTGTGAGGACTTTCGTCAAAAGTTGTTCAATGGATATACAAAGCGATGGTTCGTCCGATTCTGCGGTCTGAAAAAACGAGCTATATTTATACCTATATCAAGTTGATGTTATAGCTATTAGAGAAGTTGCGTCGCAATGTTGTGACGAACCCTGGCATACACATTTGCTCGGATAGTCGTGCAGACATCAGACCCGTGGCAAGTCCAGTTAGCCTAAAATCAAGAGCAACCCAAGAATGCAGCGAATCTTTTCTGGAGATGAGCCAGCAGTTCATTATTCACCTTGTTTGGACTACCGAGCTTATCATATTAGGAACGAGCCTATAAGTTCCGACGTAGGCCTCTGTCGACATAAAATCTTTAGGTCGGACAGAAGTCAATGATGATGATGAACAGAAGATGGATCTGTTCTGGTCTAATTGAGTCAGTTGCTTACTTTCAGATTGCCACCGCAACTGAACCTAATCCTAATATTTGCTCAGACGATTTAGGTAGCAATGCTGATATTTAGTGATTCTGTCTCAACGTCGAACGTTTACTGATTCGGCTCATGAACAACTCTAAGCGAATCCATATTTTTGGCTATAGAAATCAACTTCAAATCAAACACAATTTTATAGATCCTTAATTTCATTTGGGAAGAGAGACGTTAAAGGCAATATTAAGGGATCCCTAAGAGTTCAGAGGATCTTACAGTCTTGTGTGAATTGTAAACAATAGTGTCCAGACGGTAACTGTCTATGGAGTACGATTGTATCCCATGGTTGCCGATTTGTATCAATATTAGGGTTTGGGGTTTCCCGGACTTGTTTCATTTCCCGGGAAAACGGGAATGAAAAATTTCATTCCCGGGAATTCCCGGGAAAAAGTAATTTTTTATAGGTTTAATATGGTTTAAAATATCAAGATTTAATAACTGGTGTGTCATATTACAAATTAAAAACGAATGTTATTGTCAAAATATTTTACAAATTATTTTTCATTTTACAAATATTTTACTCTACACCGTTTCAAGATTATATTCGGAACATACAAATTTATATTGAGAAATGTAAATTCATATTAGGGACATATAAATTCATAATTGGTAATGTACAATTATAATAGGAACATGTTAATTCATAATGAGATATATAAATGATAATTCATTGAGAACAATTAATTCATAATGAAATATACAAGTTAGTAATCAGAAAATCCAAATTCATAATCAGAAAAGACGTTTTCATATTCAGAAAATATGAATTCATAATGAGAAAATATAAAATCATATTGAAAAAATGTAAATTTATAATGAGAACATTGATAAAATATGTGTTTCTACGAAAATATCCATAGAAAAACGAACATACATAGCTTCGATTATAAATTTTAGAGTTCCTGATTATAAATTTCTATTTTATGAATATATATTCCTGAATAAGGATTTATATTTTCTAATTATCAATTTGGATTTTCTCATTTTGTATTTATATATCTCATTATCAATTTGTATGTTCTTATTATGAATTTCTAAACTGTAAAAACAATAGAAACATAAAAAAATTAATATTAATTTAATAAATTCATAAAAAATAAAAATATTGAAATAGTCCAGTCATTAATTCTTACAAAGGGTAGCATATATTTATATTCCTATTAGATTTCTCTTGAAGGTTTCCAGGCGAACAATTTTTATTGTATTCCTATTTTTAGAAATTTATATTTAGAAAGTAAATTGTTCTTGAAGAAGATATTCACCTCGATTCTTGTAGGAAAACAAGAAAATTTACAATATGTAAGCCATAGTATTGTCGGCATGATATTTTTATTTCACAATAAAGATCCTGCAACTAGCCTCACAAAAAGTTTTTATTCCCCTAGCTGGGTTTCGCATAAAATGACTATTTAGCGAATATAAAAATGTTGTTTGTAGTAATCAGGCCCGTGCGCAGGATTTTCCCCTGGGGGGGGGGGGTTTTCATCTACACTCATAAAAAATTTAACCCTATAATGAGTTAAAAATAACTAAAATTTAGGAAACCAAGTAAGTTTTTACTAAATCTTAGTAAAATTTTGCTGAAAATTTCCTAAAACTAAGTAAATTTTTACTCAAATCAAGTAAATATTTACTCAAACTGAGTAAAATTTTGCTGATTTTTTTCCTCAAAACGAGTAGATTTTTACTTAAACTGAGGAAAATTTTATTTTATAAAAGGAAAAAAGGTGAGATTAAAATAAGTTCAATTTAACTAAAAAATCAAACAAATAGTTTTGCTTCAGACTTTCATGATACCTCTGTCATGAGGAGTTGAGCTATTACTCCATGATTGTTGCGAAGACAAGATAGGCGCCTTCGCAGTGGTTGTTTAGAATAATTCATAAAGTGTTTAAGAAATAAGTCTCTGCAAACGAACGAGAATTGCTTCTTAGATTAATATTCAAGATTTTTTTAACAATTTCAAATGTTTTTTATAAGTTCATTAATACTTAAATGCATAAATTTCAGTAAACATTTTAACTTAATTTTAGGAAAAAAACACATTTTTAAGTTAAAATTTCTTATATGGAATTTTTTCCATACAAAAAATTTCAAATTTTTTTTTCTCACTTAAAACCTTGAAAATATTTTTCCACATAAGTTTGAATTTACTCAATTGTAAGAATTTTTTATTAGATCCAAAGAAATGTTTTTAAGTAAATGAACTATTTAATACGGCTTTGAAAGAAGGAAACTGTAATCATACTTAGTTTAATTTTCCAACTTTTTAGGAAATTTTTACTGGAGCGTTTGGAAACCACTCATATTTTATTGCCAGGATCTTCGAAAAATATTTTGATACATGCAAACTCTTTAGCAGTGTGAATGGTGATGTAAGATTACAGAAAACTGCTGTTATGCCAAAGCTGTAATAGCAGAAAAGTGTCCGCTGATAGGCAGCAGACAATCGCTGCTTTTATTAACAGACATGTTCTCTAAGTGTAGAACTTTTTTAAATAAAGAGTGATTTTTTTGAGGTTAGGATTTTCATGCATTAGTATTTGACAGATCACGTGGGATTTCAGACATGGTGTCAAAGAGAAAGATGCTCAGTATGCTTTGACATTTCATCATGAATCGTCTTACAAACGAACAACGCTTGCAAATTATTGAATTTTATTATCAAAATGCGTGCTCTGTTAAGAAAGTTCATTGCGCGCTTCCATTTTATGGTCAGTTTAATCGACCCACTGAAGCGGCTATTCGGGCTATTGTGACTAAATTTCGCACCAAATTTACATTGTTGGACATTAAACCACCAACACGCTTACGTAGAGTGCGAACTGAAGAAAATATCGCAGCTGTATCGGCCAGTGTTAATGATGACCACCAATTTTCGATTCGTCGCCGTTCGCACCAATTGGGTCTCTGTTACTCAAAAACGTGGAAATGCCAAAATTGGACTAAGCGGATGGACCACCTAAGACGCAGCCGCAGTCAACATTTAAATGAAATTATCTTCAAAAAGTAAATGTCATGGACCAATCTAACGTTTCAAATAAAGAACCGATGAGATTTTGCAAATTTTATGCGTTTTTTTTTAAAAAAAAGTTATCAAGCTCTTAAAAAATCACCCTTTAGTTGCTTGAAATTACATACATACATATCGAGGGCTTATATTCATAAGTGGCTATGAACAAAAACATAACTTTTCAGGAGAGCGATTTTCTCCTTAATTTTAAGAGAAATTATTAATCGTTCTTCTACAGTTTAATCTAAAAAGGATTACTAATTGCTACGATTAAAAAGTTTTCGAAATTTCCTATTATTCGCGGTTTCATGGTTCATAGCCACTTTTGCACGTTTAAAATTGAGCACTATGAATGTTGAAATAAGAATAAGATTTATTGTAAACTCAATAACTTTTTTATAAAATCTTGGAAATGTTGTATAGAAAACACATTTTCTGTGATGATGTATACAGCGAATTTAAAGATTCCAGCTTCATCCGTCAGATTGGTCGCTTGTAACATATACGTAGCCAGTCGCGAAAATCGCTGCAATTGATGAAAAATCCAAAATTTGCCGTTGCAATTCCCTATATTTTCACTTTCTTCATTCATAATTCTGAAGCTTTTCATACCATGAAGTCAGCAATCACATGCCAAATAAATATTTTGGTATTCTAAATATAATAAAAAAGATACGCCGGTTTTTCTAAATATACTTTTCACAATTTTTGACTTTACAGCCACCATTTTTCCTATTTTAGCCAGATAACTGGATAATGATGGAATTTGATAGTACGATATCCCCTAAATCCAGAAAATTGTTTTAAACAAAATCGTTGTCGCGAATTATAACCTTCGGTTTTATGCTGCTCCATTGTTGAAAAATACTATTATTTTTATGTTTTATGTATTCGGTGAAATGCAAGAAGAAACAACTAGAAATTTTAATTCCAAAAAACCAAATAATTGATATTTTAGAGTTCGTTTTTCTACGTAGATCCAAGTTACTGAATTTGTTGTTTCTCTTTTGAATAATACTTGTTACATATATACAAAAAAATACTAACTCTGAAAATATTTGACATAAGTGATAAATATAACAAAAATTTTACTAAGTTAAAACTCATTTCTTATTGTTTCGTATTTTTCATAACCTCTGTCCGAAATTCAAGAAAGTGTCTACGATTTTTTATGTAATTTTCGTGTTTTCATGATTTTACTGCAAAATTACCATTTCAGACGAGTTATTTTAAAAAGACTTTAAAAATTCTATATTTTATTGCTTCAGAAAGTCTAGAAGGTTTTAAAAAGTATATGTTCGAAACCTCTCTGGGGGGGGTTTGAACCCCCAAAACCCCCCCCTGCGCACGGCCCTGGTAGTAATATAATATAAACAAATACTCAATAAGTACTCATTATTGCCAGTAATGTAAATACATATGTATATGAATTTGAAATACATCTAAAAATTCCATTTTATGTAGTAACATTAAATTATTGATCAACATAATAAATAAATTATTTTTTTAATATTTCCCGTATTCCCGGGAAATTGAAATTTTTTCCCGGGAATTCCCGGACCCCAAACCCTAATCAATAACTATAGATAGCATTGACACATATCAGCCTTGGAATTGAAGATGTTGTATGTAATTTTTTTCAGAACGAGTTATATCCACAAGAGGTGATCTGGAATGACCGACAAGTTAATGGCATCAAATCTCAAATCTTTGGTGAGATCTAGATCAATTTTTACATCAAGGTCATACTAACTTGGAGTCTCTCCAAGGAAGGTTCGGAGACTATTTTTTTGGCATGTCAAAAACATCTAGGGGCGTTTTGAAATCTCACTTTTGTATAGACGATCTTGAGAGTGATAAAGTCAAGCACAGATTATGGACTGGTAAAAAAGCAATATTGGTTGTAAGTTTGGGTTTTCGTAAAATTACGATAACAATTCATTGTGAATGTTAAATTACACCTCTTGCAATCCATCCCACCCACTGTGCGATGTTCCGATGTTTGCTTCGAATCTAAGGTTTAACACAAGTGTGGTATTTAGTGGTTTTCCTTTACCTTACCTTGGCATGGAATGACTGACTAACATGGTTGTTGTTGTTGGTGTTTCTCGTACAAAGTGACTATTTCCCTGGGTTTGCATGGATATTTGCCAGTTCCTACGAGTGCCTCTAACTCTCTGCATTGGCATGGCTGGCTAGCTGACTGGTTGGTTGGTTCGTTGGCTTGCTTGGTTGGCTGGCTGCATGCCTTCAAACTTTGGCGTTTCGTGTGTATTTCTGTGGCAAACAATTTGTTTTGCTTGCGAGAGATCCTTTCCTTTTAGCTTGTATTTGCTACAACGTCGTCGTATATAATAATTAAATGTGAACAATCATTTTAAAACTTTCAGACACGTAATATGGCCACAACTATACTATAGTTTGTTGCTGATGCAGCTATTCTCTCCTCTTCGCCTTCCACTTCAGTTTCTCCGCAGATTTGTTTCCTAGTCATTGCTGTTGAACAAGTTCCATTTCTGTTTTTTTTTTCGTTTTTTTTCTCATTGGCTGTTGTTCTTCATTTGAGTATGAAAATGATTTGGAAAAATCGCTGAGAAAAGTTACAATTATGAATAATGCACATTTGAAGGGAGGTCTGGAGTGGGGAATGGTCACACTCTTCCTTGGCCTGCCTTAGCTCGGCTTCTGCCAGAGCTGATGAAATTCGTGCTGGGTTCGCTTTGGATGTCTTTGTTCCTCGGAGCTTTGCCGTGGAAAGGGCATCATCCGTTTAGCATATGTTGCAGGTTTGCATTGCTCATCCAACGCTGCACACTTTAATTTTTCACCCAACCTGGCAATTAAGGTTATGGTCATTTATGTGAGAGCAGAGAGGGTAATTAACTTCAATTTCAATTTGTTTGATATATACAAATTATACACCGACCGAACGACAACACAAATTATGATGTCTCATGTTAGCGAGTTGTAAAAGAAAATTTCTATTCGCCCCGTTTCGCAAAAGTTAATGAATAAATGTGGAGTGGGAAAAGTTGCCATGCGGAAATCGTTATGTTGTGCCGGCAATTGAATGAGAACGAGTGAATATGACCGACTGGAGGATAGTAATGGCAGGTGTACAAAAGCGTTAATTTGGTAAAACGCCATACAGAGACTTTATGGCAACCATTAACATGAATTACTTTTGTCTAATTTAGTTAAGGACTTCTTGAATTTCTCAAGGGAAATTTTCAACAGAAAACTATATATAATTATAAAAGTAAATTTCTCAACAGATAAATTCTTTGCAAAAATGGTCGTTTAGAAAATGGGCAATTTTTATTATATAAAGTCTAGATCTATCGCTATCGATCTCAAATTAGTGTTGGGTTTAATTTCATAAATATCTCAAATCGGTAGTAGGAGAAATAATTTCTACCACAAGTGCTAAATGTATCGCTAAAAATTGATATTAATTCTGGTCATTCGTAATATTAGCCACCACCACGCAAGCTAATATTTTCATGAAAATTATTTTTTGGGCACAAAATTGAATATTGCATACAATCCACAGGAATTGAATATGTCATAGTTGTGTAGAAAACTTGTCTCCAAAAATAATCGCTAACAATAACAAAATACCCAAATTTCCAAAGTGGGGAAAATATGTTCCAAAATTTAGGATATTTTACTAAAATTGTAGCCATGAGTGGATGTGGTATTTTTTCCGACAAAAAGTCGACAGGTTGATATAACTTTATTTACATCAGGGATGTGGTAATATTTTCTGACTGCGAAGTCAACAAGGAATATAATCAACATTTGACGCATTCCTATTATTATACACTCCACGAGAGTATTATGTCTTTGTGCATTTGTTTGTAACACCAAAAAGGTAACGAAATAGACCCATTGTTAGTTATACCGATCGACTTAGAATCACTTTTTGTGTCGATTTAGCAATATCCGTAAGTCCGTCTTTCCATCTATTCTTGTAATCACGATAAAGGTCGCAATTGTAGACAGAACCAAATGAAACCGTGCACAACGAAGTTTTTCGGTACAATGACGAACGCTATTTAATTTGAAGAAAATCGGTTCAGATTTAGATATAGCCCATACTACAGATTTTCTTTAAAATAGTTCAACTAGAAAGACCTGTGGTAAAAATGTGCTAGATCGGTTCAGATTTATATATAGCTCCCATACAAAATTTGCTCCCTATTTGACATTTTCCGCTCTAGAAACCACATATTGTGTCAGATTGTCTTCAGATTTGGCAAAACATCTTATATTTCCACTAGAAACAACCATGGTGAATATAGTCAGATCGGTTTAGATTTATATATAGCTTCCATACAAATTTTGCTCCCGATTTGACTTTTTCCGCTCTAGAAACCACATATTGTATCAGATTGTCTTCAGATTTGGCAAAACATCTTATATTTAAACTAGGAACACCTATGGTGAAAATAGGTCAGATCGGTTCAGATTTATATATAGCTCCCATACAAATTTCGCTCCAGATTTGAATTTTTTGCTCTAGAAGCCACATATTTTAACATATCCTCATCAAATTAGGCGAAATATCTTATATTTGTTCTATAAACAGCCATGGCGCAAATGTCAGATCAGTTCAGATTTATATATAGCTCCCACACAAATTTCACTCCCGATTTCACTTTTTCCACTCTGTAAACCACATATTTTAACAGATCTTCTTCAAATCTTTCAAAATATCTCATATTTCAACTGGAAACAACCATGGTGAAAATGGGTCATCGGTTCAGATTTACATATAGCTCCCATACAAATTTCGCCCCAAAAATTTCCCATACAAATTTCTGATAGACTTTTTCCGCACCAGAAAACACGAATTTTCACAAAATTAGCTTAACATGTTATATTTGAAGTGGATGAACTTATTGTGAAAGTTAGTCACTATATTCCATATTTGGATATAGCACCGATATAAATATTTCCGATTTGACAAATTGGACCAGGTAATATTAGCCTATGATTATGAAACATACAAAAATTCTTCCCGTTTTCACTTTTTTACCGAGTTGAATTGTTTTCGGATAGAAAGTGGAAGGTACGTTTGACAGGTAGTGTAGATTAATATACGTTTTATTTAAGAAAAGCGAAATAAATGTAAACCTGCTTCTGTGTTAGAAGTAAGTAAAAAATAAAATATTTAATAAACAATGGATAGACATTTACTATATCCATAATCTCAGATCATATGTAGGAGTTCCTAAAAATGCCTGGCAGTTTCTCAATAAGGAACTTGGTCGTATGAAAAAACATGCTACTGTAACGTTCTGTATCTTGACAGAATAGTTATTTTGTCAATTGCGTAAATAGACTCAGGAGTAATATTGAACAATATACTGAAGATGATATCAATATATTTAGATCTCCAATGCATGAGAGAAAATGTTTTAAACTCAATGAGTAAATAATATTAAAGCTGAAAATTTTCTTGTTTTAATGAAATTCCAGAAGAGTTCGGGCTCTGCAGAATTGAAATATTTGTGCGAATTTTAAACAATATGTTTATTTTTGATCAAATATATCGTAGTGCTCTACATAAAATTATACTGACACCAAAGACAGCAAACTAAAAATATATATAGTCTATTTCAGACCAATTTCGGTGTTGTCAGTCATTGGGAAAATACACGGAAACCATTCAACACGAAGCATTATCAAATTACAAGGAGCGATAAGTTTGGGAACTGAACTGCATGTTTTGGAATATATCTGCTATGGAGTTGATTCGGGGTTCAAATAAGTGGCTTGATTATTTTATGATTTCTATATCAACCTGTGATCTTAACAAAGAAACTTGAAAATATTGGATTTTATCTTGCCGGTGTTAAATTGTTTGAAGATTATCCACTAAATCGATTTCAGTTCCACGTGCAAGTCAATAATTTAAAATGCATGTTACCATGGTGTTCCTCAAAGCAACGTCCTGGATCAATTATTGTTCAAAATATATATCAATGCCACAAAAATATATTTTCTAATATTTATTTGCAGGCAATGTTTGTATTTTTTATAAATAGAAGCATGAGAATGTTCTCCAAACGCAAATAGATTATGAAGTTTCAATATTATCTGAGTTTGCTCGTGTAAAAAAACTAACTTCGTACGATTTAAATTATATGGCGTGCTGAGTGTCCATATTGGAGGTATGACAATTACTGAATGTGTAATATTTCTCGATATTAGTATAAGTCATTATTTTCTATTCGCATAAACAGTGTTCGATTGTACCTTCTTCATCTTCGGCAGTGCTGGTAGAATTACAGCTTCATTCGTCAAGCATGCAACTCAATTGGCCAATGGCCCGTCAGCATCACTTTTGATACATCCCTCCTATTTTGGTTGTTAAGTTTTTTGTTATATTTAATTCAAAATTTCAATTAATTTATTTACCCCTATTTTCACCTATTTTTATTAGAAATAACCAATAACCAGCACTATCACTGATTACAAAATAGCTTTACAATCGCTACATAATTTACTTTTACCAATAATTGCAAAATGTGGTATGGCCGTGAACAAAATTTAGAAAATCATCTGAAAAAAACTTCTGCTCTAAGCATGTAAAATAACAATAAAAAATCTAAGAAAATGTAGTTGATGAAAAATTTTATTTTTTTAGATGGAAAGATAACAAATTTTTCATTATTTTTAAACTTTGAGTTAATAAACTACAGAAAACATTACCACTTTGAAGATTTTTCACTGAAATTTTGCTTGATTTTTCAAAAAAACAATTTAAAAACTTCGAAAAATAGAAACCATCATTTCACCACTTCCAAACTTACACAATCACTAAAAAGACATCTAACGACACTACTTTAAAGTTTCAATAATATTTGTAATCAATAATAAAATCATTAAAAAACAAGTAAGGAAGGTTAAAGTCGGGCGTGGCCGACTATATGATACCGTACACCTAGTCAATATACCCTGTGGTGTAGGGTATAAAACGGTCGTTACATTTGAACCGGGTTATATACTACAAATTTCATACTTCTATCTGTATTTGTAAGAAAATTTGAACACAAACTTCGAATAGAGAGCTATATATAAATCTGAACCGATCTGACACATTTTTAGCATAGGTTTTCTGAAATATAAGACGCTTTCACAAATTTGATGGAAATCTATTAAATATGTGGTTTCTTTATATGGGCGATATATAAATCTGAACCGATTTGACCCACTTTCGCCACGGATGTTTGTAGTTGAAATATGAGCTGGTTTGCCAAATTTTAAGCAAATCAGTTCAAATATGCTATTTCTAGAGCGGAAATAATCAATTCAGTGAAATTTGTATTGGAGCTATATATATGAACCGATCTGGCCCATTTTTACCAGATCGGTTTGTAGTTGAAATATAATTTGTTTTGCAAAATTTAAAGAAAATCTGTTATAATATGTGGTTTCTAGAGCGAAAATAATCAAATCGGGTGAGACATTTGAATAGAAGCTATATATATATCTGAACCGATCTGGACCATTTTTACAAGAGCTGTTTCTAGTTAAAATATAATTTGTTTTGCCAAATTTGAAGAAAATCTGTTAAAATATGTGGTTTCTAGAGCGGAAATAATCAAATCGGAGGAGACATTTGTATGGGAGCTATATATAAATCTGAACCGATCTAACACATTTTCATCACAGGTGCTTCTAGTTGAAATATAAGATGGTGTGCCAAATTTTAAGAAAATCTGTTAAAATATGTGGTTTCTAGAGCGGAAAAAGTCAAATTGGGAGCGAAATTCGTATTGGAGATATATATAAATCTGAACCGATCTGGCCTATTTTTTACCAGAGCTATTTCTAGTTAAAATATATGACGTTTTGCTAAATTTGAACCAAATCTATTGAAATATGTGGTTTCTAGAGCGGAAAAAAAATCGGGAGCAACATTTGTATGGGAGCTATATCTAAATCTGAATCGATTTTCTTGAAATTAAATAGTATAAAATAAAATAAAACTTCGTTGTACAAAGTTTCATTCACTTCTAACTTCAATTGCGACCTGGACTTTGATTACAAGAATAGAAGGACAGACGGACATCGCTAAATCGACTCAAAAAGTGATTCTAAATCGATCGGTATAATAAACAATGGGTCTATCTCGTTTCCTTTTGGGTGTTACAAACTAATGCACAATGACATTATACCCTGTGGTGTAGGGTATAATAATTAATGTAATCAATAATTGAAAAATTGATCATAACTCGTGAAAACAAAATTTTTTAATATTTTTTTCCAAAAATACGTATACAACATTTTTATGAAAAGCATACATACACAAACTTTGAAAACAATCGAGGTCAAAAATCGTACCGCTTGACGTGGAATGACTCATATTTGTCTTCCATGGTATGAGGCGTGTTCACAGGGCAAAGTCTTCAGAGGCAAAGTTTATTATAATTATGAATCAGAAAAATACACTTTTTATAAAAAAGTTATACCATATTGCAAAGGACTGAACAAGAGCTTTAATAATATAATACATATAATTAAGAGCGTATTACATTATGTGATCGAATACACGTAAAACTAAAAATTTCATAAAAAACTCATCTTTTTGAGAAAAACCAATTCATTGCGTAAAATCTACAGAAATTGTCGTACCGAAATTTTGGGATTATGTAGAAAAAAATGTCTTCAAAAATAGTGGCTTGTCAGCTTTTGCATTTTTGTCCAACAAAATACCCCAATTCCCAAAGTTGGGGATAATATTCCAAAATTTGAGATGTTGCCATTTCTTGTTTTAGCCTGGATGGTAATTCATTTTGAGTCAGCATAAAGGATATGCTAAACATTTTTCGAGGACTTTATTAGTCGTACTACATGGATGTCATAAGGAACTGGGTATAATTTGGGATATCTATATTGATCTGTAAGATAATGAAATAAAAATTAAATTTTGAGGAAAAAATTATGGTTCATTGACTCAGCAAGTTGGGAAAATTGCTCACTTCACAAATTAATTTAAAAGAGGGCTGCAATATGTTGAAAAACTTAAGTTAAATTTAAGTCATGACAAAGAATCCACTTTTTATTCACTCCACGAGAGTATTATGCCTTTGTGCATTTGTTTGTAACACCCAAAAGGATGGGAGATATACCCATTGTTAATTATACCGATCGACTTAGAATCACTTTCTGAGTCGATTTAGCTGTCCGTCTGTCCATCTATTGTTGTAATAACGCTACAGGTCGAAATTGTAGCCAGAACCAAACGAAGCTTTGCACAACGAAGTTTTTCGGGACAAGGACGAACGCTATTTAGTTTGAAAAAATCGGTTCAGATTTAGATATAGCCCCCATACGAATTTTACACCCGATTTGACCCTTCTCACTCTAGATACCACATATTTCAACAGATTTTCTTCAAAATTGGCAAAAAATCTTATAGTTAAACTAGAAACACCTGTGGTAAAAATGTGTTAGATCGGTTCAGATTTACATATAGCTCTCATACAAATTTCGTTCCCCCAGAAACCGCGTATTTTCAGAGAATTTCTTAAAATTGATCATAACACGTTATACTTCAACTAGAAGAACTTATTGTGAAAGTTAGTCACTTCATTCCATGTTTGGATATAGCCCCGATACAAATATTATTCTCGATTTGACAAATTCTACCAGGTCATATTAGCCTGTGATTAGGAAACATACAAAAAAAATTCCCGTTTGCACTTTTTTACTGAATTGAATTGTATTCCGGTAGAAAGTGGAGTGTATCATATCATTCATAATATTATTGGGGAATTTTTTTGCAATTAGCTTTGAAAAATGATATCCTGTAAGTGATGCCCACTTTCTACTTCGCACACACGTGCTCTTTTTAGCATATTTTCCATAAAAGAGATTGAGACACCACTTTCATTTCCCAAAAATATGGGCCAATCATCCTTTCGGAGGATACACCGCACCAAACAGTATACTTAAATGTGTGGGTTGGCGCTGATGAAGTGCTCTTAGATTTTCCGTAGCCCAAATCCTGCAATTTTGCTTGTTATCGCTCATTACCAAATTGTGAATATTGTGAATTATTTTCGTAATTCCCCAAGTTTCCTCTACAAAATGCTGAAAAAAACAAAGAAAGAATAGTAATTAAAAAAGTTGTAAAGAATTCAAACAGTATTGCTCATTCTGCGCCACTCTAATATGAGTGTTGAATAATTAGAATTGGCAATAGTATAATAATATGAATATAATGCAAATAAATAGTAATTTGATTAGTATTACATTAATTTATATTTTGTTAAGTTATAAATAATAATTAATAAAACACGACTTATTTGAAGTAGAGTAGTAAAATAATAAATTTATAAAATAGCTACCCCCGTAGTTATTATTGGGACGTTCCAATGTTCTAATGGCAGTACTGTGTACAACTTAATTTGTTTTCAATTTTTTATGATTTTTATAATGCTTCAATTGGTTTTCGGTAACGAGTAATTACTTCTCATTAATCGGCCAATTTTATTTAATCATTAACATTCAAGAGAATAGTGGTTGATGTAACAGAATTATCCAACATTATCATGGAATTGTCATAGGCTCTACTAATTTCCAACTAATCTTTTCCTGTCCGCGTGGTTTTTTATTCATTCAAAGATGGACAGACATTATCGACAACTGATACTTTTTTTACGGGCGTGTCTGTTTTTTGTCTTTGGTTCTACGCAACGTAGTCGATTAACACGCTGCCACCTAAAGTGTCATTCAAAACGTTGATTCGGAAACGTTTGTCATTACCAATTAATGCTGTAATTAACTCACCACAAAACCGCATTTCCTCGCCACATCCGCAGTTGTGATTGCGGTGGCAAGTAACCCTTATAATCTTATTTACATATAATTTTCCTAATCCAATTTAATCGATAATTAATGCAGCACTAAACAAACAGCAGGCGTATATGTGACATGGTATGGTTGGTGTGTGTGTGTGTGGCATCTACAGAAGTACATGCCTGCCACTCATGCCACCACTCGAGCGAGATATGGTCGATATTTAGAACACGCTTAAACGAATGTGTCACGTCATTTCAATTAACTTTTCCCGAGAATGTCACACTCAAACCCCCGCATACAACAACAACAACAAAGCCTGAAATCAATAATGTAAAATAAACAAATATATGTACGTATATCGCTGTATGTGTGTGTAGGGATATCATGTCTATTCCCAACGGATTTTCTGAAATAATAATCTGCCATCCGACACAACAGCGCAGGCATCACAAAGTACACAAATATTGACATGCCCTGCCCCAACTCCCCAGAAACACAACATGCGGAACTGTGTCGCTGTGGCCTGTGTTGATTGTCAATCAAATCAATTGTTCCAATATCCAAACATTCTTTAAGATACTCAAAGAATTTGTCGAAGTAGAGGACTCTTGTGTGAAGGTGTGGAATGCGGATTGTTAGAGCGATACATTGAGGCATTCACTGTGAAACCCGAAAATTCCAAACCCAGTGAAACTTTGGAGTGGAAGTTTACTAAAATCACTTGAATTTGAGCAGACAAAGTAACGGAAGACCCTGGGCAACGCCAAGTGAGGCGGTGCCATCTACCTTTATCATGAGGCAGGTTTAATTTGATGCATACAAATGTTGCTCCTGATTTTACATTTTCCACTCTAGAAATCACAGAAATATGCATGTTGACAATGGGTCAGATCGGTTAAAATTTAGATTTAGCTCCCATACAAATTTCGCTCTCGATTTGACTTTCTCCGATCTAGAGACCTCGTAGTCTAACCGATGTTCTTAAATTTTGTACCTTATTACTATAACTAGAAACATCTATGCTGAAAGCGGGTTAGATAGGTACAGATTAAGAGATACAAATTTCGATCACGATTTCACTCTCTCCGCTCTATAAACCAGAGCAGAGAACCCACACGAGACTATTGACAAGCCAATGCATCCACAACGAGTCGATGTTTGGTTTGGATTTTGCGCTGGCGGGCCAGTGGACCATTTTTCTTCGAACATAAGCAAGGAGCCGCCGTTACCGTCAACGGTGAGCGTTACCGTGTCATGCTCAACGAATTTTTGTTTCCAAAAATTCAAGAGAATGACATGGACGATATTTGGTTTCAACAAAACGGGACCACACGTCACACAGCCAACGCAAACATCGACATATTACGCACACTGTTGAAAATCGAATAATTAGCCGAAATTTTGATGTCAATTGGTGGAAGTGATTTGAGCCCTTAAGGAAGTCATTGAGGAAGTTGCCATTGAAGAGATTCGAGCTGGAAGAATCGAAAATGTACTGATTTTGATTTTGGTTTATCGGATGGGGTACTGTCATTACTAAATGACAAAGATCAACCTTTCCGATAAAAGCAGACATTTTAAAAAATAATCAGTATTTTTTCTGTTCTAGCCGACTCTAATTTAAAATGTTACATGGGCCATCCTATTGAAACTCCTATGGTGAAGGTGAGCCACATCGTTTCAGGTTTTAATATAACCCTCATACAAATGTCCTTCCCGATTTAACTTTTTATCTCAGGCACATATTTTTACAGATTTTCACCTCATTTGGCAGATATTGTTATATTTCACCTGAAAACATACATTATGACAGTAGTTCACATTTGTTTAAGATTTTTATGATATTTTTTAGTATTTCAAAAAATACTAATATAATAATAATAATATGCTCTAAAAAATATACTTTGATATAAAAATGAAAATGGTTTTAGTTAGTTAATAACGCATTTTTTTTTTTCAAAAAATATAAATACATTTACATACATGCAATAAGAAACAGAAAATTAATTTCTTCAAAAACAAAATGTTTGGTTAGTTATTTGTCATTTTTTAATAAAAACAAGTAAAAACGGCGTTAAGTTCGACCTGGCCGATCTTTATATACCCTCCACCATGGATTCCATTCCACAGAGGTTGTCGGTTTTCGTAGAAGTGCAGTATTATTACAGGAAAATATAAATTTTTAATATAGCCAAACCAAAACAAATACAAATATTGAAATAAATATAATATATTAATTATTTCAAACCATTATTTATTTCAAATCAAAAAAATAAATATTCTTATATTTATATTTTTAAAAAGCTTAAATAATGCAGTCAAAGGAATGTATACACTGAATTCCATGATTCCAGCTACGCCCATTTTGTTGGTACCATTTTTACCCCCTCGACGTTTCTACACAATTAGAATTTCATCATTCTAGCTGTAGTCGTGTAGTTGGTACTATTTGTATCCCTCTGTACCATTGTATCCCTTGAACGTACGAATTTCGAAAAATCCGTTTCTTTCGGTGTCTACGCAGTCAGAGGAAAGTATACTCCGAATTGCATGACTCTAGCTGCGGTCATTTGGTTGGTACTATTTGCATCCCCTTTTTTCATTTTAACCCCAAAAAGTACGAATTTCGAAAAATTCGTCTATTTTCCGTGTCTACGCAGTCAGAGGAATGTATACTCCTAATTTCATGACTCTAGCTGCGTTCATTTGATTGGTGCTATTTTTATCCCGTTTTTTCATTTTAACCCCAAAAAGTACGAATTTCGAAAAATCTGTTCATTTTCCGTGTCTACACAGTCAGAGGAATGTGTACTGTGCATTTCATGACTCTAGCTGCGGTCATTTAATTGGTACTATTTTTATCCCCTTTTTTTCATTTTAAACCCAAAAAGTACGAATTTTTAAAACATCTGTTCATTTTCCGTGTCTACACAGTCATAGGAATGTATACTCCGCATTTCATGACTCTAGCTGCGGTCTTTTGATTGGTACTATTTTTATCCCCTTTTTTCATTTTAACCCCAAAAAGTATGAATTTTAAAAAATCCGTGTATTTTACTTGTCTATGCAATCAGAGGAATGTATACACGGAATTTCATTATTCTAGGTACAGCCGTTTGGTTGGTACCATTTGTATCCCTCTGTTCCCATTTTACACCTTAAAAGTACGAATTTGGAAAAAATAAGAATAACTTTATGGTGCACTTTTTTGCTATAAGGGGAATGCGAATACCAAATATCAAGCAAATATAAAAAGAAATATTCAAAAATATGCTTAAATTCGCTAAACTATTAGGGATTATTATGGGTATTTTTAGTCCTTGTGAGGGAAATATTTTTCCCTTTGGGCCGATTTCGCCCCGTTTCAATCCCAACCGATCTACGACTATAAGACGCTTTTAAGCAAAATTTTAACGTTCTAGCTCCTTTCGTTTAGATGCTAGCGGGCTTTCAACAGACGGACAGACAGACGGACGGATATGGCTAGATTGTCATAGAATTTTATGACGATCAAGAATATATATACTTTATAGGGTCTCATGTCGATATTTCAAGGTGTTACAAACGGAATTATAAATTTAGTATACCCCCATCCTGGAGTTGGAGGGTATAAAAACATATACATATTTATTTGTCTGTATTTTTATTGAAAAAATCTTATCTACTTGTTATAATATCTCCATAACAAAAAAAAATACAATTTTTTTTTAAATATAATCTTGTCCATATTTGTCTTCTAATCATTTGAAAAAGAATTTGTTTTTCATAGAACAGCTTTTTTTGATTTTTTAGAAACTCTCTTAAATAAAAGTGAAAATTTTTAATAAAATTTGGCATATTAAATTTATTAAATATCTCGACGAAGCAAATTTTTGGAAACCGAAAGTCGTTCTTAACGACTTTGTAGAGTGTACCCACCTCTTCACATGATAATGGCCACGTTGGCCAAAACCCGAAAACCTCAAATTTCTAATGACAACATGTTAATGAGTAAGAAGTATATTGAAATATGATAGACGTTTAAAACTTGTTCTAATTTGAAATCCGAACAATATAAATTTACTTAAAAGAGAACAATTTACCAAATAATTTTAGAAAAACGATCAATTTTTCCTTTGGAACACATAGCGTTAGTCATTCGGAACAGATTTTAAACAACAGGACCTATTTAGTGTGTATAATGTGATATACATTACATGGAGAATCAATGAGTTATGAGCCTTTGATCATTCAGATCATTCCAATATATCCCTAACCACAAGGGCCTCAAAGGTAAAAATCCTCAATCCATTCCTTCAATTTTCCTCATAAAAAACAAATAAAATCTTTCGCTGGGTTGTTGTCCCACTCAAACACAATCGCAAAACAATTGCAATTTGTTGAATGATTTCGCACCTCTCAACACAAAATATCCATTGACACTGTACAAGCAATTTCCATATAATTGTTTGTTATTTGTTTATGAGACGTTGTTCGGACAACAACAACACGACTACTCCATCCGCCCAGAGAACAGAGGTGTTGCTGAACTACCGAAGTGGTTAAACAAACAAACAAACACCTTTCGGTGACGCAGTGACCTCTTAAGGCAACACCTACGCAAAGAAGTAAGTAAACCAAAGCGTTGTGTGATGTATATATGTGGCATCCATGTAAGTAAGAGGAAACAGGTTTCAATGTAATCCACCACGTGCCTGTAGCTAGCTGCCATCCAGAGAAGGTTCATTGGATTAGTGTGTCGCCCAGTTTCACTTGCAAGCGCGAATGGTGTTGTTACATTCAATCATTGATATCCGCCTGGTGCCGCATGAGATTGTTTTGGGTTGTGTTGTGCTGCGTTGCGTTGCGGTTTGAGCATGCGCAGCTGTTGTTTCTTACGTCCGGGCCTGTTGGCCTGTGTGTCCGCCTGCTTGCCAGCCTGCTAATGCTGTTCCAAAACCATAACCAATTTAGTTTTATTGAAGTTGTACATTTTTCTCGCTTGAAAATATTTTTTCATTTTTTTTTTGGTTTTGCCATGGACCTCATAAATTCCCTTTCATGTTGTCTCAAATAAATATTATATGGAAGTTTCTGTTGCTGTGTGTGTGTGTGCTTGTGTGTACGTGAGATTTTCATGATTGGTTTCCTATTCGAGTGTGTAACAAGTTTATTATTGTTATTTGAATAGCCGTAATGAACAGTGGGCTCATGGATGTGGCACTGCCCAGCAAAAAGAGAGCATTCGAAGTAGTGGAAATATGTTAATCTTGGGATTCGGAAGATTTGTGCTATCATTTCTGTAGTATAAGTTCTGTAGTAATATTTCTGTAGTATATGTTCAATTCAAGCTAATCATGATAGCTACAAATGTCGAGAATTTCACACTCACATAAAAACAGTGGTTCCTAGACTGTTCCTAGTCTTCTAATAATTGAGAAAAAATATTTTTGCTGACACCAAAAAAAATCCAACTCAAATAAAAAAAAATGGAAAATATATTTAGTTTTAATTTGTAATAGCTAACATCTTATAGAAGAAAACAATGCCAAAAAAAAGATCTATGGATTAATATAGAAGTTGTAGCCCTTTTTGTAGACACCAATTTTTTAAATTTTTGTTTAAATAGAACACAAAACCCCTGTACAAACTAGATAACAAATTATTTTGATTTATTTTATAACAGTTGGAGTCTAAACGAAGAAGACAAGGCTTAGGTGAAGAAAATCTTTATATAAATGTGGATGTTATGTTATGCCCCTCGACTTCATTTCTACATTTATTCAAATTTTATTTTCCAAAAGACCTTGTTTTCTTCATTAATATACCAGGTATTAAAAAAAATATTCCAAAATATTTTGTTTTTATTTGTAAAGAAAATCTATGTATAAATGTGCCAGTTAGAATGATAGTGGTCTAAGTCACACTTTATCCGTTCTGAGATATACAATGGATTATGTTTGAGTCAATTGAAAAATATTTTTCCACCGAAGCACACAATTTTTTCTTAGAATATCCTACTACTATATCGAAGTTTTATAAAAAATTCTGATTTTCGATCCACCCTAGTGTCCACAATTTCATACATCTTTGTATATCTTACCACAAAAAGGCTACGACTTTGTTAAAATTACCTTATGACAATATTCCTCATTTTCGACCCACCCTAGTGTCCACAATTTCATATGTTTTGAAAATCGAGATATATAGCTCTATTTGCCCTATAGAAAAGTACAAATTTGCAAACTTTCATTTTAATCGGAGTACTCAAGAAAAATTGCTGTTCCATTTTTGTTCTTCGGAGTAGATTCTTCAACAAAATATCTGATTTTCCATCCAACCTAGTCTCCACAATTTCATATATATTTGTATATCTTACCACAAAAAAGCTACGACTTTTTAAAAAATTGCCTAAGGACAAAATTGCAGATTTTCGATCCACCCTAGTGTGTAAAATTTCATATGTTTTGAAAATCTGGATATAAAGTACAAATTTTTAAACTTTCATTTAAATTGGAGAACGCGAGGAAATTTTCTGTTCCATTTCTTTCCTTCGGAGTAGATTCTTCAACAGTCTCGGTATATGTCTACGATCATGGGTCCTTGTACTATTCTCTGGCCAACTTCTTCATCCGCCTGTTGATTATGACAATGCACATGCACTCATAAAAGATATATGATTTCTGCAACAATATTCGACGAGCATCATATTATGATCCGGATTATGGTAATCATAGTGTGGCTGTAGCTAATCATGTTTAGCTATAACGATGTTTTCAACCATAATATGAGACCCTTCAGTTGCCTTCGCAGTAATATTCGAAGAGCATTATATTATGATTGTGATTATAGTTGAGATAGCCATAGTATGGATGTAGCTAATCATAATATGATAATTATGATAATTTCATATTTAGCTACAACAATGTTTTCAACTATATTTCCAACCCTAATATGATGCCCTTCACATGCCTGAGCAATAATATTCGAAGAGCATCATATTATGATCCGGATTATGGTTGGGATAATTGTAGTATGGCCTTAGCTAATCATAATATGATAATTTCAGTTTAGCTACAACAATGTTTTCAACCATAATATGATGCCCTTCAATTGCCTTAGCAGTAATATTCGAAAAGCATCATATTATGATTGGGATTATGGTTGGAATAGCCATAGTATGACTGTAGCTAATCATAATATGATAATTATGATAATTTCATGTTTAGCTACAATAATGTTTTCAACTATATTTCTAACCCTAATATAATGCCCTTCAATTGCCTCAGCAGTAATCAATATGCTTACAACAATCATATGTATGTCTTCTCTGCGTGTATTGCACTTTATTGTGTTTGTTTTCCATTTGTTAGGCCCACTGTTTCTTCGGGCAACAACTCAATGTTTTTTGGCACAATTTCAGAAAATTTTTGATTTTTTTCTTCTTGCTTTTTGATTTCGATTGTATGTGGCACAGTTTCTTTCCTTAACCACAAAGTCTTAATAATTTGGGTTGAATTTTTTTATTGCCACAGATAGTGTAGCTGTAGCTGTTGCAGTTGCTACTGCGATATTGCGGCTACTTATTGGCCATAAATTGGAATTGGAATGCCGGTGGTTGTGCCTCGTACATGGAGTACAGTATAAACTATTTATATTGTCCGAAATAGTTGTGTGGAGGACTAGCTATCTGGCGAACGAATGACTTGATTGCAAATAACAATTGCACCTGCATAACAAAGAAATCAGCAACAGCAGCAACATATTGCAATAGTCGTGTACAAATACAGGTAAATAAAGCAAATATTCGTGGAAGACGAAAAAATAACAACGTTGCGGAAAAACACAAGACCAACGACCATCAAACCCTCCACAAAAAAACAAACTGCAATAGACACGAATTGAAACTGGGCCTTGATTGGAGATCAATATGGGAAATGACAAAGAAATACAAACAAACAAAAACTAAATATTTTTATTTTCTGCTATTGAAAATGTTTGTATGTATATATTGTTTAACCTTTCCTTTGGCACGATTATCATGAAATTGAAGTTTTGTGAAAATTGAAATATGTTATTTTAGTTAACATTAATTTTGTTATGTTGTTGTTGTTGTTTTTTGTTCTCAACTTTCAGTCATGTTCGCTGTTCAAAACGAAATTAACAAGCCAAGACCCTTTGAAGACTGTGGAAACTGTTGGCGCCTAATTAACCATAAGCGTGTGTTCGTTAACTTTTTTTTCTCGCAACAACATATTTCACAATTTTCCACAGAAGTGCCAAAATGGAAGATGGCAAAGAACAGCAGGTTCATAAATTTATATGTATGCATGTATAAAAATACATATGAATGTGGTGAGCTACAGTTTGTCGTAAGTTTGTAACTGGGATTTGTGACGGCTAAATGAAGGAGGTCAGATGAAGGAATCTCTTTGGCGCTGAATTAAATAAAGGATTTAAAAAACGATTTCTCAGTACGCTACAAAATAAATTAATAAATAACCAAGTAAGGAAAGGCTAAAGTCGGGCGGGGCCGACTCTATGATACACTCCACTTTCTATCCGAATACAATTTAATTCGGTGAAAACGGGCAGGATTTTTGCATCCTGTAAATGTGTGTGTTTGACAAAAAATGTTAAATCGGAAAGGACATTTGTATGGGGGTATATTGAAATCTGCAACGAAATAGGTGAAATATAATATGTATAGTTTGGCCAAAATCGGTTAAACATTTGGGAGCAACATCTGTATTTGCGCTATATCTAAATATGAACCAATCTTAGCCACTTTCACCATAGGCTTTTTACTTGGATTATAAGATGTTGTGCCAAATTTAAAGAAAATCGGGTACAATATGTGGTTTCTAGAGCGGAAAATGTCAAATCGGGAGCGACATTTGTATGGGGGCTATATCTAAATCTGAACCGATATTACCGAATTTCTGCATAGGTGTTTATAATCGGATTATAAGATGTTGTGCCAAATTTAAAGAAAATCGGGTACAATATGTGGTTTCTAGAGCGGAAAATGTCAAATCGGGAGCGACATTTGTATGGGGGCTATATCTAAATCTGAACCGATCTTACCCAATTTTTGCATAGGTATTTCTAGTTGGATTATAAGATGTTGAGCCAATTTTAAAGAAAATCGGGTACAATATGTGGTTTCTAAAGCGGAAAACTGAAATAGGGAGCGACATTTGTATGGGGGCTATATCTAAATCTGAACCGATCTTACCCAGTTATTGCATACGTGTTTCTAGTTCGATTATAAGATGTTCTGCAAAATTTAAAGAAAATCTGGTACAATATGTGGTTTCTAAAGTGGAAAATGTCAAATAGGGAGCGACATTTGTATGGGAGCTATATCTAAATCTGAACCGATTTCCTCCAAATTCAATACCGATGGTCCTTGGCCAGAAAAAATAACTTCTGTCAAGTTTCATGACAATCGGACTACAATTCCGACCTGTAGAGTGCGAACATCGTTAAATCGACTCAGCTGGTGATTCTAAGCCGATCGGTATACTTAAAGGTGGGTCTATAATACCCTAGACCACGAAGTGGTGTAGGGTATAAAAATTAAAGTAAACTTGAAACAAAGCTCATGTGATATTTCCTGGACTAAGGTCAAACGGATAGTGAGATATTTTCAAAATAAATGGATTTCCAACTACTGTCCACCATATTATTCTGATCAATAATCAGGAGGGTGTTTCCAAGTCGTTTCGTTTAGTTGCCCCTTTCATGCTCATCCATTATTGTCCTCCCGCGCATAGCTTCATTTAACCTTGTTAAGAAACTTTTTGCACTCCATTGGAGGTATAAGTTATGATTATGCTGTTGTATTTTTTTTTTGGTTTAATCAGTTTTGTTCATACTGCATGGATGGCACAAGTTTGCCGGTTACTTGTAAATTTGGTTCGAATACCTACATCAAGTTGTTAACACAACCAACAAAGCCAAATGTCTAGTTGGCCTTTGGGCTTTCATGGGGAGAACAAACTCACCCACAACACCCAGGCAAAAGGTATGTTCGGTTTTCTTTTTTCCAAGGTTGTTGCACAACCGAACAAAAAACACGCGTACCGACACGACCCAGCCAAAGTTTTCTCAACGCGCCCTTCTCGTCAGAAGTGAATATTGCTAATTAACAATTAATGAAGCGATAATGAAAACACACAAAGGAGTTAAGTGAACCAAAAGCAAAAAACACTTTACTAGTCCTAGTTAAACTCCTGGATTTTGTGGAAAATGTTCAAACGAGACACATGTTGCCGAATCAGTGTACGGGGGTGGGGTTTAATGGTAAAGTTGCAGATAATTTAAGAATTTAAAATTAATTTATTGATAATGGTCTTATATTATCATCGCCAGGACCTCCGAAAAAGCTATTTCTTCTAATAATCGCAGTGTACATCATTTGTCCTTAAACTTTTTCCGTTAACCGTTCATCGTAGAGCCATAAACATTTGTCGGTGTCATTTGATATGTGTTTGTTGTCTTATTGTTTCGAAGCAACAAAAAAAATCGTAAAAAAATGTTGACATATTTTAATAACTCCTGCTGTTGTTGCCGTTATTGCTGCTGGTGATGCTGGCTGGGCCAGCCAGCAAACAAACAAACGCCGTTTGATTAAGTTGTTTATTGAAAATCAATCTCAGGCAACGCTGTCTAAAACAGGTGCTATCATCCGTGCGACGGTTAAGAGTGCCACGGCAACCGTTCCCCACGGGTAGGATTGATGAAATTTGATAGCTTTTTTCATGGCTGGCTGTTCGTTTGCCGTAGTAGTCGGTCGACATCAACTGCTGCCAGATTGTTCCATATGAATTTTGTTCCAAATGTAAATGACAGTTTGGAAGTTAATAAAAAACGGCATTTGAATATGATATTTTTCTATGTGAGTGTGTATGTGTGTTTATTCTAAATGTGAATGTTGCACCATGTTGTTGTGCAAAAAAATTGCACAGAAAAAGGCTGTCACAACCGCAAAAGCATGTGACATTTGTCGTTGCTGACAACACGTTCGAATTACGGAGTTATTTATGATAACCTTAGGTTATACTCGAACACACACACATACACACAAGCGGATTTATTGGCTTGCGGGTATCACTATCGGATTTGTAAGTTAACCGAGCAGGTATTGTCATATTTAAGAGTTGTAATTCCAACAATTGTTGACATGCAAAAGGCTGTACGGGGTGTTATGTTACGGGGTATTATATCCTCGTTCGTGTTTTTTGCAAGAGCAAACAAAATGGAAGTGAGCAAGCATTTATTAAAATGATAGAGTCGGAATCACTTGAGGAATCGGTTTAATACTATCGACTGTCCGTAAGTCTCTCTATCAATTCGAAAAATCAATGTCCAGCTCAGAAATATTTTTTGACCTCAACAAAACTCGATGCAAGTGACTTTTTGGGTCATTGTAATAATGATGAAAAAATTGTACAGATTTATATAAAAGTCAAATACATATAATTATATTTTAAAAATTAAATAACATATTCAAAAATAGACTGATTAATGAAACATGCTGGTTCTGAAAGTGGATCGAAATCAACTTTTTTGCAATTAATTCTGCAACTTTTGAATGAAAAAACATATATTGACGAAATTTCTTATGCTTAGAGTAGAGATGTGTTTCAGAAGAATTGCAAACTTCAGGATCTATCGTTGATATCGTGGCCACTGGATGACCCTCAAAGTTGGTCACAATTTTTAATTTTCTGGTAATTATCAATTAAATTTATAAATTTGTCATATTTTGAGAAATTTTTTTACTAAAATGTTTCAAATTTCAAATTTCTGTATGGATATGATTTCTAATCAGCAAGTGAAGTATTTTCAGACGATGATATCCCACGAATAGAATGAGCTCTTTTTTATACACTCCACGAGAGTATTATGTCTTTGTGCATTTGTTTGTAACACCCAAAAGGAAGCGAGATAGACCCATTGTTAATTATACCGATCGACTTAGAATCACTTTTTGAATAGATTTAGCAATGTCCGTCTGTCTATCTGTCTGTCCGTTTGTCCACCTATTCTTGTAATCACGATACAGTTCGCAATTCTAGATAGAACCAAATGAAACTTTGCACAACGAAGATTTTCGGGAAGAGGACGAACGCGATTTAATTTGAAGAAAATCGGTTCAGATTCAGATATAGCCCCCATTCCACTCCCAAAACATCTTATATTTAAACTAGAAACACCTGTGTTGAAAATGTGTTAGATCGATTCAAATTTATATATAGTTTCCATACAAATTTCGCTCCCAATTTGACTTTTTCCGCTCCAGAAACCACATATTGTATCAGATTGTCTGCAGATTTGACAAAACATCTTATATTTAAACTAGGAACACCTATGGTGAAAATAAGTCAGATCGGTTCAGATTTATATATAGCTCCCATTCAAATTTCGCTCCCGATTTAACTTTTTGTGTTCTAGAAACCGCATATTTTAACAGATTTTCTTCAAAATTGGCAAAACATCTTATATTTCAACTAGAAAAACCTGTGTTGAAAATGTGTTAGGTCGGTTCAGATTTATATATAGCTCCCATACAAATTTCGCTCCCAATTTAACATTTTTCGCTCTAGAAACCACATTTTTTAACACATCTTCTTCAAATCTTCCAAAATATCTTTCGTTATATATTTATGTTTCCCAATTTAAATACACAAGGGCAGTAAATTAGCCGGTAATGTCAGAATCTTCTTCTTCTAGCTTTGCTAAGGCATATACTTATATATATAAAGTTTAATTCATATAAATAAGAGCAAAGTAATCCATAAATTATACCATAGTTTGCGCAACCGGTTCACAAGAATATGACCGAACTTCATTTCATAAATGTAGAAGTTATGGCCATTGTCGAATCAACAGATTTTTGTACTCTCCAGGATGGGGGTATACTAAGTTTGTCATTCCATTTGTAACACCTAGCTTATATTTGCTTGATAGTTGGTATGTGTATTCCCCTTATGGCAAAAACGTGCACCATAAAGTGATTTTTGTAGGGGGTGAAATGGGTCAAAAAGGGATAAAAATGGTACCTATCAAAGGACAACAGCTAGAAACATCATATTTGGTGTGTAAATTTCTCTAATTGAGTGAATACATAATATAAAAGTAATTTTTTCAAATTCGTACTTTTAAGGAGTAAAATGGCGAAAGATCTATATTAATGGTACCAACCAAACGGTTGCACCAAGAATACTAAAATTCGGTGTATACATTCCCCTGATTGCATAGATAGGAGATTTTTCAAAAATCGTACTTTTAAGGGGGCAAATTGAAAAGGGGATAAAAAATGGAGTTTTAGAGTTTTCCAAAATCGTACCTTATTTCGTTGCTTTTACGACAAAAATGGGTAGAATCATGAAGCTAGGTTATCTTGCACTGTGTACATGAGAGACAATGGATTTTCAAAATATACTTTTAGAGTTAGAATAGGAAGGCAATACACCCAACCAAATAGGATAGCTGAAATTTCACCTACTATCACCCCATATATTTAGGCTTTTTAAGTTTTATTGAAGATTGATGCTTTATATTTATTTTTTGAGCTGCCTTGAAGTATTGTTTTGAAGTTTTTTGTATAAACATATTGGTATATACATATATTATAAGCATGGTTTAAAATGATTAAAATTTTATATTTATTTATAAAATTATTTTTACAATATTTTTATTTGTGTTGATTTGGCTATATTAAGAAAATAGACTACTAATAGATATACTAAAATGAATGCAATCCATGGTGGAGGATATATAAAGTTCGGCCCGGCCGAAATTAACGCCGTTCTCACTTGTTTTTATTTATAAAAAAGTATAAAAAGTCTAAAAAAAATAATGTTTATATGTCAAAGATCTATGAAATATTTTTAAAAGGATCATGATTTTCCAAATTTGTGGTTAAATTGCGCGAAAGAGCCTTGTAAATTAAATAACATAATATCAAGCCCAATTTGTAACAAACCTATGGATAAATGAAAAAATAAGAACGTTTTTTAATTCCTTTACTTCTACAATAATAATCCATACTTCTTTTACCAATAACCATTATTTTCTTCTTTAGAATGGCATTGATTACTTCTCTAAGATCTAAGATAAACTATACAGATTTAAAAATCATGATTTTTTAAGAGGACCGTACCTTCAACATTTAACCAATAAATCTTTCAGATATAGATATTGTTTTTTGTTAGAATGTTAGCTATTAAAAATAAATTAAATATTTTTTTAGATTTTTACGAAAAAAATTTACAAAAAGTATATAATTTTTTTTGGAAACTGTTCCTGAGCCATAATTTTCTATGTGAAAGTAAAATACGCAACATTTGTTATTTTGTAAATAATTTTAATTTAAGCGGGTGTTATCGGACACAATGAGAATAGAAATATTAAAGGTAAGTTCAGCGAAAATTTAAATTTGACTAAAAACTTAAAAAATATTCATAAATAGAATTTTTAACTCGAAAAATAGAGTTCCGAAAACCAAAATGCATCATAGCCATTTTGTTGCTTAATGTATATTTCTAAAAATTCTCAATTGTGGGATATATTTTCCCCGTTTTAGGAATTGTGGGTTTTGGCATGATGTATTTTCACTATTTCTTATAACACCGTGCGGCAGTTCTTTTTGGAGCTGAATAAGAAACGTGAAACTTGGCGTCGTATATAAGTCAAATGTATACTCAGTTTTCAATTTGGTGATCTTGGAAATTAAAAGTGCTGTAAAAAGGAGAAAAGTTCACAAAATGGAAAACTGAGTACACAGCTTTTCATGTGTAAGTGGTTTTGTTTAGGTCCAATGAAAATAATTTAAATTTGTTGCACGGTGTATTAGTTGAGTTAGATGTACCTTTGATAACTCTTTATATCGGTCGATAAAATATGGATTTACCCATTCCTTAGAACTTATTTGAAAGTTTTCAATTCAATATTGAAACGCATAAAGTCCTTTCAAATTTGTATGGACTGTATCTACAATTTATTCATCTTTCATTTCAAACTCTCCTCACAACAATATATATTTTTATGCGGCTTCATTAATTAACTCAAAACTTGTTAACGAATCCTCCAAACTAATGAAGTGCTCTTGGCTGGACGAGGAAGTGAAACTTATTCACATTTTCAAATGCCCAATCTGTCCGTTTTTTCTGCGGGACGCATAAAAAATACAATTTCCTATAAAAATGTAACGAATGTCTCAATTACAAGGTCCAGTCGAGGCGGGCCGAGTACTCCAGATACGAAAATCGTAACATGTGCGTGATTTGTTTTCACGCTCATTACATGTGATTGTATTGTTCGTCATGTTGATGAGGGAGGGGGTTAGTCCCTGTTAATCTTTTGCCTGGTGATGATGACGATAATGATAATCTCGGAAGAGAACGACAACGAGGACTAATTTGTTTCCAACCCCTGTTTTTTGATGAAATTGAAAACAATAAATGAATGCTGAAGAGGCGACACTTATTTCCCTTTTTTGTCCGTTGTTGTTTGGAAACCCGCATATTTGCGTAACTTCACATAATCACAAGAGGAGAATCTTTTGATGCTCTTTTTTTCTGCTGTGGCGGTGGCAGCAGCCTGAATGAAGTGGGCAATGACCAGTTTTTTGCGTCGCTGGGCGAGGGTAGTCTGAGGTGGCAAGCAGCAGGCAAGGATGGATGGCAAGGCAGGGTGGTTTTAGCTTTGGTTTGGGGTCTGGTGTCTAAACCAAACATTAAGTAATTGCATATGAGTTTAAAAAATATGTTCACTTTCTTTTTAACACCGAAGAGTTCGTTTGTTTTTCTTTTCTTCTTCCGTTCGTTCCTCTTTCTCCTTTGGCCTTTGTGTGGCTAAAGGCTTTTCAAAATATTTGCAAACATTTCTCTTTCTATGGTTTGTGCATTTCATTCCCTCATTCTTCAGTTCTTCTTTGTCTTTTAACTCCTACCTTTGGCCACCTTCCATGACATTCCATCTATTCAGCCATCCTAGAGCAACCGGCGACCATAGTCCGCCCATCCGTTGGTCCGCCCGCTCGTCCATCCTCTGCAAAGCTTTTACGCTACTGACGTAGTGCTCCAGTAACTCATAAACGTATTTACTTTTGGTAAATATTTGCCAATGCTTTTATCTTTTCTTTGTATAGTCCAACAGCAACAACAACGCCAACAACCAAAAGCACACCAAGTCTTTTTGTTTGAAGCCAAAGAAGAAGAGCAGCAGCCGAGTACAAAAGAACCTCAGATTATATTTAAACTATGGCCAGTGATGGTTATGTCCTACTTTCTTTTTAGTATATTTGTGATACCTTCCGTCAGAGTGGTGGTTCACTGAAGTAGGGACACTGCCACGTTAAAGTGTTGACAGGACATTGTGCAGTTGGCCGTTGAGGATATAAAATGCCTCAGGATATTTGTAGAAACTAAAATTATTTGCTCTGGAATGATTTGGATATTTGAGTCTGGAATCAATATGAAAAATCGCAGTACATAGAGATGTAGATATTCTGACTATAATTGTAAGCTATGTTGAAGATGTTGCCTTAACTCGTCTACCTTCGACATTTCAAGTTAGTGTTAGCCCTTTTCGTGGATTTGTCAAATATTTTTGACAATTCGTATGGTTGATATTTAACGGCGACTGACGAACGATTCATTTGTATATTTTATATTGTGTTCTATTCTCCTTACAAAGCTTTCTATTAGTCATATTCTCGAAATTTTTGGAACCAATCAAGTCGTTCCACTTTTTTCGAGTTTAAGTGTGGCGAACATTGTATAACAAAAATCTTTTTTTTTGCCATAGCTAATTTAATATAAATTTACAACTAGACATAATAAATGAGATAATCTGAAGAAGTTTTTAAAATATTATGAATATTTTTACGGGACTTAGGAGATGCTATGTAAACACATTTTTATTGTGATTCAAAATGCTTACGTTTGGTTGTTTAATTGTTTTTGTACAATATATTTGAACCTATATCTTCCGAACTATAAGCTTGCATAAAAAAAAATATTTTTCCGATCTTCAGAGGACCGATATTACATTATATAACAACTTTCAGGTATTTAGCTTACCATAAAATTTATTCGACCCAAATTGCACTCTTTTTTCAATATTTTCTATGAGACACTTTCCTCCGCCCAGACTAATGACTTCAGACTGCTGCACAGACTATTGACTTCAAATAACCCATTGTTGTCTTGATGCATCCAATTGATGTATCCAATTTTACCCACTGATACGAGAACTGTATGGAGCAATTCCATGGGAAACCGATAACTATTTGACGATTTTGATGAAATAAATATTGAAATTTATTTTTTTGAAAAAAAAAAAAACACTTTCGTGATAATATCGCAGACACTATAGAAAACCCCACTTCGAAATTTAAAAATTATTTAGAACATTTAGAAAAAATAAAAAAAAAAATATTTTTACGATTTTTTTTTCGACTTTTTTTTACAAAATCAACCAGAATTACAGTGAAAAATTGTAATTCGTTCATAAACACAAGGTATAAAATCAATGAAAAAATCCAACAAAAAATAGGTTATGGAATAATTTGGTTTTTTCCAGAAAAAAATGGAAGCATAATGGTTGATTTTGTAAATAAAAATCGTAAAAAATAGAAAAATATCAGTTCACCACTTTCAAACTCACATAGTCGTTTAAAAATAGACTTAAGCACACTACTTTAAAATTTCAACAAAATGGATTGGTGTAATCATTTCGAAAATCAAAATAAGACAATAAAAAAATTGCAAAAACTTTAAAAAATCTAACCCTGTTATAACACACCACATCCATATTTTAAAAGTAATTGAAATTACCTTCATTAAAATCGGTAAAGTATTTCAGTTCAAGTTACAGGCGATTGAATGAACTCACCTTTTGAAAAAAGTAGTATTTTTTTAAAATTAAATTGGTTAAATTGGTCATAACTCGTGAAATTTTTTTTCCACAACACACAATCTTTCACAACAATCGCAGCTAGTGAGTTCAAAAACCGTACCGCTTGACATGGAATGACTCATATTTATCTTGAAAAGAAAACAAAAAATTATTTAATTTTTTTCATTTTCTTTCGATTTTTTTCTCCTGCAAAAATTCAATTTCTTTCTCAGAACAAAAGACTTCTTAAAATTTTCTTTGAATTTTTCTCTTAATTTTTATACCCTCCACCTCCAGGATGGGGGTATACTAACTTTGTCATTCCGTTTGTAGCACCTTGAAATGTCGACCTGAGACCCTATAAAGTATATATATTCTTGATCGTCATAAAATTCTAAGACGATCTAGCCATGTCCGTCTGTCAGTCTGTCCGTCAGCTGAGAGCACGGTAGCATCTAAACGAAAGGAGCTAGGACGCCCAAATTTTCCATAAATGCGTCTTATAGTCGTAGATCGGTTGGGATTAAAACTGGAAGAAATCGGCCTCACAAGGACTCAAAATACCCATATTTTTTTCAATATCTCTGCTTGTACTTACTCGATATTCGGTATGCGCATTCCGCCTATAGCAAAAACCAGCACCATAAAGTGATATTTATTCGGGGGTGAAATTGGGCAAAAAGGGATAAAAATGGTACCTATTGACAACAGATAGAAACGCGAAATTCGGTGTGTACACTTCTCTAATCGAGTATATACATAATATAAAAGTATTTTTTCAAAATTGGTACTTTTTAAAGGTTAGAAATGAAAATGAGTTCTGTCTTCAGAAATAGTTTTTTGAAGAATAAAATATGACACCATATAATGTGCCTAATACATTTTCATTTCTAACAAAACGGTAGGCAATTCACATTATGACATGACACTACTTTTGCGCCACCTTGTATATCCAAAGGATTTTGCCAAAAAATAATTGCAAAATTACCCAAATGAAATATGGGAAACCTTGGGCGGTTTGACTAATTTTTAATATGAAAAATTGACCAAAAATATATTTCATCACTGGTATATCAAAAGCTACACACAGTAAAACTTTTATGCGTTGACGGCCTTCGGTCTGGTTGAATGATTTTTTCCTTTGAATATTTCATATTTGGGTTTTGAAAGATATGAAATATTGCCATTCATTTCATATGAAATATCGCCCTTGTTTAAATGTTTTCTATGCAGGAAAAATCGCACAGTGAAAAATCGTCCAACAATTATGAAGAATGGCCCAAAACACCATACAAAAGAGGACGATTTTCATATGACATGCAAAATAATAATTAAAAATAATTTTTAAAATTCGTACTTAGGGGGTAAAATGGAAAAAGGGTATAAAAATTGTACCAACCTAATGGCGGCTGCTAGAGTCATGAAATCCGGAGTATGCATTCCTCTGACTGCGTAGACATGAAAAATAGGAAGGTTTTTCCAAATTCGTACTCTCAAGGGATACAATGGGAACATAGGGTTAAAAATGGTACCAACTAAACGGCTAGATCTAGCGCAATGAAATTCTACATCTAATTGCGTTGACACAATATAGAGAAATTCGTACTTTTAGGCGTAAAATGGGAAAGATGAAATACAAATTGTACCACCCAAATGACCGAATGAAATTCGGTGTATACATTCTTCTGACTGCATAGACACGGAAGATAAAGATGTTTTTTCCAAATTCGTTTTTCCAAGGGATACAATGGGAACAGAGGGATTAAAATGGTACCCACTAAACGGCTAAAGTTAGAATGATTACATTCGCTGTGTGCGTCCCTCGACGTACCCTAGACACGTAAAATAAAGAGATTTCGAAAGTTCAACTTTTAAGTGGTAAAATGGGAAAAAGAAAATAAAAATTGTAGCAACCGAATGACCGTGGCTAGAGTCATGGAATTCGGTGTATACATTCACCCGACGCCATAATCTCTCAAAATGAAAATGATATTTCCAAATCCGTACTTTTTTAATTTTACGGCCAAAATGGTTAGAATCAAGAAGTTACGTGAGAGATAATGGATTTTAAGAATTCATACTTTCGGTATTAAAATAGGATGGAAATACAACTAATCAACAATTTCATCTGTAACTGAAAATGTTCCCATTGTCCCCCAATATTTAGGGCAATTAAGTTTTTGTTGAAGATTGTTGTCTTATTTTTACTTTTGGAATTGACTTGCTGTATTATTTCGATGTATATAGTAAACAAATATTGGTAGCCTTGCCCTATAAGCGTGGTTTGAAATAATTAAAATTTTATATTTATTTATAAAATTATTTTTTCAATATTTTTATTTGTTTTGGTTTGGCTATATTAAAAAAAAACTTTTTCCTGTAATGATACTGTACTTCTAACAAAATCGACAGGAATGCAACCCATGGTGGAGGGTATATAAAGTTCGGTCTGGCTGAACATAACGCCGTTTTTAATATCTTGCAATAAATCTTTGAAAATGTATCTTTTGTTTTAAGTGGAATTTCGTTTTAAATGGATTTTGGACCATTCCAGAAATAAGCAAGATAGTCTCATAGCTTATGCTACAATTGAACTTAGATCCACAGTTTTATTATATTCATCTATTTCCAACTGCCCGTCCAAATTTTCTTGTTCATAGTTCAGTTGGGATATATTTATTGTTCGCACTTATTTTTCTGACTTCTTAAAAATATTAGAAAAACTGACTTTTCGACTGAGCGATTTGCCAAGAGCATAAAGTCGACTTCAAAGTATTTATTATTCATTTAATTTATCTATAAACTTGCTTATTTTAAGAATCTTTTAGGAATTCCTATAGTGCCAAATTTATGAGGGTTTGGTGCTTATCGTGACATTTCATTACTTGCATTTCATTCATCGGAAATTATAGACGAGAATTTTCCAAAGGCTGTCATAAATCTGTTATCTAATTTATCTATAACCATTTTCTCACATGTCTCCTGTTACTTGTGCAATTTGCTGTACAGTCATCTCACCAAAGCGACCAAAAAACGAAAACTTTTCAAGATTACTTGCTGAACATTTTCAATTTTCCTAATTTTCCCTGCGCATAAAGCTAAACAAAAGACCATTAAATATTCCATACAACATTCAACCAGCTGAGGTCGGTCGGGTGGTGCTTTTGTTACGAATTCCCCAAATGCGATTTGAAATCAGGTCAAATTCTTTGACATGAATTAAACATTTTATATGCATTCGTTTTTCTTTCTACTTTTTTTATTCGTTGGCTTCTAACAATCGCATAATGGCTTAATTTTTAAAGTAACCACTTTTTTACACTATTCCTTACATCCCCGCAAACATACTGCTCCGGTACGTTTATTTGCAAAGCCAGGAATGAATTGGGGGTTGTTTGGGTTTTCCACTACCACCTCATCGCCATCACCGTCATCATCATCATCATCCTGGTAAAGGAGACCGAAGCAGACCCTTATGTTTGCTTTTGGTTTTTTGTTCTTGTTGTTGCTGTGTTATTGAAAAATCTTTTGTGCACTTTTGTTAACATCTTCATTAGGGGTTTTTCTCTTTTTTCTGATCTGCTCTGCTTCGCTTCGCTTTGGTTTTTTATTGTATTTCGCTAAACAAATGTTTAAGTATGGCATGTAAGGATGTATGTCGGTAATTTTATTCTATTTTTCCCGAAGTGAAAATACTCTCACAGGTTGTCTGTGAGTATGTGTGTGTGCCTTAGCATTTGTATCCCACTTCACCCATGGGATCATGTCCTTCACATCTGTGATGATTTTCTTGTCCTCCTTCCATGCTGGCTGGCTGGCTCGCTGGCTTCTACCGTATGCCGTGGCTGGACGATTTTCTTTTTGTGTTTTCTCTTCGCCCCAAGGTTTTGGGTGCAAACTTGAAATTACATTTAGATTTGATGGGAGAATCTCTATCGTTGCAAGCCATTGAACATTGTGACAAATAGCAAAGTAATTTCCAATTAATTAGTATGGATAATATTGGGGGTTAAGCTAAGCTAAGCTAAGGAAGTGCAGCTAAGACGGGATAAGTAAAAGGAATTAGAAAATAAAGAAATGTCGGTAAATGGCTTTGGAGGTTTCAAATTACCGCCAGTCATAGTGAAATGCGAGGAGGGACATATTTATGTGCAAACTTTTCAATTAAAAAGCTTTTGAAGCTTTCCAAATTTTCAGGGTGTCGCAAACTAAAGTAAAACGCAAAACCTGAATAGTTTATGTACTTTGACACTAATTCTAGCTTTGGAATGGGATCTATACTAAGTCAATCATTCCATTTGGAACACCTCGAAATTACGATCTGAGATCTACTGAACTATTTGTTCCAAGATAATGTAAGATAGACAGGCATATTGCCTGTTTATCCATTTTAAGTTTAAAGCACATTAAACACACAAAAAATCGATTGTCTATATATCGATCATTCCATGTTAAACCGAACACGTTTTTTACATTACCATTTCCGATATTGTTGAAACTTTGTACGATACTTTATAAAATATTTGATTCGTAGAATACGAAAAAAAACCGAAATCTTTTTTCGAATTATATGACCAATTGAAAATTGGGAAAATCAAGAAGAATGTGCCGAGGTATAAACATTGAAAATGGTGTAGTGAGAAAATGCGTGGACACAATTCAAATAATGAAGGCTTATTTTAAGTACTTTTCGCAGGCGTTCTTGGCTATTGACTGCTTCTGACAACAATTTTGTATATTTCTGATTTTTCTTTTGCATTTTTCACTATGAAAACACCAACCTAAAAATACCAACCAGAAAAATATAGGCATATTCCCTGATCGATACTAAACTAATCCGGAAAATTTCAGCTTGGAGATATAACCGGTTGCATTAAAAAAAAAAACATTTACTAAATGTGGTCGTTAAAATTGGAGTCGTGGTCGTATTTTTTTACGAAAATCGTATGGAATGAACGATATACAGGGTGTCTCACCCTATGCTGTATAGTTTTGCTATATATAGACAAATTCTATGTGAAACGGAACATAAGATATCCTTGAGTTTTCCGAATTTAATAAAAGTTTGCAAATTTGAATGAACGATATACAGGGTGTCTCACCCTATGCTGTATAGTTTTGCTATATATGGACAAATTCTATGTGAAACGGAACATAAGATGCCCTTGAGTTCTCCGAATTTAATAAAAGTTTGCAAATTTGAATAAGGCAAATAAATCTGCATTCCACGAATTTCAAAGAATATGAAATTGTAGAAAAAAGATATTAGATCGGGTCGCACCCCATACAAAAAAAAAACAAAAAGTTGCGGCAGTCACCCCCTAGAATTAAAGTTAATTTGAAGACGATCTCAAATATAATTTTTATTTAATTTTTCCCATGCATTTTGACTCGGTGCATTTTGTTTTCTGTGTCTCCACTTATAGTCCGATCGCAACGTGTGGCATATCATTATTCTTAAAATGAAAGCAGCTACATTTTCTACTTTGATCACTTCTAGAAGTGACTTCTGGAATCACTGTTTTTATCCCCCTAATTCAAAATGTTTTCTAAACGTTAAAAAGTTTTCCATGAAATATAGTATATATTTTCATTCATAAACAAAAAAGTTACAAAATGCACGGGTCAAAGTGCGTGGCAAAAATAAATAAAGGGGCCTGACCGGCGTAACTTATTTTATCGACCCACCTTAGTAGTCATATGGTAGTTTAAAAAATCGTAGTAGATACAAATATAATATTTTGTCTGAACTTCAGGCAAATCGCTTCCAGCCTAATAAAGAGTGATTTTTTTGAGGTTAGGATTTTCATGCATTAGTATTTGACAGATCACGTGGGATTTCAGACATGGTGTCAAAGAGAAAGATGCTCAGTATGCTTTGACATTTCATCATGAATCGTCTTACAAACGAACAACGCTTGCAAATTATTGAATTTTATTATCAAAATGCGTGCTCTGTTAAGAAAGTTCATTGCGCGCTTCCATTTTATGGTCAGTTTAATCGACCCACTGAAGCGGCTATTCGGGCTATTGTGACTAAATTTCGCACCAAATTTACATTGTTGGACATAAAACCACCAACACGCTTACGTAGAGTGCGAACTGAAGAAAATATCGCAGCTGTATCGGCCAGTGTTAATGATGACCACCAATTTTCGATTCGTCGCCGTTCGCACCAATTGGGTCTCTGTTACTCAAAAACGTGGAAATGCCAAAATTGGACTAAGCGGATGGACCACCTAAGACGCAGCCGCGGTCAACATTTAAATGAAATTATCTTCAAAAAGTAAATGTCATGGACCAATCTAACGTTTCAAATAAAGAACCGATGAGATTTTGCAAATTTTATGCGTTTTTTTTTTTAAAAAAGTTATCAAGCTCTTAAAAAATCACCCTTTATAAAGCTGTCATATCTTAATGAAATATTTTATTTTTTGTCTTGTCATTTATTTTGGTACAAGACCAAAGGTTGTACTGAAGTCTTCAGCAGAACCCAAAATTAGCAAAAAGGCAAAGCGAGACCTTTATTGTTGCAGCTAAAAGTTGACTGCGCAGTTTCGATGGGCTCTAGCTACCTCATCTCGTCAGAACTTTCGCAACGAATGTATGTCTTTGACTTAAATCAGGGTTCATATTAGTACCAGCGGTCACATATGACAAATGAGAAGCGCTGATAAACAAAATATTCCACCGAACTAAGTCGATTTTTTTTTTAATTCATTCTAATGTTATTTATTTACAACTTAGATTTTTTAAATAATTTTTTATTAAAAGCTAAGACGCCACACAAGTTTAATGATGGAGTTCCTGGTACTAACTCTACAACAATTATAACAAATATTTAATAGACATAATTACAACATCTTACTTAATGTCGGCTTCAAAAAAGTTGTGGATGTTCTCAACTGAAATTAGGCTTTGGTTTGTTTAATGTGTTGTCACAAAATATGACTTTCCATTCGTGAGCTAGGCGAAAAGTAGAAAGTAGAACTTGCAGTACTGGCTACAAAAGTACAAATTACAAAAATCCATTAATCGTGGTCCGTGAAAAGTCCACGCCAATTTTCATTATTCTAGCTGCAGTACTTTAGTTGGTACCATTTTTATCTATTTTTTGCACTGCTTCCACTTAAAGTACAAAATGAATTTATTTAGCGCTTTTATGTGATCAGAGGAATTTACATACCGAATTTTACGATTCTAACTTTAAACTTTAACAAGTAAAATTTTTATGCATTTTTGTCCCTCTCACTCCTTAAATGTAGAAATTTCGAGAAAAAAACACTTATGTTGCCGGTCTACGTGGTCAGAATACTGTACACGGCGCATTTCTCGATTCCAGCTGCAATACTTTAAAATTTCAAAAAAATTTATTAATGTAATCATTTCGAAGATCAAAATAAAATAATTAAATTTGCAAAAACTTTAAAAATACAACTAGACTTTGGTACAACACATTAAAATCGGAAAATTTTTTCAGGAGTTACAGGCTATTGAATGAACACACCTCTTAAAAAAAGTAGTATTTTCTCACTGTTAAATTGGTCATAACTCTTTAAAAATTCAAATTTTTTCCCAAAACACGTACACAATATTTTTATGAGAAGGATAGTTACGGGGTCAAAAAAGCCTAAACTACTGGACCGTTCTTGAAATTTTCACAGTATGTTTATGCTGAACCGGTGGAGGAATTTCTATAAATAAAGGGTGATTTTTTAAAAGCTATAGGTAAGCTTAAAAAAACACATAAAATTCAGAAAAATTTATGAAATCTTTATTTAGATCGATAGTATGGTCCATATAATTTAATGTTTGAAGATTATTTCATGCAAATGTTAAACTTGACTGCGCCTCAAATGATCCATCCGCTTAGTCCAATTTTGGCATTTCCACGTTTTTGAGTAACAGAGGCCCAATTGAGTAACAGAGACGAATTTGAGTAACAGAGACGAATTTGAGTAACAGAGACGATGATGGTCATCATTAACACTGGCCGATACGTAAGCGTGTTGGTGCTTTAATGTCCAACAATGTAAATTTGGTGCGAAATTTAGTCACAATATAGCCGAATAGCCGCTTCAGTGGGTCGATTAAACTGACCATAAAATGGAAGCGCGCGATGAACTTTCTTACCAGAGCACGCATTTTTATAAAAAATTCAATAATTTGCAAGCGTTGTTCGTTTGTTAGACGATTCATGGTTAAATTATAGACCAAACTGAAGATGTTTGACAGTGAAACAAAACACGAAACGTGCGTCAGCTGTTTAAACCAGTGTTGCCAAAAAGATAATAGCTAAAAAATCACCCTTTATATATAAATTTTTGTTATTTTTAGTGGGCGTGACACCTCCCACACAAATTGGGGATTTATTAGTTTTTTTATAAATTAACATATTCGGAGTACTGTTGCAGCGAGAGACTTGCATTTTTGTGAAATTTCTGCACAGGTGTGCCAAAGATGGGCGATATTGGAAAAGTGGGCGTGCCACGTCCCATAGGAAGTTAACATCTATTATCGAATATATTCAGTTCTATGACAGATAAAATTTTGTGAGTGCATCTAGCATCAATGTAAGTAGTTGTGACAAAAATGGGCGGAGTTGGAAAAGTAGGTGTGACTCTTCCTATACGAAATTAAAACCTTTTATCGAATATAGTCAGCTCTATGACAATATAGTCAGCTCCTAGAGTGCTAAAATTTTGGGTGAGTAGATCCGGTGTAAATAGTTGTGCAAAGATGGGCAAAAGTGGGCGTGTCCCTTCCCATACGAAATTAAAACCTGTTTTAGAGTATATTCGACACCGAGACTCCTAAATTGTTGACTGAGTTAATTTAGTTGTATCCTGCTTAGACAATATATTTGAAAGAGGGGGATTTTGGGCTATTTTCTGTAATATTTTGAAAAAATGCAATTAGCGTTATGTAGGTATATTAATGGATAAAATATATATGTTGACATACATACAAACATACTTGTTCCACCAGGACATGGACCGTGTTCTACATCGTTTTAAAGCAGTCATCAAGAGCTTTCCGATGATACCTAAATGAAAAAAAAAATAAAAAATCATCCAAATATGTGAGCCTTTTTCCCTATTTATTGGACAATGTCACAATATGTAATTGGGGTGTATTTTCATTATAAAAATCACCAAAAAAGCGAGCTACGAAATATGAAACAATGAAATACTTCCCCAAAATATGGAAGGAAATAAATTGGGTATTATTGCATTTTTTTGATAGTTTTTAATTTTGGATTTATTTCATAATGAAATAATGTCCGAATAAAGTTAGTTTCATCATATTTTTGCTTTTGGACATTACTTTATCTTAATAGCGAATTATTTCATTTTCACCAAAATATATATTGTTGTGCTGCATTTATATTTTAGTATAATTTCAGTTGTTAAATTTTTTATATTGGCCACTTTTTATTATTTTATATTAACCTTAACGTATAAATAGTATAAAAAATCGGGAGAATATTTTTAATTTTTAATCCGATTGCAGATAATTCCACATATTGGAATATAATAATGAAATTTGAGAATAGCAAATGGTTTTCATCTTCATATTGGTTTCGAAACTGTAACGAAACAACATTTTCAAAACGTGATTTATTTCCTTTCTTCTCTAAACAAAGAATTGCATAGTCAGTTTCCTACATCTCATATATAAGTTAACAAACTTGTTTGTGTGTAATACTAACTCCCTCACAATAATGGAGAATTACTTCAACATAATAAACGGAAACGATGATATGTCCCAACACACTAATTTTAGGTCTTTTAAATCGCAGCATGATACCAACGGATATCCCATATCACTTAGAATGAGCAACTACACCTGTGACAAGAGACAACCCACGAGCGATTTTAAAGATGTGGGATTATCTAGTGTCGGAAGTGGTAATCCGTAATATTGCACCAGATTTCAACCACATCATCCGTCCATTTACAATTAATTTACTTATCTACTCGTTAAGGTTTTTATTTTTATTTTTATTAATTTCCCCGTTTTCGTTGATATGCATGCAATCAATTTATTTATGTCATCGTTTTAATAAAACGAGCCCAACCAACCAACGAACAAACAACATGTTAAAAAAGACAATATACATTTTTATCACTTCCTCCGGACAAAAGAGACAAATACAAATTAGTAAAAACAATAAATTAAATTTCTATCATAACATGTCACATTATGAAATCCATAAAAGACACAACATCAAAACAAACTGTTACAGATACTCACACTCCACTCCGCTCCACTTCGCTCCGTGCAGAAGAAGATACACAGACAAGATACGAAAAAGCCAACAAAAATGACAAAAACAAAACAAAAAGAAATGCAATCAATAATACGGACAAGAGATAAGCCAGAGAGATGGCACTTTGGTGGACTCGAAGCAGCAGCAGCATCATCGGACGAACGCCACCGTCACCACCACCAACACCACCCATGGTGTCCAACAATGGTAACAACCAACACCAGCTCCATAACATCACCGAAAGCACCCAAAACACCAACAATCAAAAATGTAACATTTTTTTAAATAAATGTATAACAATAAAACTTTTAGTAGTTTGTAGTTAAGCGAGTAGTCAGTCCAGGGCACTGGAGTGGGTACCACATTTCGTATGGAGAGTTGATATTGGTTGGCAGTGGCCCAGAGTTGAGCTACAGTAACTATTAGGCAAAATTCAAATTTCAGTTGAAGCTCTAGGTTTAGTATTAAAGTTGGGTATTAGAGGTTAGAGGAGGGTGCCGAGGCTTTGATCTTAATATATGTTGATAGACTGGGGTTTTAGTTAATCTCTTATAAAAACTGTTTGCTTATATTGACATATGTCGTGTTAACTACAAAAATAGTAAATAGAAATAAATAAATAAAATCTCTTAAAATTACTCAAATTTAAAACAAAATTAGAGCATATCTTTAGGGATAAGGTATTGAAGCAAAAATCAATACTATAAATTTACATATTTATAGTAATAAATAACTTTAAGAATGAGCTATTGTTTTGTGTCTTCCTTAGAGCGTCAGATGAAAATAACAGGAACATATTGGAAAATATAAATTTCTGGCCATAGAAAAATAATCTACTCAAACACCAGCTAATTGTAGACACTTGGGTGGATCGAAAATAAAGTATTTTTTCATAAGGATACAAATATATTTTTAAATTTCAAGTAAATTGCTTCTAAATTTGCAGAAAATTGTCAAATTTCAAAAAATTAATTTATTTTTTTATTTTTTTTTGTTTATAAACAAATTTTATTAATTAATATTAATTTTATTAATTAATAGTGTCATTAAGACGCTTCATAATTTTTATGACGGAGTAAGATTCATGATGGAGTTCCTGGTACTTATCATACAACAATTATTTTTTATTGCACTCAAAATTAAAAACCTGGAAATATTAATTCGAAAATGATTATAAAATTTCTTTAATGTATAACTTTTTTACTAAACTTAAAAATTGTGTCGTCATTTATTTTGGTTTAAGACCAAAGGTTGTGCTGAAGTCTTCAGCAGAACCCAAAATTAGCAAAAAGGCAAAGTGAGACCTTTATTTTTGCAGCTAAAAGTTGGGCGCTACCCTATCTCGTCAAAACTTTCGCAACGAATGTATGACTTTGACTTAAATCAGGGTTTATATTAGTACCAGCGGTCACATATTTCAAATGAGAAGTGCTGACAAACAAAATATTCCACCGAACTAAATCGACACACTAAAAATCTCACTTTGCCAATTCAATGTTGTGCATGTGCTCGCATCGCTCGCAACAATGCAAAAGTAGTTGTTGTACGGTATGTCCCGTCTTCACTGTACCTCGTGTGTATGTTTGTATGTATAGTTGGTCTGTTATGTTGTATGTGTTGTCATTTAATCATTTATTATTTTTATAAAAATTCTTTAATTTATAACTTTTTTGCTAAACTTACAAATTTTTAATATATCTGCGAATTTCACATTTACGTTTAGGAAAAGTCTCGAAGAAATATCTTTTTGCTGGCACAAAAAAATCTTCAAAAATAAAAAAATCTGAAAATTTATATTTTTATTTTTTAATAGATAACATTCTAGCGAAGAAAACAATGACATTATGTAGAATATCTATGGGTAAACATAGAAGATTTTGAATAAATAGTGTGAATAAACCTTTATAAATTAGAAAAGAGAATATTTTATTTTAAGAAAATTTAATTTGTAATAGATATCACCTTAGCGAAGAACACAAGGCCTAAAATCTATGGATAAATGTAGAAATTGCGTCTCTTCTTGTAAAGGAAAATTTCGTCTTTATGTGTGACTAAGTCAATTTAAAAAACTTGAGAAAATTACATACGATTTTTTTTGGAATTCCTTTACTTCTACAATAAATATTCTGCAATGTATCATTTATCTATTGATTTTCTTCATATATGTTTTCCATATATAACAGAATAAATTTAACATTATATTATTTAATTTGTGAAATTCATGATTTAACAAATGTTAGGATGATAGCTATAAAAAAAGAAAACAAAATAATTTTCGATTTTTTTCTTTTGTATGTTTTTGTTTTTTTTTTTTTTGCAGCCTTTTTTTGAAAAAAGTTGTTCTCAGTTGTCTGGAGACAGTTAAGCTGTTTTTATATGAAAGTGAAATTCGCATCATTTTTCATAATAAGTACTTCTAATTGAACACTTCGTCGGTTGTGATCGATTCTATGTTCCCAAATTGTGAAAAAATATCCATAAACAAGTAAAAACGGCGTTAAGTTCGGCCGGGCCGAACTTTATATACCCTCCACCATGAATTGCATTTCATAGAGGCTAGAGTCGATTTTCGTAGAAGTGAAGTAATATTACAGGAATATATTTATTTTTTTAATATAACCAAACCAAAACAAATACAAATATTGAAAAAATAATTTTATAAATAAAATAGCAGTACCCGCTGCTTCGCACGCGAAAAGGCCAGTTATTTGTTAATTTTATCCGTCTCTGTTATTTATTTATTTATCTATTTATTTACTTTTGTTTTGGTGGATATAGATAAATCTAAAATAGTAGTTTGGAAACATCCTATTATATAGCACTCACACACAGTCAAAGTAATGTGCTTGTCGATATGCACTCTTTTAGGTGAACTCCTTCGTATGTATAATTTTTATCATTTCTACCATTTTTTGAACAAAAAATTATCACCATTTATATCCTCGATCTCATGTTTCTAGAAGCAGCCAGCTACTTTATAACTTTTGCACTTCTTTCCCAAAAAGTACACATTTTGAAAAACCACTATAGGTAACATGTGTTTTTGCTTCCTTCCTAAAAATATGTACTTTATTTGGTAACACATTTATTTCTTGACGGGACGTATCGTTGTATTAAGTACAAATTTTGAAATATCAATTTATGTTCCGCGTTTAAGTAATTGAAGGACTATACACAATTTTTATCCCTTTTCGTCCCGCGCATCCCTTAAAAGTACAACTTTCGAAAGTCCAATTTTACTGCGCTTCTACGCGGTCAGAAGAATTTACATACTAAATCAAGAAATCCATTTCTGTTGCAAGTCTACGTTGTCAGAGGAATTTACACTCCAAATTTCACGACTATAGCTGAAATACTTTAGTTGGTACCATTTTTATCCCTTTTTGTCCCGCTCACCTCCTTTAAGTACAAATTTCAAAAAAAAAATCCATGCGTTGTCACTCCAAATTTCGCAACTCTAGCTGCACTAATTTAGTTGGTAGTATTTTTATCCGCTCACCGTTTATAAGTACAAATTTCGAAAAATTCCTTTAGATTAGCGCTTCTAAATTGTCAATACTTTAGTTGGTACTACTTTTATCCGTTGCCAGAGGAATTTACACTCCAAATTTCACGATTGTAGCTACAATACTTTGGTTGGTACAATTTTTATCCCTTTTGGTCCCACTCACCTCTAATAAGTAAAAATTTCGAAAAATCCATTTAGATTTGCGCTACTACGTTGTCAGTGGAATTTACATACCAAATTTCACGACTATAGATGCAATACCTTAGTTGGTACCATTTTTATCCCGTTCGCCCTTTAAAGTACAAATTTCGAAAATCTAATTTTACTTCGCTTTTATATGGTCAGAGGAATTTAAATACCAAATTTCACGATTCTATGTGTAATACTCTAGTTGGTACCAGTTTATCCCGCTCGCCCTTTAAAGTACAAATTTCGAAAAATCCAATTTTACTTTGCTTTTATATGGTCAGAGGAATTTACATAACAAATTTCACGATTCTAGGTGTAATACTCTAGTTGGTACCATTTTTATCCCTTTTTGTCCTTTTCACCCCTTATAAGTACAAATTTCGAAAAATCAATTTATATTGCAAGTCTACGTTGTCAGAGAAATGTAAATACCGATATTCACGATTCTAGCTGTGGTCCAACAAAAATATCTAAAATTCATCAAAACCTCAGTATTGTATATCATCTCTAATACAAATTGACATCGTCAACATTTGCTTTATGCCATTGTACGGTCCAGACAGCGCTGTCTTTTGTTTTATAGGTTTATTGTTTGGTCTTTAATTGATAATGTAATTAAAAGTTTTATTACAATTGCTTAATCCCCGCGAAGCCATAGTCTTGTATGCAAGTATTTAAAATAATGCAGAAGTAAATTAATTTTTTATAAATAAGATTTTCTCAACACAAATTTTTCTACATAGGTTTGATATATTTGGTCGATGGCATTATGGTCAAATGTTTTTTTCATTTCTTTATGTTTATGGTCCTTCGTCTTCTCCTTCTTGGTAGTTCAGAATGATAGTTTATTAATCTTCACAATGCGAATGTCTTCTGGTATCAGTGTAGTCTAAGATTGTATCCTTCCTTTATTATTAATGCTTCCAAATATGATATCCTGTTGTTAAGTTTCTTTTCCGTAGTGAATTGAAGTTGTCTCAATTAGGTATAGGGTGTACTTTATTCACCAAATACTTTTTATTTATAACTCCAAACAGGTCCTCCACATACTTGTCCAAGAATTTTGGCTTTCGATTGATAATGATTATTGATGCATTCACCAATTCCTCCATCATTATATCTGCTCTCACCAGGGATACTGGTGATCCTATAGGTTTGTTGTCTTTATATTAACATTCAACTTTCTATGAATATTCCACATTTAGATTTATTGGTATACTCGAATACAAAGAAACCATGTCAAAGAAGATTAATACTTCCTAGTCTTCTATTTTTATATTCTTAAGAGTTGACTTAAACTTTCATGTGTTCTTGATGTCATATTTCGAATCCTTGGTCAATTGTTTTTTATGTCGTCGATATATCTGGAAAGCTTAAAGGTGCTACGTCCTTGAAAATCTCTGGTACCATCAAGAGCGCTTAAGTTGTACTTCTATTGACAGTAGACTTAGGATAAGTTAGACATTACCAGTAGAAGTACAAGACGGAACGATCACATTACTCTCTAAAAGGAAGTAATGTGATCTCTGAATGTAGCAACTGGGGATGCATCACTCAGCTATGCATGACGATATCAGCCGAACAGTTCTTGACTAGAACATGCAGATATATATAAAGGAGCTTAGTCTTTGTGGGTCTGAAGAGCTCCGAACTTCTATTCCTATTAATAGGATACGACTTAGCAAGCAGAAGTAATGTGAGGAACTATCACATTACTCCCTAAAAAGAATAACCTCTCTGAATGTAGCAACTGGTAAGCATGACGATATCAGCCGAGTTCTTGACTGGAATCCGCTAGACAGTCATTGACGATTTTACCTATGGTGAATGTCCTCAAATATCGTTGATTATACAATTTCATCCCTAATATGCCTATTAATATTATTAAACCTTAGTGTAAGTCTGTTTGTTGTTCCGCAATCACGCGTAAACGATTGAACTGATGTTGTTGAAATTTGCAGTACAGATAGTTGCAGGTCTGAAAGGAATTATAGGCTATAGAATTTTTAAAAATTTGTTCTGTAGGCGGAGGGGCGTGGCAAACGTGTTTTTGTAAGCTAGTAGACTGAAAATATGAAACCTGATTTTAATGTTACCATTTGTTTTTTGTTTCGCCTGGCGAAGCGCGCGGGGTTCAGCTAATTATTCTATATATGATTGTCACCTGCTGGTGAACCTGTTACAACCTAGTTCCACATTTTACCACACTAGCGTGTAGGGTACGCCTTTGACATTAACAAAAACAGTTGGAATGAGCTGAACAAAAATTAAATGGCCACTATGATGATAACATCCGTTGTCAGTTGTTGTTATCGTTTTTTTGTCTTCTTTCTTTGACCAGCAAACAACGGCATCATCAGCAACGACAACGACAGCGACAACAACCATTGCACGACACGACGACACTTTTGTCCCAGAAACTGAAATGTATGGCAACAATGTAGTGAACTGAAAACTGTTTCAGTTCTGTTTCTGTTTGATTAAATATTCACAAAAATGCAGTTAAGAGAGCGGACGCATTGCATCGCATCGCACTGACAATATATACTGCAGTGGGCCAATGTTGTAGACAAACAACTGAAACCGAAACTTGCACTTGCTGTGGCATCATGCTGCTACCAGTACCGGTTGATGGTGTTGGTTGGTGTTGTTGTTGTATCAATATGGCTAAAACCAAGCTGACGACGAATGTCATACGAGACATTTGTGTTGTTACCCCTGCCACCGAAACGAAAAGAAAAAACTAAATGGGATAAGTTTCATTAGTGTATCTTTCTGTTTTATATTCTCTTTTTTTCTGTCACTGTGGGAATGTGAACGGGAACTGGTCACTCGAATGCACTGCGATGGTGCTCCAATATCGTTAATCATAGTTTTATCTGATTCTGGACATATGCAAATAACAATTTGTTCACAACGAACGAACTACAGTTGCATACATGCCACGAAATTAATCGATATGAGAGCGAGCGTATGTGCGTCAGAGTGATTTTATCAAGATCCATTTAATTTAAGAGCTTTCAAGTGAACTGCATTGGTATTGTCGGCCATGTCCGTCCGGGGGAAGTGTCATTTAGGATTGAACGAGTTGAAAGCAATTTAGTTTGAATTTTGTGGGATTGAAATTAAATGTGTGGCATAATAGGGGTTCCCAAACTCAAGTATCCTATTATGTAATACATATTTGGATATCTGATTTATAAAATATTTAAAATAACTCGTTCAGACTAACAGGATGACAATAATAATTTTTAATTGTTTTTCAAACCTGATGATGGTTGACGAAGGCAGCCGAAATATTGGGAAAATTTAAAGAATTGCTAATACAATAATTGATAAATTGAATAATTAAGTAATTGGATACTTGAATAAGTTGAGTATCCTCGACGGATTTTGCATCCCAAAGCGATGGGGAGGTCTATTAAGCGTGAATATTCTGAAAGCGATACCGGAGGTTGTATAGACACTGGTATGGCCACACTTGTCGGCAAGGCAGATGGTGAGCGCCGAAGTTAAGAACTTGGAGAAGTTATTGTAATATGCAGCGTCTGACTCACATAGTGCGGCAGCAAACTGCGTCTGAACTCCAAAAATCGAGGCGTTCTACGATAAAATTGAAAAAGAAACCAGCATGAGATAACAATTAATACTCAAACACCGCTACCGATGACAGGAACAAGCATTACTAAGGGGTACGAAGTGCTATAAGATCCTTTAGAAATAGAAAATCAACTGTGCATGCATTCTTATTATAATAATATTGTATACGTATTTTTGAAAAAAAAAAAAAACAAGTAAAAACGGCGTTAAGTTCGGCCGGGCCTTTATATACCCTCCACCATGGATTGGATTCTACAGAGGTTTTCGGTTTTCGTAGAAGTGCAGTAATATTACAGGAAAATATAATTTTTTTATATAGCCAACCAAAACAAATACAAATATTGACAAAATAAGTTTATAAATAAATATAATATTTTAATTATTAAATATAATATTTTAATTTAATACGTCAATTCAAAAAATAAATATTCTTATATTTATATTTTCAAAAAGCTTTAATACCATAAATATTGGTAGATAGAGGGTGCTACAGTTGGTTGTATTTCCATTCTATTTTAATTCCAAAAGTATAAATTTTGAAAATCCATTATCAGACGTACATAGTGCAAAATAACCTAACTTCATGACTCAACCAATTTTTGCCGTAAAAGAAAAAGTACGAATTTGGATAAAAAACTTTTTATTTTGCTTGTCTATGCAGTCAGAGGAATGTATACACCGAATTCCTTGATTCCAGCTGCGCCCATTTGTTTGGCACCATTTTTACCCCCTTGACGTTTCTACGCAATTAGAATTTCATCATTCTAGCTGTAGTCGTTTAGTTGGTACTATTTTTATCCCTCTGTACCATTGTATCCCTTGAAAGTACGAATTTCGAAAAATCCGTTTATTTTCCGTGTCTACGCAGTCAGAGGAATGTATACTCCGAATTGCATGACTCTAGCTGCGGTCATTTGGTTGGTACTATTTGTATCCCCTTTTTCCATTTTAACCACAAAAAGTATGAATTTCGAAAAATTCGTCGATTTTCTGTGTCTATGCAGTCAGAGGAATGTATACTCCGAATTTCATGACTCTAGCTGCGGTCATTTGATTGGTACTATTTTTATCCATTTTTTCATTTTAACCCCAAAAAGTACGAATTTTGAAAAATCCGTGTATTTTACTTGTCTATGCAATCAGAGGAATGTATACACCGAATTTCATTATTCTAGGTGTAGCCGTTTGGTTGGTACCATGTTTATCCCTCTCTACCCATTGTATCCCTTGAAAGTACGAAATTGGAAAAAAACGTTTTATTTTCCATGTCTACGTAGTCAAAGGAATGTACACTCCGAATTCCATGACTCTAGCTGCGGTCATTTAGTTGGTACTATTTTTATACCCTTTTTCCATTTTGACTCCAAAAAGTGCGAATTTCGAAAAATCCGTTTATTTTCCGTGTCTACACAGTCAGAAGAATGTATACTCTAAATTTCATGACTCTAGCTGCGGTCATTTAATTGGTACTATTTTTATCCCCTTTTTTCATTTTAACCCCAAAAAGTACGATTTTTGAAAAATCCGTGTATTTTACGTGTCTATGCAGTCAGAGGAATGTATACACAGAATTTGAGTATTCTAAAAAGTACTAATTTCGAAAAAATACTTTTATATATTTTATCTACTCTATTAGAGTACATTACACCGAATTTCGTGTTTCTAGCTGTTGTCGTTTAATATGTACCATTTTTATCCCTTTTTTGCCCTATTTCACCCCCTACAAATAAGAATCATTTTATGGTGCACGTTTTTGTTATCGGGGAATGTGCATACCCAATATCAAGTAAGTACAAGCAGACATATTGAAAAAATATACTTAAATACTCTAAAATATTGGGGATTATTATGGGTATTTTTAGTCCTTGTGAGGGAAATTTTTTTCCCTTTGGGCCGATTTCGCCCCGTTTCAATCCCAACTGATCTACGACTATAAGACGCATTTATGGCAAATTCTAACGGATGGGGGTATACTAACTTTGTCAGTATACCCCCATCCCGGAGGTGGAGGGTATAAAAATAGAATTTTTTTCATGATTTATTACCAATTTAACAGATAAAAAATAAGATTTTTTAAAAAAGTTGTTTTAATTCAATCGCCTGTAACTCCTGAAACACTTAACCGATTGTAATGTGCTATGACTTGTTTTGAAGGTAATTTCAATTAAAATTTTGCAAAAATAAAATGAAAAAAATAGAAGCCATCATTTCACCACTTCCGAACTCACACAGTCGCTAAAAAAGATATCAAAGAACACATCTTTAAAATTTCAAAAAAAAATTGATGAATGTAATTATAATAAAAGAAATTAAACTGTAAAACTTCAAAAACTTGCGTGACTATACCACTACCACAATATTTTAGAAGTAATTGAAATTACCTTCATGAAAACAACTTTTTGAAAAAGTAATTTTTATACACTCCACGAGAGTATTATGTCTTTGTGCATTTGTTTGTAACACCCAAAAGGAAACGAGATAGGCCCATTGTTAATTATACCGATCGACTTAAAATCACTTTTTGAGTCGATTTAGCAATGTCCGTACGTCCGTCTGTCCATCTATTTTTGTAATCACGATACAAGTCGCAATTGTACACATAACTAAATTAAAATTTGCACAATGAAGTTTTTCGGGACAAGTACGAACGCTATTTAATTTGAAGAAAATCGGTTCAGATTTAGATATAGCCCCCATACAAATGACGCTCCCGATTTGACATTTTCCGCTCTAGAAACCACATATTGTACTCGAAATTCGTACTTATAGGGGGTAAAATGGAATAGAAATTGTTAAACATCGATCCTTCGTCCTGGTTAAACGGCAGTAGCTAGAAACATTCGGTGTGTTCCTTGCACTGACGAACTACAAATACGTTTTTTTTGAAATTTGTACTTTTAAGGGAGGAAATATACAAAAAGGGATTATATTATGTATTTATTTATTACATAATTACTTACAATAAATTCTATGTATAAAGGAAAAAAGATATGACTACAGAGGTCTTAAGCTTAAAAAGGGATAAAATTGGTACCAATTTAAGAATTGCAGCTATATTCGTGAAAATTGGTATCTACATTTCTCTGACAACGTAGACTTGCAACATAAATGGATTTTTCGAAATTTGAACTTTTAAGGGTCGAGTGGGACGAAAAGGGATAAAAATGGTACTACTTAAAGTATTACAGATAACATAGTAAAATTGGATTTTTCGAAATTTATACTTTTAATAAAAATGGTACCAATTTAAGTATTGCAGCTATAGTCGTGAAATTTGGTGTGTAAATTCTTCTGACAACATAAAGCACAAAATCTAAATGATTTTTTCGAAATTTGTTCTTATAAGGGGTGGGCGGGACTAAAAGGTATAAAAATTGTACCAACTGAAGTATTCTAGCTAGAATCGTGAAATTCGGCATGTATATTCCTTCGACCACGTAGGCGCGCAACATAAATGGAGTTTTCGAAATTTTTACTTATAAGGGGTGAGTGGGATTAAAATGGTACCAACTAAAGTATTACAGATATAATCGTGGAATTTGATGTGCAACTTCCTCTGACAACGTACAAGCGCAATCAAAATGGATTTTTTCGAAATTTGTTCTTATAAGGGGTGAGAGGGAAAAAGGAATAAAAATGGTGCCAATTAAAGTATTACAGCTAGAATCGTGAAATTTGGTATTTAAATTCCTCTGACCATGTAGAAGCTCAGTAAAATTGTTTTTTTGTTTTCGAAATTTGTACTTTTAAGGGGTGCGTGGGACAAAAATGGTGTACATCCCATGGATATTTCAAAATTTGTATAAGAAGGATGCGGGACGAAAAGGCATAAACGTGGTACCAAATAAAGTACATGCTTTTAGTAAAATGCGAGAACACGTGGTATCTATAGTGCTTTTTATACACTCCACGAGAGTATTATGGCATTTGTTTGTAACACCCAAAAGGAAGGGAGATAGACCCATTGTTAATTATACCGATCGGCTTAGAATCACTTTCTGAGTCGATTTAGCAATGTCCGTCTGTCTGTCCATCTATTGTTGTAATCAAACTACAGGTCGCAATTATAGTCCGATCTTAACAAAAATTGGCAAAAGTAAGTTTTGTGGACCAAGGACGAACGCTATTTAATTTAAGGCAAATCGGTTCAGAGTTAGATATAGCCCCCATACAAATGTCGCTCCCGATTTGACATTTTCCGCTGTAGAAACCACATATTGTAGCCGATTTTCTTTAAAATTGGCACAACATTTTATAATCGAACTAGAAACACCTACGCTGAAAGTGGGTAAGATCGGTTCAGATTTAGATATAGCCCCCATACAAATGTCGCTCCCGATTTGACATTTTCCGCTCTAGAAACCACATATTTCACTCGATTTTCTTTAAATTTGGCACAACATCTTATAATCTAACAAGAAACACATATGCAGAAATTAGGTAGGATCGGTTCAGCGACAGATCCAGATAGATATAGCCCCCATACAAATGTCGCTCCCGATTTGACATTTTCCGCTGTAAAAACGACATATTGTACCCGATTTTCTTTAAATTTGGCACAACATCTTTTAATCCAACTAGAAATACCTATGCAAAAATTGGGTAAGATCGGTTCAGATTTAGTATAGCCCCCATACAAATGTCGCTCCCGATTTGACATTTTCCGCTCTAGAAACGACATATTGTACCCGATTTTCTTTAAAATTGGCACAACATTTTATAATCGAACTAGATTACCTATGTTGAGAGTGGGTAAGATCTGTTCAGAATTAGATATATCCCCCATACAAATGTCCTTTCCGATTTGACATTTTGCCGCTTTAGAAACCACATATTGTACCCGATTTTCTTTAAATTTGGCACAACATCTTATAATCCAACTAGAAACACCTATGCAAAAATTGGGTAAGATCGGTTCAGATTTAGATATAGCCCCCAAAGAAGCGTGGCTCCCGATTTGACTTTTGCCGCTTTAGAAACCACATATTGTACTCGATTTTCTTTAAATTGGGCACAACAGCTTATAATCCAAGTAAAAAACCTATGGTGAAAGTGGCTAAGATCGGTTCAGATTTAGATATAGGCCAAATACAAATGTTGCTCCCAAATGTTTAACCGATTTTGGCCAAACTATACATATTATATGTCACCTATTTCGTTTCAGATTTCAATATACCCCCAAACAAATGTCCTTTCCGATTTAAAATTTTTTGTCAAACACATTCATTTACAGGATACAAAAATCCTTCCCGTTTTCACTTTTTCACCGAATTAAATTGTATTCGGATTGAAAGTGGAGTGTATCATAGAGTCGGCCTCGCCCGACTTTAGCCTTTCCTTACTTGTTCAAAATGTGTACTTTTTAGGACTGCATGATATCGACGATATAAAATGTAAAAATAATACATACGAAGGGAGTTCAGCTAAAATAGTGCGCATCGACAAGCACATTCCTTTGACTGTGTGTGAGTGCTTTCTAATAGGAGTTTTCCAAATTACTATTTTGGAATTATCTATATCTACCAAAAAGAAAAGCTAATAACCAATAACTGACATTTCCGGTTGCGAAGCAGCGGGTGCTGCTAATAATAATAGTAAAACAATTAAATAATTCGTCTGTAGTGTATTTTTTAAGCTATTTAGACCTAAAACATATATGTAAAAGCCTTTTATATTTTTATCCCGATGTTGTCTAAGAAGACACAGACAATTTAAGTGCGAATTATTGGGTTGCAATATCTCAACATTACTGTGATATTAAACTGTAATTTGTGTCGTTTTTATTGATTGTTTCTTTAATTTATAATGGAAAAATGTAATAAACCTTAATGGATCAAATGTAATTTGAAAATCCAATTTCATTGTAAGTTTGAAATAATTTGTGTAATTGTAAAAATGTAATGTTTAAATATTTTATTAAAATGTCGGCATAAAAATGTAAAAAGGATTATAGAAATATGATTTGGGTCTAAATATCTTAATAAATTCACTACAATCAATTTATTTGTGCAAAAAATATGCAAATTGAATAATTTAATGATTGAGTAAATTCAAAGCATATAATTTCATTATTAAACATTTTCTTATTCCCAAATATTGAGTGGGTTTTGAATTGCATTCCATTTGTTTTCTGCTAGTTCTAAGCAAAGGACTATTTCCCTCCTACTAAATCTCATCATGCATTCTTTAGTGCTGCCATGAATCATAATTTTTATAATTCACCCCCTCCCCCCCTTCATTAATGCATATTTGATGTTTCCATTTATATGTGCGCCAAATAAATACAACGGCGCAAGAATGATTTCCCTTTCATTGAGGTCGATAATTATGGTGTTGTTTGTGGTGATATGTGGCCATGACTATGGTGCTGGTGCCTGGAGTGGTGGTCAATTTGTGATGCCCTATCGTGATTAGTAACAATAAGTTTTGAACATATTTGCCTTTTGGAGTGGCATGGTACGGTGCGGTTACCAAAGAATGCTATTGGATATACCTGTCACTAGCTGGAGATGGAGAAATACCCGCGTATTTCGTTTCTTTTTTTCCCGGTTCGAATTCGAACAAAATTAATGCATAACATTTAGCATTAGGCTCGTATGTATGGCAGGTATTTTCTGAGCGGTTTTAGGCCCCCCATTTAAATGATTAATGGCTTTCGGTTATCTTGATCTGTTGATTTGTTTTTTTTTTTTTTATTATTTCTTGTTGTGTGTTCACCATTCCCATTATAACGTGCCGGGGTTTACGCGGCGCGGCCTCTTTTGCTTTATTATTATTTCCATATTAGAATCTTGTGTCTATAACCATGTATGGATTTAAGTTTTGGCCTCTACTCGGGGCGTTGTAAATGCTGGTGATGTGTCTCTGGTGGTCGTGGTGGATTTGTGGGTATTCGCTAAAACCACAACATTCATAATTTTGTCTTGTTCGTACATAGATATTGTCGGCTTTAGTGAGTTTTCGTCTCCGCCGCCTGATGTGAACTTATTTGAATGTTTGGTGTTGTTGCTTTTGAATCTGTGATTGTTGATGGTTAATGTACCCGTATACATTTACATAAAATTAACCAATTAACTCTAATCTCTTTAAATCGATCATTACTAAATCTGAGTAGTATATGCAAATGTTGTAACAAAGAATTACAACACTAAATAATGGGATTAGCTGAGTGATTTCCTGAATAGACAGATTTTTAGAATTTCAATAACGTCGGCAATTTACCGGTAGTCATCATTTTAATTTCCGATAAGCACTGTCAAATTAGAATTTTGTTAAATTTATAAGTTTATTTTGGCTGAAATGTCACGAATTTCGGTAGTTCTTTGCGTCAGGGTTCAAAGCAGGTTAATAGGGCTTTTTAATTTATTAAAAACAGGTCTTATTGATTGAAATCAAGACGAGAATAGTTGGAGAACAGGTGAAATGTCAGTAGAAGTCAAAAAGTCAAACCTAATAAATTTTATTACTACTCCCTTCACCAAAGAATGGTGGGTATAGTCATTTGTAACCATTTCAGTTCAAATTGTGAAAATACAAGATGAAATTTAGAAATTAAAATTAAGAAAATACAAATTGACATTCAGCAATGTAAACTGAACTAAGGAAAGCAATGTAAACTGAAGTAAGGAAAGGCTAAGAAAAGGGGAATGCAATGTTAAATCGGAAAGGACATTTGTATGGGGGTATATTGAAACCTGGAACGAAATAGGTGAAATATAATACGTTTAGTTGGGCCAAAATCGGTTAAACATTTGGGGGCAACTTTGTATTTGGGCTATATCTAAATCTGAACCGATCTTACCCACTTTCACCATAGGTTTTTTAGTGGATTTTAAGATGTTGTGCCAAATTTAATGAAAATCGGTTACAATATGTCGTTTCTAGAGCGGAAAATGTCAAGGCCGGAGCGAAATTTGCATGAGAGCTATATATAAATCTGAACCTTTCTGACCCATTTTTACCATATGTGTTTTTATTGGAAATATAAGATATTTTGCCAAATATGAAGAAGATCTGTAAAAATATGTGGTTTCTAGAGCAGAAAAAGTCAAATCGGGAGCGAAATTTGAATGGGAACTATATATAAATCTGAACCGATCTGACCTATTAAATGTGAAATTGGAAAAATGAAAATAGAAATTCGAAAATGAAAATAAAAATTCAAAAATGAAAATTGAAATTGAGAATAAATAAATTGATATTCATTTTTCATTTTCAATTGTTTATTTCTCATAATTAAATTGTAAAGAGTGATTTTTTGAGGTTAGGATTTTCATGCATTAGTATTTGACAGATCACGTGGGATTTCAGACATGGTGTCAAAGAGAAAGATGCTCAGCATGCTTTGACATTTCATCATGAATAGACTTACTAACGAGCAACGCTTGCAAATCATTGAATTTTATTACCAAAATCAGTGTTCGGTTCGAAATTTTTTATCGACAAATTTTGTTCAGCGATGAGGCTCATTTCTGGTTGAATGGCTACGTAAATAAACAAAATTGCCGCATTTGGAGTGAAGAGCAACCAGAAGCCGTTCAAGAACTGCCCATGCATCCCGAAAAATGCACTGTTTGGTGTGGCTTGTACGCTGGTGGAATCATTGGACCATATTTTTTCAAAGATGCTGTTGGACGCAACGTTACGGTGAATGGCGATCGCTATCGTTCGATGCTAACAAACTTTTTGTTGCCAAAAATGGAAGAACTGAACTTGGTTGACATGTGGTTTCAACAAGATGGCGCTACATGCCACACAGCTCGCGATTCTATGGCCATTTTGAGGGAAAACTTCGGAGAACAATTCATCTCAAGAAATGGACCGGTAAGTTGGCCACCAAGATCATTCGATTTGACGCCTTTAGACTATTTTTTGTGGGGCTACGTCAAGTCTAAAGTCTACAGAAATAAGCCAGCAACTATTCCAGCTTTGGAAGACAACATTTCCGAAGAAATTCGGGCTATTCCGGCCGAAATGCTCGAAAAAGTTGCCCAAAATTGGACTTTCCGAATGGACCACCTAAGACGCAGCCGCGGTCAACATTTAAATGAAATTATCTTCAAAAAGTAAATGTCATGGACCAATCTAACGTTTCAAATAAAGAACCGATGAGATTTTGCAAATTTTATGCGTTTTTTTAAAAAAAAAAGTTATCAAGCTCTTAAAAAATCACCCTTTATATTCTGCATTTCAATTTACATTTCCGAATTTCAATTTTTATTTTCTCAATATCAATTTATTTTTCTGAATTTGTTTTTTCTCAGTTTCAATTTAAATTTCCCAATTTCTATTTGTATTTTCTCAATTTCAATTGAAAATGTTGTAGAAAAAATCGAAAAAATACTTTATCTCCACATAGACATAGGAGAGAACAAATGATATTTTATGTTTCCTGCTACAATCGGTACACTTTGTATCCGATTTTGGTCCGAAATTACGATTTTCTAGAATTCATTATTTTGCGCGTCCACATTGGAGTTTCATGACTCTAGTTGGTGCCATCTCTTGTTACTGTTGTCATTCTATACTGTTATTTTGTGTCTGAGATGTCTGAGAAAATTTTTCGGTCTGGTTTTGAACTTGAAAATAAAGAAATAATTTTTGTAAAAAAATGTAATTGTTGTGTGTTTTGAATTTGAGAATTATATTTCTGAACACATTACAAATTGTTAATCGTAATGTTATGGCAAAGAACCCAGTTTTTCACCAGTGGATTCTTTGGAATTTACTGCTGCTGATAAAATATTTATATATATTCAGGTTTAAATTTTTTATTTTTTTTTGTGGTTTCCGCTATGAAAACGGCAATCTAAAAATTCAGAAAAATATAAGTGCTTTCCACAATGATTTTAAACAATCATTAAATTTACAAAATTTAGTTTTTTAATCATTTGCATATTTTTCAAAACATCTAACATAATATCTGGCAAACACTTACAACGAAAGAAAAAATCGCAAGACCTTCGAATTTTTGTCGCTGGGTTTAAATTGAGTTTATTACACATAAACAGCTTTATAAATGTATGTGGCACATTAGCTCCACATCGATTTTTTATAGAAATAACGGAAAGATATTTGTTGACGAAATTTCGCATGACTTGATCGGACGTGTTTATACCCTCCTCTAAGGTATTATGTTTTTGTGCATTTCAAAAAAGAAAACGTTACCTAGAATCACTTTTTGAGACAATTTAGCAATGTCCATCTGTCTAACTGTCCATCTATTCTTGTAATCAAACTACATGGCAACGAAATTTTTCGGAATAAGGACAAATGGCTTGCATTTGTCCATTCCCGGGAATAGGTAATTATTCTAATTTCCTCTTTTCATTTTTCGAACAATACATTAGAACTTTATTCAAGTAAATTATTTTATTTCAAAACTTTTTCCAAGAATCAGTAAATAACACTGTCCAACAAATTAAGACTTTTTGATTAAAACAGAATAGAGACACTATAATTCTGAAAGGCCATTTTTGTAGAATAAATTTATAGTCTAGCTGATCTGAGTTTCTTTTTACAGTTGATCATTTCATTTATGGTGCGAAAAAATTTAATTTCTGAGAGAATTATCATTGTCAGAACTATACTGTGAATTTATGGGGAATGTTTTTATGCAATATCTTAACCAATAACTTAACCTTAAAAGTCCTCTTAAGGATTACATTTAAGGATAAAAATGTTCTACAAAAAATGTCCGGGAAAATGCCAGTAGGGGTCACCAAAGACACCAAAGTTGTAAATAAAGCTCTTCACGCTTAAATAGAAAAATTACACGCCAGCTTATACAGAAAAATTAATAAATTTAAAATTGGTCCATGTTTTTTGAAGATCAACAATCATTTTCGACAAAAAATGTGGGCATTTCGGTAGAGCGCGATAAACAAAAAATACAAAATTAATATTATTGCAAATTTTTCCTTTTCGAGAGAGATATGTCTAAAATGATTTTGCATGCATGACATTTTTGTTTTGTCATTTTCTCGCGATCTATCCAGCGCATCAGGCGGATTTTTTTCATGTGTATTAAGAACCAATATCGCTTGTAACATATATGTAGCCTGTCGCGGAAAAGCTGTTGCAAAATTCCACAATTCCAGCTTTTAATTGCAATTATTTCAACTTTCTCTATTCGGAAACAACTCTGTCACAACTATTCCCTATTTAGTCAGCAATCATATGCCAAAAAATATTTTGATATTCTCTGTATGATAGGAAGTTACGCGGGTTTTTCTAAAGACACTTTTCACAATTTGTTTACTTTACAGCCAACATTTATCCTATTTCACTCTTATTGTAGCCTGGATTTAGAAGCAAAATGTTATAAACGGCGATATAATGGAATTTGAGAACACAATATACCCTAAATATAGAATTTTTTTAACACGGCTAAAATAAAACTGAAATAGGATAAATGTTGGCTATTTGGTTTCTAGACACCACATCCGATTACAGTATAATTTGACAGTGCACAGTGTTATCATGCATCGATCCATGATGAAATAGGACGATTTTCGATTTTATGGGGGCTACTGCGTGACTCTTCAAGGTACAAAAAAGTACAATTATATATCGATGAATATCTACAAAAATATGTGCTTACATATGTCTGTATATCCATTTTTTAAGAGACATTTGAGTTACAAGAAAAGCATTTTTCATTTTTAATGTTGCGATCTCATTAGAAGCTCTATTTCTAATTATTTATTTGTTTAAATTGCCTATGTAATAAACTAGTGAATATAATGGTGTAAATGTCTTATTTCAATTAGAAGTTTTAAGGTTCTAAAACAAAACTTTCTAAATAGGATGTTTTCTTCCAAAAAGTCGACATCATTATTTCACTTGTAAACTTTTCTTCCGACTGCTGCAAAATTCTATTATTTTCTGTAAATAATACATAATTCAGATGAGTTTAATGTTCCCATTGAATGCTTTTTGTTAAAGGACCTTTCCGGTACATCCTCTCCAAAATTGGGAAATTTTCATTTTTTTGACAAAAATTATCAAATCTAAAAGCACAGATTGGTAAATGTTTAATATATTTTTTAACCCCTTTAGTCAGATTTTCAAATTATTTATATTACTAGATTGCTGATAAAATTATAAAAAAACTAGTAAAAAGATGGGAACAATTTTAATACTAGAATTAGTATTTATACGCTTCTAAAAACGAAAGTTCCAAAAAGGCCCCTTTACTATCATTTTTTTCACATCATTATTTCGCTTGTAATTTTTTGGTCATTACTGCAGATATTTCTTCGATTTTTCATATATACGACAACATTTGCATGAATTTAGTTCCCTACCTGAAATTTTTAGCCAGCGAACCTCTCCAGTACATCCTCTCCAAAATTTGAATATTGTCATTATTTTTTTTTTTCTCAAAAATTCTTAAGTCTTAAAACACTGATTGGAAAATGTTTAGAATATATATTTTTTCAACACATGGCTAATAATGAATTTTATAATATTTTTAATTTTATTTTTTTTTTGTATTTTTCTGTAATCAATATTTGATTTGAATTGGGATATTGTCCCCGTCACCATATCATTTGTAAATAAATTTGCACTCTGTAAAATATATACGCAACATGGTCCTGAGCCAGGCAATATCCAACAATTTCAAATCAAATTTTTATTTTTAGGTTTAATGAGACACAAAATGTTCTTCGCTTTTAATTGAATATTATTAAAACCCATGTTGTGTCCTTTCCAAAATGGTATAACTTAATGTATTCTAAGTATTCCTGTCCTATTTTTTATCCGAAAAGTATGATTTTGAAATTTGAGAGAAATGTCACATGTGCCAGGTTCGCAGCCACATTATCTATCACCTTGTGCGAAACCTTTTTACATGGTGACAAAACCTCGACTTCTCCTTCCAATTCACCTATCATATCATGCAACATATTATTGTATAAAAAATATATTTTTTTCATTTTTACTAATGATTGTTTCACAACAATATCAGTAAAGTTATGGCAAATATTCAGCAACAGCATTTTCAACAACAAATTTCTCTGCTGAGTTCTGCAGCCTCTCTCGTTCGTTATAGATGAATCTCACTTTACCACAACACAACAAGTACACACTGTGGAGCACTTTATACTCCAATCGTTGGCAATAATTAATCGAAAAATTGAATTCGTTCATCAAGAGTTTGCAAACATAAAACGACATTTTATCACTTGACCTAAATTCCCAGAGTTTATTACTGCACACACGAATGCTGAGTGGGAGTATTGGGCAGATTCCAACGTATTGTTGTAGTCGCCTGAAGTGGGCCAAATACTCGTACGTTCTAATTAAATTCTTGTTTATATTTGTCTTGATAAAACAATCATATTTCGTCTTAAATAAAACATTTGCTATTTATGTACACATATACCAACGACATCGGCAACAACAGCAACATGGCAAAACAATACAAATCACCAACAAATCGCAATCATTGCAGGATACACATGTACTCTGGTACAAGGATGGTTGCGAGCTGATAGACGACCGCATGAGGAAGGACATGGATATGGATATCCTGCAAGTTGTGAGTGTTGGCATAATTTTCAAATATACGAGAATAGGTGGGGAGGTATCGAAGGTACGGGGAAATTAGGCTGATCGGTTTAGATTTTTATGCGGGGTTTTCACTGGGAAAGACGAATCTTATTATAATTTTGAAGCAGGACCACACTCTTTTTATTAAAAAGTTATACCATTTTGGAAAGGCCACAAGAAGGGTTTTATTAATATTTGATAAACAATTAAAACCGAATAACTTTTTGTACTTCATTACACTTAAAACTAAAAACTTCAAAAAAGTATATTTTTTAGAAAAACAAATTCCTATTGAACTCTGAGTAAAATCTACAAATGTAGAGATATCTGTACTAAATTTTGGAACTATGTAGAAAGAATGTCCAAAAAAAGGCAAAAACGTTTTGCATTAACTTTTCAACAAAAAACCCATATTTTCAAAGTGCGGGAAATATGTTCCAAAATTTGGGAATTTTTATTAAAATGATTGTCATTTCTTTATTTACCGCAAGGGATGTGGTAATACTTTCTGAGTATGAAGTCAACATATGGGGTTAATAATATACTATATATTTTCCAATCACTGCTTTGAGATTGATAATTTTTGCAAACAATTTTTTTTTTGGAATTGCAAAATTTCCACTAGTTTCGTTATAATTTTATAAGCAGTCTAGTAATGTAAATAATTTGAAAAACTGGCCAGAGGTGTATAACATCTAATTATAGGAACAAATTTTCTTCAATACATTCGCTAGTTTATTTAGAATTTAAATCAATCTAACAATATAAGAAAATGAAAATCTACAAATACGAAACTAAACTCGCCAACTAATATGCATTTTTTATTGACTAATTCCATATGAAACAGAACAGAAATTTTCTTAGTTTATCGGCTTTAAAAGCTAGCAAATTTTTTTACTTTTGAATAAGGGAAATAAAACTGATTTTCCCGTTTTTTTTTTAAATTGTGAAATTGTAGACACTAGAATAGATCGAAAATCAGGAATAAAATACTGTAATCCAGTTATAATTTAAGCTAATGTAGTTACAAGGGTAATTCATCGTGAGGTTTGATTTGCAATAGGCTTTTTTGACAGATCACGCATGACTCATATCAAACTGTTTTGTCATTTTTGTTCAGTATAGTTTGCTAAGTCATCATGGAAAGACTCATAACACAAAAACGTCTCCAAATTGTTCAGCTGTTCAGGGTTTTGTGAGAAAGCAAACAGTGGCGAATCGATTCGTCGTCGTTCTCAGTAGCTTAGCTTGGCGTATTTTACATGAGGATCTCGACCGTAAAGCGTCAATATGACCAGCCACTAACTTATAAATAAAGAGCAATGAGTTTTCAGATGTATTAACCTACATTTATCCTCATATGAGGGATGAGGATGAAAAAAGTTAATAGATCTGAGAGCAAAATTAATAAACTTTTTCTGAATTCTTTCAAGTCTAGAGCAGTGCGACGCATAATAAGGATTCCAAAAAAAGAGGCATATTCCAATTTGGATCTTACTAAAGACCGATAATAATTTATAATAAATAATTTAGTTTACATTATAAATCAAACCTCGCGATGAATTACCCGCTAAGAATTAGAGCGCAACCTCGCCAAAAATAGGAAATTGATTTCTTTTACCTAAAATCTACCTCCTGAACCAATATTGAATTAAGGATAGGGATGTCAAACCGAAAACTGGTTAACCGGTGTTAACACCGACACCGTCCACCGGTTTCTTTAAAAATGGATATTTTCGACAAACCGCGGAAGCCGGTGTTTCCATTTTGGTTAACCGGTTTTACAATACATTTGCATTTCGTGGATATATTCTACAATAGAAGTACACAAGAAAATGTGAAAATAATTATTTGTTTACTAACTGCGAATATAAACTGAACTGACCTCTTAATACCGCAGGTTTAAGATTTTCCCAAAATATTGATTTGTGCCGTTGAAAAAGCCAATTATGATATCAAATAGCTTCGTATACAGCTTGATGTGTAACATCGAAGCCATTTAATGCTATTGATAATTTTTTTATTCGTGTATACCTAAAGAAATCATGTCTTATTCGATCCAACATTCACGTCTAATAATATCGAAAATCTAATTGAGCGCGAAATAAAAAACATATCACTCTGGCAGTCAACAAGAAGAGACTCGAGAGCATTGATGGAGGCAGAAAAGGTACGAAATGTGTATTTAATAATAAAATGAACAGCGAAACCTGTGAAAACCTCTTGTATATTTCCATCAAAATATATGAATCTGCGAATATATGAATTTGACTTCTGACAGCATCGCTGATTGAAACATAATGCTAGTAATGAAACATACTAGTTTGTGCGAATTTTTGATAAGATATCATAGCATTCTCTAGCGTATTTCTTGTGGTGTCCAAAAGAAATATCAAAAAAAAACTTCACAATAATTTTGTAATTTAATGAATTTTAATGTAAAAGTGTTTAAGTGAATTTTCATTTAAAATATGAAAATAAAATTAGAAAATAATTATTTGAATTCTTATGATTTAATGTTTTGTGTTCAATAATCTCAGAAAAGTATAAAAATAATATAAAATGTTCCACTTTAGTATATAAATAAAAAACCGGTTTCAAATTAAAAAAAAAATATTATCAAATTTTAAAAAACGAAACTCGGTTTTTTAGAAAATGTAAATTTTCGTGCAAAAGAAAGCGAGATAGACCCATTGTTAAGTATACCGATCGACTTAGAATCACTTTTTGAATCGATTTAGCAATGTCCGTCTGTTTGTCCATCTATTCTTGTAATCACGATTGTTATCAGATTGTTTTTAAAATCAGCAAAACATCTCATATTTCATCTAGAAACACCTATGGTGAAAATGTGTTAGATCGGTTCAAATTTATATATAGGTCCCATTAAAATTTCGCTCCCGATGTAACTTTTTCTACTCTACAAACCACATATTTGAACAGATTTTCTTCAAATTTGGCAAAACGGTTGAGATTTATATATAGCTTTTTATATTCGCTCCCAGCTTGTCTTTCCCCCCAGAAACCACGCATTTTCAAAGAATTTCTTCATATTGATGTTTGGATATAGCCCCGATACAAATATTCTTCACGATTTGACAAATTGGGTCGGGTCATATTAGCCTATGATTAGGAAGCATACAAAAATCCTTCCCGTTTTCAATTTTTTAACGAATTGAATTGTATTCGGAAATTGTATTCGAATTGGAGTGTATCATAGGCCCGACCTTAGCCTTTTTCCTTACTTGCAAAATATCATTGTAATCGCTATTTAACTGTACATGTCCACATCCACTTGGGAGCCAAAATTTCGCAAATCATCTGTAAAACGCCTCTGCTCTAAGCATGCTAAATTTCGTCAATATATATTTCTGTTCAAAAGTTACAAGATTAATTCCATAAAAATCAATATGAAACTTCTGTGCGGTGTTCGATGTAAAATCTCTGCAAATATACCTTACAGCTATTTGTCCGGCTGTATATAAGCCCACACGCTATCTTCTACATGATTCTGGTATATCTTTGAACAACTTAAATTTTTGAAATTAAAGCTTTTATAATTTTCAAATTTTAATAATACACTGTGTGTAATTTTTTAAGTTATGTTAATATAACCATATACGGACACCCCTACGTGATAAAAGACAAAAAAAGACCTGTGTCTCCCAGTTTTGACCAAAGTCATGCACTTTCTTTAAGGGCCCCAAAGATTTGGGGCCTCGGTGTCATTTTTGCAAAAAAAGTGATCATTTTCTCAGGCTTATATCTTGCACACCATTTGGAATTTTGATTTACTCTCTGAGGCAAAGTTGTAGCTCTTGTCAGAAAGAACAAAAATTTTGAATATATAAAATCAAAAAATCTTCATTTCAAGATCAAAATCACAAATATCGTCGAACAAATCTTATAGGCTGCAGTGTGTGTAGGTAGCGTATACGTGCTGTTAATTAAAGATAATATCACTCATACGCACTGTAGTCGGACTGACCATGAACAGAAATAGTCATGCGAGATATAATTTCCTACCTAAACGGTGTTAAGAATCATTCCTAGGAAGTTCAAATGTTCTAGAAAGTTGTTTACTGAGATCTTACGTACAATTTGGTAGTTGATTGTTTCCTAGAATTTTGAACGGTTTCTACATATGGACAAGGACAGGGGAAACAGGTTAAAAAAACCTTTATAAAATAATACTAAATATTCTGTTATTTAATTTACAAAGGACTTTTTAGCTCTATTTAATCACAAATTTAAAAAAATCATTTTTTGCGTCTTCAAAGACTGCCACTTTTATATTTGTCCATAGATCTTCTATATGTAGACATTGTTTTCTCCCTTATACTCTTTTATATTAAAAAATTAAGCAAAATATTTTTTCCACTTTTTTATGTGATTTTTCAAGCAGGTAAAAATTCGGACAAAATAATATTTTTTTTTTGAGTCTGATCCTGAACCACTTTTTCTATGTGACAAATAAAATTTCTAGCTCTCATAATTCCTTTATTTAGACATATAAGTGGGTGTAGTCATTCCTATATTTTATAAAGGAAGTTATTTCCGAAGTTACAGTACTTAGAAATTAGTGCTAAGCCATTTTGTAACTTTTCCAAAAATTTTTAATATTGCACATTGTCTCCTCAATATTAGAGTGGCTTCTTTTGTGAGGAAGATAAAAATATTGTCGACTAAAATGAAAGATTGGGTTTTTCCTATGTTTTATAATTTCGAAAATCCTAATTTTTCATTATCTGAACACATATTTGAATATATATTCTATTAATCAAATAAAATTTAATCTATTGAACACCCTAAGGTCCTTATGTATTTTGTGTCACCATACTTGGCAGATTGTCGTCAACTACGATCTAAAGGTGTGTGTATCAATAAAAATTTCAAAAAATAATTTTGTATATTAAATTCTTTGTTTTAGTCTGGATAAGTCCTTAAGTCAACATTAAATTATTGTCTTTTTTGCAATTTTGTTTTAATACAAGCATTTCTCTTACAGTTGACGACAAATAGAAAACAATATTTTGAGTAAAGAATTAACCTTTTATTAACGTTTTTGTTGTAACAAATGGCGTCTTAAAGAGAACTAGCCCCAGTATCAATTATATTATTTTAATATATTTTGTCACTGAAACTTCCACAGCTGCACCTCGTACAAGGACTTCTGGCAAGTGTTTATGTGATTGTGAATTACCAGCTCAGTCGTTATGAGTGCGTCTAATATGTATCATGGTATAAATTAATTTCCTCCCTTCTCCCACTCCCACACTCGTCCGTCGTATTTACATCATAAATTCAATCTAACACACAACAAGCCATTCATCTATCCATCCATCCGTCTGATTTGTATCTATCTGTAGCTGTGTCTATGTCTATTTGGGATTTATGTATATGAGTGTGTGTGTGTGAGTTGGCAATATATCGCTAACCACCCCATCCCACCCCGCCGTCAAACTTATTTGTTACACTCGTATTTATGTTTGAACATTTCCATCTTTTTGCATTAATAAATTGCGCCGCATATACGCAGCAGTATTTATCTGTCAAATGATACGCGACAGCGAGAGTATCTATCTATCTGGCAGTGTAAAAGCATTTCAAGTTTTATTATTTATTTGCATTATATTTCACAGGGCAACCAACATCCGAGCAGAACATGCAAACAGACAGCCATACATACATCTGACAGCGACATACAACATATGTACGTACTCATATGCGTGCTACAGAGATATCTATCACAGTTGTATGATTGTTACAAATAATGATCATATTTATTTAGACGAAATCAATTTGTACATCTACTCCTTGTCGTTCCACCCGTCTACAGATTGTTTATTTTGGGGGTAATGGAATGCTGGCGAACGATGAGAATTGATGCTATTTCAAAACAACGCCATACTATTTGGGAGCATTGGTCCTAAATAAAAAATAATACGTACCTGTTAATCAACATATGTTTGCACCCAAGTATATGAATGTTTAGGAAGTATAACATATACTAAAACAAAAAATATTTGAAAGCTGAAAACCATATCATATATGATATTTTTGGGCGATTTTTCACATTAAAAATTAGTCAATTTTTCCTATAAAAACTACCCAATTTTTTCATAAAATTGGGCATAATTTAATTGATCCATTGATCGAAGCATTTTGGAATGGAACCAAAAAATGTGTAATTCTACATACAACGATTAAAAACGGAGTTAAGTTCGACGGGACCGAACTTTATATACCCTCCACCATGGATTGCACTCCACAGAGGCTGTCCAGAACTGTATAAGTGCAGAACATTACAAGAAAATTTTAATTTTTTTAATATAGACAAAACAATAAAAAATATTGAAATAAATAATTTTATAAAAAATATATAAAATTTTAATTATTTTAAACCACGCTTTCAAGGCAAGGCTGTCAATATGTTTATACTATATATATTAGGCTGGGTCGCGGTCCATACAAATAGAAAAACAATTTCCAGACACCCCACGAAAATAAAGTCTGGATGATGATGTTTTGCAAAATATTTCGTCTCTAAATTAAGCCGTCTGTGAGTTAAACGCTCCTGAAAATACCCCTATAAATGTTTTTCCAGTGCATTTTTTATACTCTCCACCTAAGGATGAGTGTATATTCACTTTGTCATTCCGTTTGTAACACCTTAAAATATTCATCGTAGACCACATAAAGAATATATATTGTGGGTCGTGGTAAAATTCTAAGACGATCAAGCAATGTCCGTCTGTATGGCTGTTGAATGCATGATAGCGACCGAAAGAATTGGTCTAGTAGGTTCAGATTTCCCCTAAATGTATCTTATGTTTCCAGAGCGGTTGGGATTGAAAGTGGGCGAAATCGGCCTAGAGGGAAAAAAGTTTCCCTAACAAGGACTGCAAGTACTCCCTAATATTTGGAATATTTAAGTATTTTATTTTAATTTCTGTTTTATATGCACTTGAAATTTGTTGCGTACATTCCTCTTGTAGCGTAAAGGCACCAACAAGAAAATACACGTTTTAGCGGGCGTAATGGGACAAAAAGGGATAAAAATGGTACAAATGACACGATAACGGCTAGAAACATGAAATTTGGAATGTGCATCCATCTAATTGCGTAGATACGTAAAATAGAGGGATTTTTCAAAATTTGTACTTTTAACCCTCTAGTTCCCAAGACCGCCTCTAGGCGGTCTAAGTTCAGTCACGGTCAATCATGGTTCTAATTAGGTTTTGCTAAAAAGCTCACAAACACGTTCCTTTTATAATTAAATGACTTTTTGTTAAATAAAGATATGCAGCAACACACAGATAATTTTTTTTCACCTACGTTTATTAATAATATTTATTTTAATTATTTGATTTTCGCACTCCGCGACAACTGACTTTCGTACTAGCGCAAGCTGCAAAAGCACCAATATGGGATTCCCCAAAACAGATGAAACGAAAAAAAAGCAAAACCTAATTAGAACCATGATTGACCGTGTACTGAACTTAGACCGCCTAGAGGCGGTCTTGGGAACTAGAGGGTTAAGGGATACAAGTCGAAATTTTTACTTTTAGCCGGATAATGGGGTAATGGGGATAAAAATTGTAACAACCAAACGGCTGCAGCTATAATGGAACACACTCCGTGGTGGAGGGTATATAGTATTCGGCCCGGCCAAACTTAACGCCTGTTTACTTTGTGCTGCATTTTTGTCAATTTATTTTCTGAAATAATAGACCATTCATTGAAAGCACTTTAAATATAAATTTTGGTTATTGTCATAGAGTTACTTATTGGTCGAATTATTATTGGTCGAATTATTTGACCTTTTTATTTTTTTTTTTGGTTTTTTCATAGTGGCAAATTAAAAATTTGTATATCTGTTAGTATTATATATTACTAGCTGGACCCCCGCACAGTGTTTATCAGGGGCAAAAACTCCAAAATATCGTGTGCCCAAATTTCGACTTTATTGATTGGATTTTGCAAAGAACATCCCTATTAAACATATTCTAAATGATTTTGCCAATATCGCAACTAAATTTAGCTGTGGGTGCATTTAAAGTTTATATATGCTAAAATAGTTCAAAATTTCATCATAATAGAAGTTATTTTATTGGGATGTATCTCAGAAACCATGTATCGTAATGGAATTTCGTTTAGTTCTTAGAAAATAGATACTATTGATGTGTTCTTTTTAGTATGGTTACTTTAGTACAGTATAAATATATAAATATAATAAATATATATAATATAAATAAAATATAATAATATAAATACATAATATATAAATATAATATAAATAATATAATTTTTATTACAATTTTCAAAAATCGTAAAATACACAAAATTTTTATGTGGGTGTTGGCCGGGGCAATTTTCATTTAATTGTGGAACCAAACGAAATCACTGGTAATTATTTGTATGTGACGTTATATATATGACGTTTTTTCCATTTTATGTTATATGGGTGGTGGGCGTGGTACTGGGCGGATTTCCAAAAAAAAAAAACAGTTTTTGATCTAATTTGACACTGTAAGAGAGTCAACGGTGAGCGTTACCGTGCCAAACATGCAAGAGAATGACATGGACGGTGTTTGGTTTTATCGAGACAGGGTCACATGTTACACAGCCAGAGGAATAATCGACATTTCATTTTTGATGAGATATGGGTCTAAATATGATTTCTATAGAGTCATGGGGTTCTAATTCATACTGGACATGAGTAACAGGATGTTTCTTAAAATCATTATACTGCACATATCGGTTCAACAGAAAAAATATTTTTAATTTTTTTTCTTCATTTTAAATATCTTTGATATATATCTCTTCGAATAACAAAGACAGTTCTTCTTGTACTCGAAGAAATCCAATAAAAATAAGAAGAATTTCTAAACAATTTTGAATTACAAGAAACTCAAACAATTCGAATTTGAGACTTCACTTTTGTTTTCACCTTCCCTTTAAATATTTGTTCCCTTTTAAATATTCCTTGTACAAAATAAAATAAAAAATAAAAATTATTAATTCTGCAAAATATGTGATTTTAAAGATTTTATAGGACTAACTCGCAATGTTGCCTATAGGCAACATTGGGCATGAGAGGGTTAAGGATAAATGTTGTGCAAACCATCCAGAGACAATTGAATTGTTGAAACATGAAATTGAAGTTGCCATTGAAGAGATTCGAGCCGCAACAATCGAAAATGTACTGAAAAATTAGGTTGATCGGATGAGGTACTGCCGCGCCAGTCGTTGTAGTCATATGAATGATATTGTGTTGACAAAGTTCAACCTTGCCAAAAAAACCCGAAATTTGAAAAAATTATCAGTACTTATTTCGAAGCCGATTCTAATTTTAAATGACCCACTATCTATCAGTATTAATATCAAGAATTGTGGGAGCTATTTTTGTGGCAAACGAACTATTTTTATACTTTTATGGAGTTGACCGAAGCCCTGGCAGTATATTGAGATTAGGTCGTGTTGGTCTCTCTTCTGATCCCTCTTTTGTGAGTAATGTGTGCGATAAGAAAATATGTTTGCGGCAAACGAACTCTTTCTTCCTGTTTAGTGCAATTTGAGCACTATGGTTTGATGGATTCCCTTGTAATATATTGAAAGTGAACGCTATTGACTCCTCATCCAATATAATGGCATTTAGCTTTCTCAGTCGGGTGTGATCATAGACAAATTTTTGCGGCAAATGAACTCTTTCTTTTTGTTTGACGATGCTATTTTTAACAAATATACTTTGATAGAATTGACCAATTTCTTTGCAGTATATAGAAAATTGTGCCTATTGAAGCTTCTTCTGATATAGTGATATTTCGTTTTCTCAGGCTGGTGTAGATATAAATATATTTTTGTGGCAAACGGACTCTTTCTATGCGTGTAGATCAATTTCATAAGATCGAAGCCGTTATAGCCGTTATTAAAAGTGAATCCTATTGGCTACTCTTCCAATAGAGCCTCATTTAGTTTCCTTAGTTTTTCAATGCCCGAATATTTAAAAATCGGTCACAGACATTTGTTGCGGCAAACGAACTCTTTTTGCGAATCCATTGATCGAAGCCCTCGTGTGTTTTTTAAATGGACCAATTTTATCCCTCGTCTGATCTAGAGTTATTTATTTATCCAATCTGATGAACTGATATTTTTGCGGCAAACGGACTCCTTCGTTGAATATAGTGTTTACCTACTATTCTGCTTAGTGTGGTGTGTTTCATCATATAGTGGGTCATGCACGACTTCAGCCCACCGTAGCCTCTGAAATCAAAAAAAATCCTATGGAAAGCATTAACATCTAAAGGGCGAGCAAATGATGTGCCCCAGAATAAATTTGTATACATTGAAACATATATCCTAACAAATGCCACCTGTCATCTGCTCCCATGACGCTTTCACTTTCCCCTCCACTCCACGGATTTCCCAACATTCGAGTGACATGCCCCAACGAACGAACTCCCCAACATATGATTGACACTTTATCATTTCTCGTGGTCATTTGTGAATGGGCAGCACAATCCAAACCTAAACAAATTATAACAGAAAATATTTACATATTGTCTTAAGTAAACCGAATACCCTTTTGCCCAAAAAAAAACTACCTGCTCTCCATCACAAAGGTAACCAAGGTAACCAAGCAAACAGTGGAGTGGAATGGTTTGAGTCACCATTCCATGAATGATAACAAATGTATCCCCTACTCTTAACAATTGACATGTGTGCGTGCCTTCTTCTAGGGTTTGTGGATGGTCACAAAGGTTAAGCGGCCAGCAACCATCATCATAATCATCCACATCCATGGCACGCCAGACAAACAGTCGGACGGACACCGAGCAAACAGACAGCTCCATGGCACGATAATCGTATGGTGGAAATTTGCATATTTATACACCTGAGAACTCGTTCCCATCCCCCTATTAATTAATTAGTAAATTTCGTCATTCGAGTGCTTAATTCGTGCATGTTCACAGTTTAACGTCATGGCCTATATTTGGTAGTAAAAATTGGAAAAAAATGGGAAAGTTTTGGTAGCTTGTTTTTATGGTTAGTTTGGTCTAGGATGGAATCTCCCTCAAAGTTTTTCAGACAGGGAGATATGCTGTAGGTCATCTCATTAAGAAGAAGATTTATTTGATATGAAAGCAAGGATATTTTGAGATTATTTTAAAAAGTCCTTGATGGAGAGCCTTGAAATTATTCAAATTTCATTTCAGAAATTTGAATAAAGTAAAGTTTTAGTTTTTAAACTTCGCAGACTTTACCTAAAGTTGAAAACTCTCCTACCCTGTAGGGTGTAGACAAAAATCCCGTTGTTGAATTTATTTAGAAGAAAAAATTATTGCACCCCTCCCCACTTGAAAAACATCGTATGTAAGCAATTTTTTTTGGCAAATTTCCTTAGCAACATGTCCCCTGAAGTAATTGAATAATTCGCATATTAAGTCTTATCCTCTCGCAACGACAAATATTCGGCTGTTCTGTCACATCTCAGACAGACGGGGCTTAGGTAGGGTATTGACAACAACGACCTTACTTACTTTTACCTTATTGCGGTTTACACGTCTATGTTAACAAAATTATACAATCAACGGCAGCAACAACAAAAAAGTGACACACATTAAAGAAAATTCCACAGAAAACATTTACGTTATGAAAATTCCAAAACATGTACAGAGAAATAATGAAATTTCCATAGCCGTAAGATGTACCTAAGAGTGGGTAATGAAAAATATTCGCTTGGGAGGTCGTTTTATTCTCCAGATAAAAATCACAACTAAAAATTTAAAAAAAACATTTAAAATTTTAAATTTTAACTAACCATTATTTTTTTAACATTAATTTTTAAAGGGTGGTTAAATTGTAAGGGCCGATGTTGAATGTGAACCACTCCTAAACGTCAAGTTTTTTTCTGCATTTCTTATGACATTTCTCAATTTCAGACTAACTCAATTTGAACCATGGAAAGATACACAATCGTGGAAAGATACATCGCGTTGAAGTTATTCAGGTTTATTATGAAAATGGGCGTTCAAATCAAAATGCCTATCGTACACTTCATCTTCAGTGATGCGGCACATTTTCACCTCAGTGGATTCGTCAATAAGCAGAATTGCCGCATTTGGGCGAATGATAATCCAAGAGTGATTGTCGAAAAACCAATGCACCCACAAAGAGTGAATGTTTGGTGCGGTTTATGGGCTGGTGGCATCATCGGGCTGTATTTTTTTTCCAAAATGAGGCCGGTCAGGCAGTTACTGTGAATGGTCTTCTCTATCGTGAGAAGACAACGAACTTTTTATGGCCCGAATTGGATGATATGGATGTGGACGATATGTGGTTTCAACTTGCCACACAGCTAACGAAACAATGGATCTTTTGCGCGACAAATTCAATGGCCGTGTTATCTCACGTGGTGGCGATGTCAATTGGCCGCCATTACCGTGTGATTTGACACCGTTGGACTTCTTTCTTTGGGGTTATTTGAAAGAAAAGGTGCTCGTCGATAAGCCAACAACAATTCAAGAGCTAAAGGATTAGATAATTCGGCACATTAACTGCATAGAACCTCAATTATGCCTCAACGTCATCAAAAATTTGGACCATCGGATGGAGGTGTGCCGCCGAGGTCGTTGCGGCCATTTGGCCTATATTTTGTTCCATACATAATTGAACCATACCAATGTTATCATAATAAAAAGAAATGACTACAATTTCCTAAATAATTTGTGTTTTAGTCAAAATCAACATCGGCCCTTAAAACCTTTAACCACACTTTATTTTCAGTTTTATGTTTGACATTTGCAAAATAGGATGATATACGCTCGAAAAAAATTGGGAAATATTAAAAACTTACATCCAAAGTAGTGAGTCTTTAACGCACACTGTAAGAAATTTACGTGGAAAATGTTCGAGAAGAGATTGGCCTTCGGTTCAGCCAGTCAATAATCAAAATTGCCCCATATGGGGTTTAGAGAACCCACACCTGACTATTGAGAAGCCATTGACTATTGAATGCCAATCCACAGCGAGTAACTAACTGTTGGCTTTTGGGCTGGCGGCATCATTGGGCCATGTACTGAAAAATTGGTTTGATCGGATGAGGTACTGCCGAGCCACAGTCGTGGTAGTCATATGATTGATATTGTGTTCCATTATTAAATGACAAAGTTCAACCTTTCCAATAAAACCAGAAATTTGAAGATTCTAATTTAAAATGTTTTATGGCCCACACTATATATAGCTGGCATTCAAAATAGATGCTATTTCTAGTATAAATATAGCATGGTGTGGAAAATTTGATCAAGATCTGATGTAAAATGCGCATTTTAGAGCAGTAATTCTCTAAATCGAAGGCCCATTTATTTGGGGGCTATATCAAAACATGGACCCATGTAGTCCACTTTTACTTTTGCTGTTTCTAGTTCAAATATAACATAATCCTGAATATTTTATAAATATCAAATGTGTATTCTATTGCAGTAATAGAGTAAAAAGGTGGGATATTTTTGTATGCAGCCTATATCTAAATCTGTACTGATGTCTTCAATACCGATCGTCCTTGGGCTCTGCCACATGTCATGGCAATCGTACCACAATTGCGACCTGTAGAGTGCGAAGAAGCTTTAGATGGACAAAAGACGGACAGACAGACATTGATAAAACAATTCAGCTGGTGATTCTAAGCCGATCTATATAGTTAAAGGTGGTTCTATCTCGAATATTTCTTGGGGTTACAAACATTCGCCGAAAAACTAAATTATAATACCCAATTCCACGTAGTGGTGTAGGATATTACAAAAAAGATGACTGAACATACTTCAACATTATTTTTTAATTTTCTGCCTAATATACACTCGAAATTTGTTTTCTTTTTTTTCAATTCTCAGTTCATTTTCCCGTTTTCTTCGAAAACTAAATTTATATATTTTTTAATTTATTAGCAAAATTGTATATAACACCTGAAATATCTCCACACATATTAACACACCAGTTTGTTCATTCAGTTTATTCATAAAAATATCAAAAAATCTGAAATTGAATTATCTCCAAATATTACTATCTTTGTTAAATTATTTTGCTACTTTTTACAATTTTATACACTATTTTTTATATATTTTAATGTTTCGGCTGAATTCAAGCGGGGATCCCGTAAAATTTTTCCGGGAAGTACAAAATGTGTGATTTTGCCCTCGTTAAATCCCAGGATGCAAACTCTATTGAAGAACGACTAAAATGAGAGTACCAAAAAAATATGCTAATATTTGCGAGGGTAAATATATTTCTAATGTGGAACAGACGGACACAAAGATTTCAGTAATCATTTGATTTTAAGATGTGCAATTACCGCATCTGATTCTGGTGTTAGGACTGTCGTCTAAACCTTCAGACAGGAATTATGTATGGGATGGTGTTAGGTGTTAGGACTGCCATCTAAACCTTCAGACAGGAATTATGTATGGGATTTCCCCAAGATTGATGATAAGGTTATACCACCTGCACAAGGTCGACAGCACCTCGTTTGTAATGGACAGTGAGAACCTAGTTTAGGTTCTTTCGAGACCTCAAACATTCCTGCCAGTCGATTAAATTGATTTTGAATCATTTTGGTCCATTACAAAAAATTCAATTTGCTATTTTTATACCCCCCACCTCCAGGATGGGGGCATACTAACTTTGTCATTGCGTTTGTAACACCTTGAAATATCGAGCTGAGACCCTATAAAGTATATATATTATTGAATGTCATAAAGTTCTAAGACCATCTAGCCATTTCCGTCCGTCTGTTGAAAGCACGCTAGCCTCTAAAGGAAAGGAGCTAGGACGTCCAAATTTTCTATAAATACGTCTTATAGTCGTATCGTTGGTATTGAAACTGGGCGAAATCGACACTAAGGGAAAACATTTTCCCTCACAAGAACTAAAAATACCCATAACAACCCCTTATATTTTAGAGAATTTAAGCACATATTTGCAGTATTTACTTGATATTAGGTATGCGCATTCTCCCTATAATAAAAACGTGCACGATAAAGCGAATTTTAATCGTAGGGGGTGAAATGGGGCAAAAAGGGATAAAAACGGTACCTATGAAAAGACAACAGCTAGAAACACGAAAATCGGTGTGTACATTCCTCTAATTGAGTAGATACATAATATAAAAGTATTTTTTCCAAATTCGTGATTTTAAAGGGTAAAATGGGAATAGAGGGATAAAAATGGTACCAACCAAGAATAATCAAATTCGCACCTAGCATTCCTCTGATTGCGTAGACACGTAAAATAAACGGATTTTTCGAAGTTCGTACTTTTTGGGGTTAAAATGAAAAAAAGGGATAAAAATAGTACCAATCAAATAACCACAGCTAGACTCATGAAATTCGGAGTATACATTCCTCTGAGTGTGTAGACACGGAAAATAAACTGATTTTTCGAAATTCGTACTTTTTGGGGTTAAAATGAAAAAAGGGGATAAAAATAGTACCAATCAAATGACCGCAGCTAGAGTCATGAAATTCGGAGTATACATTCCTTTGACTGCGTAGACACGGAAAATAGACGAATTTTTCGAAATTAGTACTTTCAAGGGATACAATGGTACAGAGGGATAAAATAAAGAGATTTTAGAAAGTCGGGGTTAAAATAGGAAAAAGGGGATAAAAATGGTACCAGCCAAATGGCCGTGGCTAGAATCATCGAATTTGGTGTATACATTCCTCTGGCAGCATATCCACATAAAATAAAAAAGATTTTTCCAAATTTGTACTATTTACTTTTACGCCAAAAATTGGTTGAATCATGAAGATAGGCTATTGTGCACTATGTACGTGAAATAATGAATTTTCGAAATTTGAACTTTTGAAATTAAAATAGAATGGAAATATAACCAACTGTAACACCCACTATCTACCAATATGTATTGTTTCTATGCTTTTTGAAAATATAAATATAAGAATATTTATTTTTTGAAGTATTATTTCGATATGTAAACGTATTGGTTGCCTTGACTTCTAAGCGTGGTTTGATATAATAAACATATTATATTTATATATAAAATTACTTTTTCAATGTTTGTATTTAAAAAATTATATTTTCCTACTACTGCACTTCTTTGAAAATCGGCAGCCTCTGTGGAATGCATCTATGGTGGACGGTATATAAAGTTCGGCCCGGCCGAACTTAACGCCGTTTTTACTTGTTTTCAAATATTCTCGGCGGAGTTTGTGTATATAGAGCTTTGATAGCTCTATATCACCCATCATTACTTTTTGAGTAGATTTATTTTTTCCAAAATCAATTTTAAACCTACAAAACTACAATTTTGCTTTGCTGAAATAGGTAATCTCTTTGAAAACAGTTATAATATCTAAACCGGGGGAAAAGACCGTGTAAAGAAAAACCCTAGTTTCAATTCATGATGTTTAAAATTTTTTACATTCATAGTTGACTGTTTTTGAAAGAATTCCAAAAAACCTTATATTCCTTACCAATCGATGGTGATATTTTAGAAACAGGGTATGAGTTGAAATTTCTGAAAGGCTTTGAATTCAATTGTACAAAATCTTTGAGTATCAGACGACATTTTAAAAAAGAAATTTGGGTAGTGTAATAATTTTAAAAGTCTGTTGTAAGACTCCAGAAATTCATACAAAATTTCCCACGATTTCCCACCTTCATTACCTATGGCATGTGACCCATTCTAATGTAGCTACACCTAGAATACGACATATTCCCAATTACATACTAACATAAATATTTGGTACTCATTTAAATTCCCCGGCATGTTTTCGGTTCGATGTTTTCCAGTTCCACGGTGTATTTATGTTTGGGTTTGGTTTCGCTTTTCGTTTTTCGTTATTCGTGTACAACAAATATGTAAAATATTCGTCGTATATGAGACTAATTTGAATAATTAGTTTAATATCTTAATTATGCATCGTTCTGAGAATACCGAATTACGATTGAGAAGGGGTATCTTCTTTTCGACGTTTCATGTTTGTTTGGTTATTTTTATTTTTTTTGGTTTGTTTTGGTGGGGGTTTTGGTCGAAATGTTTGTTTGTTTTTTGGCTGCCGTTTGACGGGGTCGCAGGGTGACCTTTTTTTCGTTAACAAATTATGATCATAAATAATATAAACGGGTTAAATATTTCACTGGTTTTGAATGGTTCATGTTCAAGTTCTGGTTCTGCTTTGCTTGGCATGTTTGTTTGGTGGAGGGGCGGGGGGCCAGGTAAGTAGAGTCATTATTATAAACGCTGCGTAAACAAATGATGGTAGCCGCATAATAAGTGTGGAATGTTGAAAATTTTGGCTGTTGTTTTTTTTTCGGTTTTTATTTTGTTGTTGTTGTGCTTTTTGGGTTTTGTGGAGCAGGTGTCAACGGATTCATCTGAGATCTCAGAAATTGTTTTGCGGCTTATGGCGTAAAATGTTACATATTTTTTAAGGGTTTTAAAGCCAAATGCAAACATTTGCTCAACCTGTGGCGAATTAAAATTGTCATGTTTTTTTCGGGGGCAAGATGAATCCCTGGGGTACTTCAAAATGGCCTCACCATGAAGCGAGTTCATGTAAAGTTTCTATTAAGAGACCATGTTTTGGAATTGCATTTTGTAATAACGCACAAAATGTGACAATAAACTTCATAAATTTCATGTTATCGGTGTAAGGAACAAATATCCAGTAAAAGGTGAAAATATCAATAATTAAACTTCTTTCATTTAATATAAGATTTCGGCAGAAGGAAATAATTAAATTTACAAAAAAAAACACAATTTGAGGGACTTTTTCATCTCTACAATATTTTATGTTAATTTATCCACTGTTTATCCGAACAGATCTGTTTTTTATTCATAAATTAAAAAAATAATAACATTAAAAAATTAGGACATTCTTGGAGAAAGCTGCCTTATATTCACTTCTAAAAAATTCAAAAATTCGCATAATCAATTAATATTCTATATAACGGAAATTCGCAATTTGAATTAATAATATTAATAAAAAATACATGTTCGATTCCTAGCAGAGGCTCTGGTCTGTCACTACAATAACTCGCTACAATGGTCTTAGTCACCCCGGCTCTATCCCTGGACCCAAAATTAAAATATAACTTTATTTTGTGTTGTAATTCATAATAAATAGATAAATAAAAAATTAATAAATAAATTAAAATAATAATATATTGATTAAAAAATTAATTTAAAAATATTTATGAATTTAAAAAATGGTTTAATTGATTCAAATAAGTCTTTATTTAAATTTAAATCAAATATAATATATAAATCAATTAAAAAATTTAAATGAAAATATTGATTATATTTTTTATTTGATTATATAACAAGTAATTTTATATACCCTCCACCATGGATTGCATTCCACAGAGGTTGTCGGTTTTCGAGAAATACAGTAATATTGCAGGAAAATATATTTTTTTTAATATAGCCAAACCAAAACAAATACAAATATTGAAAAATTAATTTTATTAATAAATATAATATTTTAAAACCTCGCTTTTAAGGTAATGCTACCAATATGTCAATTCAAAAAATAAATATTCTTAAATTTATATTTTCAAAGCCAACAATACCAATAGTGGGTGCTACAGTTGGTTGTATTTCCATTCTATTTTAACTCCAAAAGTACAAATTTTGAAAATCCATTATCAGACGTACATAGTGCAAAATAACCTCACTTCATGATTCAACCAATTGTTGTCGTAAAAGTACGAATTTGGAAAAAATACTTTTATATTATATATATTTATATATAATATTTATATTTATATTATGGGGCAAAAAGGGATAAAAATGGTACATATTAAACGACAACACCTAGAAACACGAAATTCGTTGTGTCCATTCCTCTAATTGAGTAGATACATAATATAAAAGTATTTTTTCCAAATTCGTACTTTTAAGGGGTCAAATGGTAATAGAGGGATAAAAATGGTACCAACCAAACGGCTGCACCTAAAATAATGATTCGTACTTTTTGGGGTTAAAATGGTAAAGGGGGATAAAAATAGTACAAACCAAATGACAGCAGCTAGAGCCATGAAATTCGGAGTATACATTCCTCTGAACGCCTAGACACGAAAAATAAAAGGTTTTTTCAAATTCTACCAACTAAACGGACAGACAGAATGGTGAACTACAACTACAGCCAGAATGATGCAATTCGGTGTGTACATTCCTCGAACTGAGTAGACACGTAAAATAAAGAGATTTTAAAAAGTCGTACTATTAAGGGAGTAAAATAGGAAAAAGGGGATACAAATGGTAGCAATCAAATGGCCGCAGCTAGAATCATGGAATTCGGTGTATACATTCCTCTGACACGCACAATAAAAATTTTTTCCAAATTCGTACTTTTTACTTTTACGGCAAAAATTGGTTGAATCATGAAGGTAGGTTATTTTGCACTATGTACGTGAGATAATGAACACTCACTATCTACCAATATTTATGGTATTTAAGCTTTTTGAAAGTATAAATATAAGAATATTTATTTTTTGAATTGACTTCAAGTATTATTCCGATATGTAAACGTATTGGTAGCCTTGCCTTATAAGCATGGTTTGAAATAATAAAAATATAATTGTTAATTAATAATTGTATTTGGTTTGGCTATATTAAAAAAAATATATTTTCATATATGCTTCAGTCAAATCTTTATTTGTTACATATAAAGGGTAATTTTTTAAGAGCTTGATAACTTTTTTTTAAAAAAAAACGCATAAAATTTGCAAAATCTCATCGGTTCTTTATTTGAAACGTTAGATTGGTCCATGACATTTACTTTTTGAAGATAATTTCATTTAAATGTTGACCGCGGCTGCGTCTTAGGTGGTCCATTCGGAAAGTCCAATTTTGGGCAACTTTTTCGAGCATATCGGCCGGAATAGCCCGAATTTCTTCGGAAATGTTGTCTTCCAAAGCTGGAATAGTTGCTGGCTTATTTCTGTAGACTTTAAACTTGACGTAGCCCCACAAAAAATAGTCTAAAGGCGTCAAATCGCATGATCTTGGTGGCCAACTTACCGGTCCATTTCTTGAGATGAATTGTTCTCCGAAGTTTTCCCTCAAAATGGCCATAGAATCGCGAGCTGTGTGGCATGTAGCGCCATCTTGTTGAAACCACATGTCAACCAAGTTCAGTTCTTCCATGGGCAAAAAAAAAGTTGGATATCATCTCACGGTAGCGCTCACCATTCACAGTTACGTTACGATTCGCATCATCTTTGAAGAAGTACGGTCCAATGATGCCACCAGCCCATAAACCGCACCAAACTGTGACTTTTTCTGGATGCATTGGTAGCTCTTGCAATGCTTCTGGCTGATATTCACTCCAAAATCGACAATTCTGCCTATTTACGTACCCATTGAGCCAAAAATGAGCTTCGTCGCTGAACACAATTTCTTTCTTTCTGAACTTTCTTAACAGAGCACGCATTTTGATAATAAAATTCAATGATTTGCAAGCGTTGCTCGTTAGTAAGTCTATTCATGATGAAATGTCAAAGCATACTGAGCATCTTTCTCTTTGACACCATGTCTGAAATCCCACGTGATCTGTCAAATACTAATGCATGAAAATCCTAACCTCAAAAAAATCACTCTTTATAACAAGAAAATAATTATTATCTCAGAAATGTTGACCAATGTTTTTTGAAATAAATAAATATAAATTTTCTCGACAGAACACACACACAAAACATATATATTTAAATTGATTTCTTTAATATATCGTGTATTCTTTGAAAATTCTTGCCACAATTGCAAATCTCAGAAAAAATATCAATTCGTAAAAATCTGATATAAATCAGAAAAATTAGAATTAATTAATTATTTTTAATTTTCTTTTTCTAATTCCTTTTGTTCTTTATTTTCGCCCTAGCCAATCTTCCCATATGATCTTATGATCTTTGGTAGGTGAGGTTTGGGAGGATATGTTACATCCAATCACTATCATCACTATGTTTTTTTCTGTTTTTCCTTTAATGTACACGGACAGCCTGTTTCATCTCATGTATAATAGTAATTCTAGTATAGCACTTTACAGCATGACTTCATAAGATGTTGCACGTACATATATAAATACTAACATTTTCCAAGGTTGCATCTATTAAAATAAGAGCGCACGTGTCCTTAAGTAGAGGTATAATAACCTGAAGTTCATTTACTATATTAGATTTTTGTAAGAGAAACATAATTTTTAATTGATTTTTTGTTATTGAATTTTTACCACTGCACATTAGGGTGTACTATAATTTAGCAAAAACAGGAACTAAAATATGATTTTTTTAATAAAACGAAATAAATAAATAAATAATAATGATATAAAATATGAAATAAATAATTTTCAATATTAAATATAAATAAATAAATAATTTTCAATATTTTTCTTTTTTAATTTTCTTAGATTTTTACGCAAAAAATCAACAATTCTTCATATTTAAAAAAATACTATTTTTTACAAAATAAAATTCCAACACGAAACGTAGGATTTAAAATATGAAATAAATATTTTTTTATTTATTAGAAGCTAATCTAGAAATTCAAAAGAAGTTCCGGCATGAAAATAAATTATGAAAATCACAAGAGTGCTGCCACATTTTTTGCAATATCTCTGAAACCACCACTATACAATTTACAGAATATTTAGAATACAGATGTGGGTATTTGCTGAGAAAAACGAAACGTGGGATGTAAAATATGAAATAAAAAGCTTTTTTTGCATAATTACTTACCTTAGAAAATCAAAATAAATTCAGTATATTTGAGTATGAAAATGAAATATAATATGGCAACATCTCTGAAACTACCACTATGCTATTAACAGAATATTTAGAAACCAAATCCAGATATTTGCTAAGAACAAATAAAAAGGGGGTTTTCAAACAATAAATTTCAATATTTTTTGTAATTGATTTTATTGTTGATTTCTTACTACTCTATATTGTAGCACAATTTTTAAAACAATAAAATACATTTTTTACAAAATAAATTTTTTTACAAAATTTAAATTTGACCTTAAAAGTTCATCTAGAAAATTCTAAAAATAAGTTCCAGTATAGCTCGGCATGAAAATAAAATATAAAAAATCCCAGGAATACTTCAACATTTTTGGCAAAATCTCTGAAATTACTGAAACTACCACTATGCAATAAACAGAATATTTAAAACAATGATGTGTGTAAAGGTGACTTTTTATAAATAAATTTATTTTTTTTTTGAAAAAACTTGCAAATTAAATCATTTAAAGGTGACTTTTTTTAAATAAATTTCAATATTTTTTGTGATTTTTTTCCAATTTTCTTCGAGTCTTTTGCGTTAAAAACCAATAATTTTCCTTTCTAAAAAAGATCTCGTTAATTTTACATGGAATTCCTCCACCATATGTATGAACACTATGGAATTAACAAATAAAAATGTGGGACAAATATTTATTTCCTAAATGCATTGAAGCATACTCGTTCATAAAATCAATACCGCAGTTTTGGCTATCACATAGAATCAGTGGTTTCCGATCCGCCCCCCCAAAAATATATCAATTAATTACATTTAATTTAATGAATAACTGGGCATAATCGGACTTATACTCCGAAAATTATAGTGCAAATATGTACTAAATGCAGCTTCGACGAAAAAAAAATAGTTTATTTCTAAATTAGAAAACAATAGGCCTGTTTTTCTTTAAGCCGGGATAACAAGCTGCGATAACAAAAACTTTAATAAAAATTTAATTTTTCGTTCAAAATAAAAAGTTATTTCTTCACATTGTCGCCAACTACAATATAAATATATGTATCAAAAGAAATTTTCAGAAAAATATGTTGTGTCGACTTTATTGGACTTAGCCTCGATATCCATCATTTTGACTTACACTGGATAATTATCCAGGCTAAGTCAAAAAATTTTAACACAATATTATTTTTTCAAAATTTGTTTTCACACACACATTGATATTGCTTTTGGCGACAATTTTAAAAAGAATTTTTTATTTTGAGTGAAATTTTAACATTTTATTTAGATTTTTGTTATCGCAGCTTAGTTATCCAGTCTTAAAGAAAAACAGCCATAATATTATTTTTCCAAGATTCCAGCTATTATAAAATAAAACAATATATTTTGTTATTTAATTTCCAAAGTTAATTTTCGCGCTATTTTACCAAAGATTCAGAAAATCATGATTTTTAAAAAAATCTTTTGCATCTACAAAGTTTTATCATAATTTCTTCATTTATCCACAGATCCGCTACATGTAGACGTTGTTAAACACTCCACGAGAGTATTATGTCTTTGTGCATTTGTTTGTAACACTGAAAAGGAAGGAAGATAGACCCATTGTTAATTATACCGATCGACTTAGAATCACTTTTTGAATCGATTTAGCAATGCCCGTCTGTCTGTCTGTCCTTCTATTCTTGTAATCAAGATACAGGTCGTAATTGTAGCCAGAACCAAATGAAACTTTGCACAACGAAGATTTTCGGTACAAGGACGAAAGTTATTTAATTTGAAGAAAATCGGTTCAGATTTAGATATAGTCCCCATACGAATTTCACTCCCGATTTGACTCTTTTCAATCTAGATACCACATATTACAAAAGATTTTCTTCAAAATTGGCAAAACATCTTATGTTTCAACTAGAAATACCTGTGGTAAAAAGTATGTTAGAAACCACATATTGTATCAGATTGTCTTCAGATTTGGCAAAACATCTTATATTTAAACTAGGAAAAAATATGTTGAAAATAGGTCAGATCGGTTCAGATGTATATATAGCTCTCATTAAAATTTCACTCTCGATTTGATTTTTTCTGCTCTAGAAACCATTTATTTTAACAGATCCTCTTCAAATTAGGCAAAATATCTTATATATGTCCTATAAACAGCCATGGTGCAAATGGGTCAGATCGGTTCAGATTTATATACAGCTCCCACACAAATTTCACTCCTGATTTCACTTTTTCTTTCCACTCTATAAACCACATATTTTAACAGTTCTTCTTCAAATCTTTCAAAATATCTTATATTTCAACTACAAACACCCAAGGTGAAAATGGGTCAGATCGGTTCAGATTTACATATAGCTCCCATACAAATTTCGTTCCCGGATAGACTTTTTTCGCCCCAGAAACCACGAATTTCACCGAATTTCTTCAAAGTGGGCATAACACGTTATATTTGAACTGGAATAACTTATTGTGAAAGTTAGTCACTGTATTCCATGTTTGGATATAGCCCCGATACGAATATTCTTATCGATTTGACAAATCGGACCAGGTCATATTAGCCTATGATTAGGAAACATACAAAGATTCTTCCCGTTTTCACTTTTTTACCGAGTTGGATTGTATTCGGATAGAAAGAGGAGTGTATCATATAGTCGGTCCGGCCCGAATTTAGCCTTTCCTTACTTGTTTTTAATAAATTTTTTGGAAATAAAAGCCCGATAACACCCTCTTCTACATTGTTTATAGATTTTCTTCAAATAGACCTTGTTTTCTTCCCTAATATTCCAGCTATTATAAATAAAGCAATATATTTTGTTATTTAATTTCCAAAGGCATTTTTCGCGTTATTTAAACACAAATTCAGAAAATCATGATTTTTTATTTTTTTTTTTTTTGCGTCTACAAAGATTTATCATAATTTCTTCACTTATCCAAAGTTGTTTTCTTCGTTATAAGGTTAGCTTTTATTAAATAAAACAAAATATTTTTTCTGTATTTTATTTTCTATTTTTTATCGATTTTTTCGAGCAAAAAATATTTTTTTTGTGAATAAAGCAAAATATATTTTTCCATTTGTTGTTTTTTTTTTTTTTTTGCCAAAAAAAATCAAATTTGCTGTAATGTAAACCTCTGTTTTTTATGTGAAAGTAAAATTCACAGCAATTATAATTTTTGCATATTTTTCTATTTTTTTTTCTATTTTTCCGAGAAAAAATATTTTTGGTGAAGAAAACAAAATAATTTTTCCATATTTTTTTCTATATGTTTTTTTCGTGCCAGCAAAAAATATTAAAAAAAAACTATTTTGCTGGAAACCACTGTTTTTATGTGAAAGTGAAATTCACAGCAATTATAGCCATCATAATTACATTTAATTGGACATATAAGAGGGCGTAATTGGGCCTATATTTACAAAATGAGGGAATAAATAAAAAAGTATCCCTACAATAATATTTGAGTTGAGTGTATTAGTAGACCTTAATGCTAAAAAAATATTTTTTAGGTCTCGAACATAAATTTTTTAATTTTTTGTTGCATAGTGTTACTCTAGTTTCTACAGATCGTGTCCTGGGGCACTCATTTATTTTAATGCTTTTAGTGGCAACATTCCCCATTTCTTTTTACGGGACACTCTATATTAAACATATATTGTATAGTATTTTAACAGCAAATTCCTTACAGCCAAACAACCCTTTTGTAGCAAGAACATCATCGCTCGCATACCGTTACGGTTTTTAATGGCCAGAAACAATTTACAAGGCTACATTAAATTACATAATTTATAATTTGCTGTGGCAGCCACGTTTAATGAAAAACCAATTCACATGTATCTCTGGGCATGGATACTGCGCTCCATGCCAGAGCCATACTCTCGGTCGGTTTTATGAACTGCCCCAAAACACCAATAAACCATTAAAATGTTCATCTGGACGGGTAGTCGAACATACATACATACATATATACCAACAAACATACTTACATATGTAGCAAAGTGTACAAACATGCATAAAGCATTTTGCACCTGCCTGTTTGCCTACTTTGCCACATTGTTAACATTTTTAACCCACCAATCAAGTGGTGGTACTCGTCCGTCCGTCCATCCAGCCAGCCAGCCATATGTGCGTTCGTTCGGCCGGCCGGCCGACCGCCTGTCCATATGAATAAGTTCGATGCGTTACAAACACCTTTTGATATGAGTCCGTCGTCCATTAATGAAAAACAGCAATTTTGTTCCATTGCAGCAACAAAAACAACATAAAAAGCTGAATTGTAAGTCGTTAATGTACACATGTCGGTATGTCCGTCCGTTGTTTTAAATGTGAAAAAAAAAAACAAAAACAAAGCGAGAGCACGAGAAAAAAAGAAATAAAATCAAATAATCGTAATTCTGACAGTATCCGTTATGGTTCATAATCAAAAGAGGGTTTAATCGCTACAAATAAATTCAATTCACCACCGCCACCAGAACCGAATGAACCGACTGTTTGTTAACTTGTTTCTCGGGGCCACTCTACAGGCTGTATATCATTATGAGAAGGAATTTGGATTCAAAATTTGCCAGCACTGACGCTTGATTGCGGTTCGATTGATTTCAAAAATGCTACTGATGCAAAGCAGGCATCTATTTGCTGTTATGACAGAAAGTATGCTGTAATAGCAGATAAATTGTGCGCTGAAGACAAACTATTATTCTCTGGTGAAATGTTCAAATTTGATTAGCTAAATAATAAACTTTTAGCCACCAATTTGTTATACCCTCCACTATGGTAAGGTCTGTATATACATTTTGTCAGCCTGCTTTAAATATTAATTGGAGACCCCATAAAGTATACATATTTTGGGTCTTGGAAAATTTTTAAGATAATCTTGCCATGTTAGTCTGCCCGCCAATCTTTTGGAAAGCACGCGAGCTTATGAACGAAATGAACTAGATGGTTACAAGTTTCCTATGGTTTCGCCCAAAAATTAAAAAAAAAATGTGACTAAGAACTAAAAAATTTCCATTGAGGCATACAGAGTATAAAATCGACAACAATTTTTTATGTTCAAATTTTTTAACATGTTTACACCCTCCACTTCCATTCCATTTGTAACACCTTTAAATATCGACATGAGACCCTAAAAAGTATATATATTCTTGATCGTGATACAATTTTAAGACGATCTAGCCATGTCCGTCTATTGAAAGTACGCTAGCACCTAAACGAAAGGAGCTAGGACGTCCAAATTGTCGACAAATGCATCTTATAGTCGTATATCGTTTGAGATTGCAACCGGGCGAAATAGTTTCAAAGGAATGAAAATACCCCTAAAACTCTCTAATATTTAGAGTATTTAATCATGTTTTTCAATATGCCTACTTATATTTACTTGATATTGGGTAAGCGCATTCCCCCTTTAACAAAAACGTGCGCCATGAAGTGATTCATATTCGTAGGGGGTGAAATGGCACAAAAAAAGGGATAAAAATGGTACCTATCAAATGACAACAGATAGAAACGCGATATTCGTTGTGCACATTCCTCTAATTGAGTAAGTAAATAATATAAAAGTATATTTTTTCCAAATTCGTACTTTTAAGGGGTAAAATGGGAATAGAGGGATAAAAATGGTACCAATCAAACGGCTAGAATGATGATATTCGGTGGATATATTCCTCAGACTGCGCAGACACGTAAAATAAAGAGATTTTTCGAAATTCGTACCTGAGGTACCAACCAAATGGCGCAGCTAGAATCATGAAATTTGGAGTACACATTCCTCTGACAGCGTATACGCAAAAAATAAAAACATTTTTCAAAATTCGTACTTTTAAGTGGCAAAATGGGAAAAGAGGGATAAAAAAGGTACCAACCAAACGGCTACAGCTAGAATGATGCAATTTGGTGGGTACATTCCTCTAATTGCGCAGACACGTAAAATAAAGAGAGTTTACGAATTTCGTACTTTTAGGGGGGATAAAATGGAAAAAGGGGATACAAATTGTACCCTCCAAATGGTCGCAGTTAGAGTAATGAATTTCGGTGTATATATTCCTCTGACTGCGTAGTTATGAAAAATAAAAGGGTTTTTTTCCAAATTCGTACTTTCAAGGGATACAATTGGTACAGGGGGATAAAAATAGAACCAACTAAACAACTACAGCAAGAATTATGAAATTCGGTGTGTACATCCCTCTAATTGCGTAGACATGTAAAATAAAGAGATTTTAGAAATTCGTACTCTTAAGCGGGTAAAATAGGAAAAAGGGGATAAAAAAGGTACCAACCAAACGTTTACAGCTATAATAATGAAATTCGATTCTGATTGCGTAGACAAGGAAAATAAAGAGATTTTTCGAATTTCGTACCTTTAGTAAAATGGAAAAAGGGGATACAAATTTTACCAATCAAACGGCCGCAGCTAGATTCATGAAATTCGGAGTATACATTCTTCTGACTGCGTAGACTCGAAACTAACTAGGTTTTCCCAAACTTGTATTTTCAAGGGATACAATAGGAACAGAGGGATAAAAATGGTACCCTCTAAAGGGCTACAGCTAGAATGATGAAATTAGGTCTGTGAACTAGAGCGTACCAGGTTACAAGTAAAAAAAAAAGTTCTTTGAAGTCATTGAGCTCAAGCATGATTCATGATTTTATGCGAGCTTTAATTTTCTGATATTAGAGTGGTACATTAGGGTAGTAGCAACTGAGATATGATGGGTAAGTACCAGAAGGGGGTGCTTGAGCTCAATGACTTCAAAGACAAAAAAAATCGGCCTCGTCGAGACAAAAACATCGATGTATCACACCGTATCACATGTATCCGTTTATAAATGCAGAAGTTATATAGCAAAATGTAAAAGCGCGACCCCTACGTTCGGCATAAAAAAATAAAAAAAAAAAATTTTGAAACTACCTTTCAATAATACTTCATATTCGAAGGTGTACGGCGAACTTTTTTTTGAGGTACGCCCTACTGTGCACCCCTCTAATTACGTAGACAAGTAAAATAAAAAGATTTTCGACGTTTAAGGGGGTAAAAGGGGATAAAAATGGTACCAGCTTAAAGATTGCAGCTAGAATCATAGTATTCGTTGTATACAATCCTCTGACCGCATAGACACGCAAAAATAAAACATTTTTCGAAATTCGTACTTTCAAGGGATATAGGTAAGGGATAAAAATGGTAAACGGCTGCAGCTGGAATGATGAAATTCGGTGAGCTTTTTCCAAATTCGTACTTCTTTTACTTTTACACAAAAATGGGTATAATCATGAAGTTACGTTATTTTGCACTGTGTCCGTCAGAGGTATTGGATTTTCAAAACTTGTTCTCTTGGAATTTAAAATAGGATAGAAATACAACCAACCAAATGGCTGTAGCTGAAAATGCAGCCTCCCCCTCAATATTTAGTAGGCTGGGTAGCGATCCATACAAATGGAAAAACAATTTCCAGTCACCCCACGCACAAAATAAAGTTTGGATTGTTTAATGATGATTTGCAAAATATTTCGCTCCTAGATCAAGGCGTCTGAAATCTAAACGCTCCTGAAAATACCCCTAAAAATCATGTTTTTCCGTGTATTTTTTTTGGCTCTTAAAATCCATCTCCTGCATTAAATTATTTTACAAACATGGAGTCAATGACGTCATTTTTCGTCCGATATTCATCATTTTGGTATCATTCGAAAGGTATTAAATCCTTCTATTTATTTTTCATTACAGTTCTTACAAAATGTTTCGAAGAAATATGAGTTTTAAGCTGCCACCTTGAAAACCCACAAAAAAACAATATAAACGCCCAATAATTCGACCAATGAGTTATTCTAAGACAAGAGTACAAATTTTTATTTAAATTTTGGACAAAAAAATACACGGGAAATGCATGATTTTTAGAGGTGTTTTCAGGAGCGTTTAGCTCACAGGTGGCTTGACCCAGTGATGAAATATTTTGCAGATCATCATTAAACAATCCAATCTTCATTTCTAGGGTTAATCGCTGCAATTTATTTTCGTGACCCATCCTAATATTTAGGTTATTTAAGCTTTTTTGAAGATTGATTTTTTATATTTACCTTTGGAAGTGACTTGAAGTGTTATTTCGATATATAATATAAACATATTGGTAGCTTTGTCTTATAAGCGCGGTTTATAATAATTACAATTTTATATTTATCTATAAAATTATTTTTACAATATTTTTGTTTGTTTTGCTTTGGCTATATTTAAAAAATGTTAAATTTTCCTGTAACATGCCTCTGTGGACTGCAATCCATGATGGTGGGTATATTAGGTTCGGTCGGCCTAACTCAACGCCATTTTTACTTCTTTTCTGAAGTTTTCAAATGTAATTAACCCAAAATAGTTTGCCATAATTTGTTGTATACCTCCCACTATATGATGGAGTGTAATTCATTTTGTCAGTCCGTTTGCAACACCTTGAGATATTCATCGGAGGCCCCATATAAAGAATTAGCAAACAAAATCTGAAATAATTGGCTTTAATCCATGATGCCGACCCTACAACCATCAAATCAGAGCCAGTTAGAAGAGACAACCCACATGCTAAACTGTTGTTTCAATCCAACTCGACAAATTGAAAATTCCAAAAACAATCAATGGCCTCCACGTAGAGTGCACGTTCAGTATTGCCTAAACAAGACTTTGAAAATAACATGGTGGTGGTGGTGGCGATCATAATGAAATGAGAAGGAAATTATAAAACACTTTTTGTCTGTTAAGTGCGGATACGAGTATGTATGTCAAATTCCGAAATTCTTCAGATTAATTACACATTAATCAAACACTCGTACATGTGCATTCACATTCACATTTGTTGTTGTTGCTGCTGTGGATGTGGTTGTTGTTTTTGGCTATTTGTTATAAATGTTGTTTTACTCGATTTTATATCAAAAGCTTCATTAAAATTATCTCGAAATAAATTGGTGTGTAGTTTCCACTTTGTTGATTATCTCTCGCAATTAATGTGTGTGTATTAATTAATTATTCAAATTAATTTCGATAATTTCATTTAGGGTTATAATCTTTGCTCTGTCATCGTTGCGGATGTGATTCATGAGTCCAGCGGTGGCAGAGGAGGAGGTGTACATACATTAACAAACAAACAAACGAACACGAAAAAAGTGACACCGGACAGTGGTGCAGCGTTATAAATTGATGACCTACAAATTCATTGAAATTAATAAAGATCCCGTCATATCAGGGGCGCTTGATTGGACCGTTCGTCCAATGGGTTAGCAATAATTTAAAGTTGCGTTAATTAATTGGAGACGATGTACGGAAATGATTTGATAATCTTTTCGAATGCATACCAATTGGATGGGATCGAATTAAGACGACATTGTTGCATATGACATTCAAAATATGAACATTATTTTAAAGCAGAGCAGTAAGAGAGAAAACAAGGAAACGGTATTATGTCAAATAGGGAATTACATCCATACAAATGGTAAAACAATATAAAGTCACCCCACGAAAATTGTTCAATGATTATTTCATCCCTAGATTAAGCCGCCTGTTAGCCAAACGTTCCTAAGAATACACCTAAAAACCATGTTTTTCTCGTATATTTTTATACACTCAAACACCCAAAAGGAAGAGAGATAGACCCATTGTTAATTATACCGATCGACTTAGAATCACTTTTTGAATCGATTTAACAATGTCCGTCCGTCTGTCTGTCCATCTATTCTTGTAATCACGATACAGGTCGCAATTGTAGACAGAACTAAATTAAACTTAGCACAACGAAGTTTTTCGGGATAAGAACGAACGCTATTTAATTTGAAGAAAATCGGTTCAGATTTAGATATAGCCCCATACGAATTTCACTCCCGATTTGACTCTTTTCACTCTAGATACCACATATAACAACAGATTTTCTTCAAAATTGGCAAACCATTTTATATTTCAACCAAAAACACCTGTGGTAAAAATGGGTCAGATCGGTTCAGATTTATATATAGCTCACATACAAATTTCGCTCCCGATTTGACTTTTTCCGCTCTAGAAACCACATATTGTATCAGATTGTCTTCAGATTTGGCAAAACATCTTATATTTCAACTAGAAACACCTGTGGTAAAAATGGGTCAGATCGGTTCAGATTTATATATAGCTCCCATACAAATTTCGCTCCCGATTTGACTTTTTCCGCTCTAGAAACCATATATTTTAACAGATCCTCATGAAATTAAGCGAAATATATTATATTTGTCCTAGAAACACCCATAGTGAAAATGGGTCAGATCGGTTCAGATTTACATATAGCTCCCATACGAATTTCACTCCCGATTTGACTCTCTTCACTCTAGATACCATATATTACAAGAGATTTTCTTAAAAATTGGCAAAACACTGAATTTCTTCAAAGTGAGCATAACACGTTATATTTGAACTGGAAGAACTTATTGTGAAAGTTATTCATATTTTTCCATGTTTGGATGTAGCCCCGATACAAATATTCTTATCGATTTGACTAATCGGACCAGGTTATATTAGCCTATGACTAGGAAACATACAAAAATTCTTCCCGTTTTCACTTTTTTACCGAGTTGAATTGTATTCGGTTGGAAAGTGGAGTGTATCATATAGTCGGCCCGCCCGACTTTAGCCTTTCCTTACTTGTTTTCTTTTGTATTTTTGTAATTTTTCCTGATATAATAGACCTTTGGAAGCAATTTAAATACAATTTTTCATTAGTTAACTTATTGGTCGAATTATTAGACATTTATAGTAATTTGTTATGTTTCTTCATAATGACAACTGAACACTTCTACGTATTTGGTGGCGATTTTTTATAAAAAAATAAATAGCTGCAAACAATACCTAAATGATAAACATTGGAAGGAAATTGTTGTAAAAAGAGTTTGAAAATGTCGGCTCAGAAAATTCATCTCCTGTGTTAAATTATTTCACAAAAATGGTGTCAGGAACGGCATTTTTCGTCCGATATTCTTCATTTAGGCATCATTCGAAATATATCGATTCCTTCTTATAAAGAGTGATTTTTTTGAGGTTAGGATTTTCATGCATTAGTATTTGACAGATCACGTGGGATTTCAGACATGGTGTCAAAGAGAAAGATGCTCAGTATGCTTTGACATTTCATCATGAATAGACTTACTAACGAGCAACGCTTGCAAATCATTGAATTTTATTACCAAATTTTTATTTTATTACAAATTACAAAATTTTTTTTTATTACAAATTTTGTTCAGCGATGAGGCTCATTTCTGGTTGAATGGCTACGTAAATAAACAAAATTGCCGCATTTGGAGTGAAGAGCAACCAGAAGCCGTTCAAGAACTGCCCATGCATCCCGAAAAATGCACTGTTTGGTGTGGTTTGTACGCTGGTGGAATCATTGGACCGTATTTTTTCAAAGATGCTGTTGGACGCAACGTTACGGTGAATGGCGATCGCTATCGTTCGATGCTAACAAACTTTTTGTTGCCAAAAATGGAAGAACTGAACTTGGTTGACATGTGGTTTCAACAAGATGGCGCTACATGCCACACAGCTCGCGACTCTATGGCCATTTTGAGGGAAAACTTCGGAGAACAATTCATCTCAAGAAATGGACCGGTAAGTTGGCCACCAAGATCATGCGATTTGACGCCTTTAGACTATTTGTTGTGGGGCTACGTCAAGTCTAAAGTCTACAGAAATAAGCCAGCAACTATTCCAGCTTTGGAAGACAACATTTCCGAAGAAATTCGGGCTATTCCGGCCGAAATGCTCCAAAAATTTGCCCAAAATTGGACTTTCCGAATGGACCACCTAAGTTATCAAGCTCTTAAAAAATCACCCTTTACTATACACCACTTCGTGGACTAAGGTATTATAAGTTAGTTTTCCGCCAAATGTTTGTAACACCAATAAATAATCGAGCTAGACCTTTAAGTGTACGGATTGGCTTAGAATTAACAGCTGAATCGATTTCCCGATGTCTGTCTGTCTATCTAAACTTGTTCGCTCTCTAAAGATCGCAATTGCTGTCCGATTATCATGAAATTTGGCAGAGGTTACTTTTTTGGCCAAGGACGATCGGTAATGAATTTGGAGGAAATCGGTTCAGATTTAGATATAGCCCCATACAAATGTCGCTCCCGATTTTACTTTTTCCGCTTTAGAAACCGCATATTGTTCCCGATTTTCTTTAAATTTGGCAGAACATTTTAAAATCGAACTAGAAACACCTATGCTGAAAGTGGGTAAGATCGGTTCAGATTTAGCTATAAACCCCATACAAATGTCGCTCCCGAATTGACTTTTTCCGCTCAAAAACCCCATATTGTACCCGATTTTCTTTAAAATTGGCACAACATCTTATAAACCAACTAGAAACACAAACTATACATATTATATATCACCTATTTCGTTCCAGGTTTCAATATACCCCCATATAAATGTTCTTTCCTATTTAACATTTTTTTCAAACACATACATTTACAGGGTACAAAAATCCTTCCCGTTTTCACTTTTTCACCGAATTGAATTGTATTCGGATAGAAACTGGAGTGTATCAAATAGTCGGCTCCGCCCGACTTTAGCCTTTCCTTACTTGTTGTTAACTTATTTTGTGTTACACTATAATGTATATCCCACTATAAGATATATGCCATTATAATTTTGTATACTGCTTTAAAAATATGAATTTAAGACAAATATCGCAAATGTAGAGTGATTAGAAAAGGAAACGAAAGGATCATGAATATATGCATGATCCTTTCGTTCGTTTCTTTGTGAAAATTGTTTGCGTAATTCACGCGTGATCGTGAGCAAAATTTATTTTACTCACGTGAGCGTGCGTGAACGTGAGTGAAAAATCATTCACGTGTCCATATCTAATCTGCTTCATATCATGAAATGAGTGTACATTCCTCAGACTGTGTAGACTCCCACTATAATGGAATTTTTCGAAATTTGTAATTTAAAACAAGTAAGAAGGCGTTAAGTTCGGCCGGGCCGAATCTTATATACCCTCCACCACGGAGTGCATTCCACAGTATTACCAGCAGATTAAAGGAAGTCGACTTTACATAGAAGCACAGTACCATATTACGAAAATTGTGATATTTTTATGCACTTTGTTTTGTTTACTATTTCAAACTATAATGTATACTTATGCGCACTGTTTAAAATCGACTACTATATATAAATAAAATGCTGAAATTGTGAAAGTGAACATGCCTAAATATTAGCCGAAGAAGCATTTTCAGATACAGACAAAGTAATAAGAAAAGTATAAATTTTAAAGATATCCCCATTAGGGCGTACCTCAAAAAAAAAGTTCGCCGTACACCTTCGAATATGAAGTATTATTGAAAGGTAGTTTCAAAAAAAAAATTTTTATTTTTTATGCGAACGTAGGGGTCGCGCTTTTACATTTTTCTATATAACTTGTATTTATAAACGGATTTTAAAGTGTGATACATCGATGTTTTTGTCTCGACGAGGCCGATTTTTTTGTCTTTGAAGTCATTGAGCTCAAGCACCCCCTTCTGGTACTTACCCATCATTTCTCAGTTGCTACTACCCTAATGTACCACTCTAATAATCGAAATTAAAGCTCGCATAAAATCATGAATCATGTTTGAGCTCAATGACTTCAAAGACAAAAAATCGGACAAAAACATCGATGTATCACACTTTAAAATCCGTTTATAAATGCAGAAGTTATATAGAAAAATGTAAAAGCGCGACCCCTACGTTCGGCATAAAAAAATAAAAAAAATTTTTTTGAAACTACCTTTCAATAATACTTCATATTCGAAGGTGTACGGCGAACTTTTTTTTTTTTACTTGTAACCTGGTACGCTCTAATCCCATTCGCCCCATTCTCCGGCCAAATGTACATAGTCAGAATGTATACACCGAATTTCATGATTTCAACTTCAGCGGTTCGGTAGGTCCCATTTGTATCCCTCTTTTTAATTATATCCCTTAAAAGTACGAATTTCGAAAAATCCCTCTGTTTTACTAGTCTATGCAATTAGAGGGATGTACACTAGGGCGTACCTCAAAAAAAAAGTTCGCCGTACACCTTCGAATATGAAGTATTATTGAAAGGTAGTTTCAAAAAAAAAATTTTATTTTTTTATGCCGAACGTAGGGGTCGCGCTTTTACATTTTTCTATATAACTTGTATTTATAAACGGATTTTAAAGTGTGATACATCGATGTTTTTGTCTCGACGAGGCCGATTTTTTTGTCTTTGAAGTCATTGAGCTCAAGCACCCCCCTTCTGGTACTTACCCATCATTTCTCAGTTGCTACTACCCTAATGTACCACTCTAATAATCGAAAATTAAAGCTCGCATAAAATCATGAATCATGTTTGAGCTCAATGACTTCAAAGACAAAAAAATCGGACAAAAACATCGATGTATCACACTTTAAAATCCGTTTATAAATGCAGAAGTTATATAGAAAAAGTAAAAGCGCGACCCCTACGTTCGGCATAAAAAAATTAAAAAAATTTTTTTGAAACTACCTTTCAATAATACTTCATATTCGAAGGTGTACGGCGAACTTTTTTTTTTTTACTTGTAACCTGGTACGCTCTAATGTACACACCGAATTTCATGATTCTAGCTGTTGTCGTATCATTGGTACCATATTTTATCCCATTTCGCCCGCTAAAACTTTTATTTTCTTTGTGATGCTTCCAGGCTACAAGAGGAATGTCCGCAACAAATTTTAACTGTATGAAAATCAGAAATTTAATTAATAAGCCAAGGCTACCAACATTTGTATACTATACATATATATTGGATATAATACTTCAATTCATAAAGTAAATATAAGGGAGCAATCATAAATACCCAAAATATTGGGGGATAGAGAGTGTACTTTCAGCTACAGTCGTTTGGTTGGTTGTATTTCCATCCTATTTTTATACCCTCCACCTCCAGGATGGGGGTATATTCACTTTGTCATTCCGTTTGTAACACCTTGAAATATTCTCGGAGACCCCATAAAGTATATATATTCTGGGTCGTGGTAAAATTCTAAGACGATATAGCCATGTCCGTCTGTCCGTCTGTCCGTCTGTCTGTCTGTCTGTCTGTCTGTCTGTCTGTCTGTCTGTCTGTCTGTCTGTCTGTCTGTCTGTTGAAAGCACGATAGCGGCCGAACGAAATGAGCTAGGAGGTTCAAATTTTTCCTAAATGTGTCTTATGGTTGTAGATCGGTTGGGATTGAAAGTGGACGAAATCGGCCCAGAGGGAAAAATTTTTCCCTCACAAGGACTGAAAATACCCCTAATATTTAGAGTATTTCAGCATAGTTTTTGAACATATTAGCTTGTATTTACTTGATATTTGCAATGCGCATTCCCTTTATAGCATAAAAGGGCACCGTAGATTGATTTTTATTTGTAGGGGGCGAAATGGGACAAAAAGGGATAAAAATGGTACCTTCCAAACGACAACAGATAGAAACACGAAATTTGGCGTGTACATTCCTCTAATAGAGTAGATACATAAAGTAAAATAATTTTTTCTACATTCGTACTTTTAAGGGGTTAAATGGGGATAGAGGGATAAAAATAGTACCAACCTAACGGCTGCACCTAGAATAATGAAATTTGATATATACATTTCTCTGATTGCGTAGACAAGTAAAATAAAAGAACTTTCCAAAATTCGTACTTTTTGGGGTTCAAATGGAAAAACGGGATAAAAATAGTACCTACCAAATGACAGCAGCTAGAATCATGAAATTCGGAGTAGACATTACTCTGACTGCGTAGACACGAAAAATAAAACGTTTTTTTCCAAATTCGTACTTTCAAGGGATACAATGGCAACAGGGGATAAAAATAGTACCAACTAAACGAATACAGCTAGAATGATGAAATTCCTTGTGTACATCCCTCTAATTGTGTAGATAAGTAAAATAAAGAGATTTTAGATAGTCGTACTCTTGAGGGGCAAAATTGGAAAAAGGGGATAAAAGTTGTACCAACAAAATGGCCGCTGATAGAATCATGGAATTCGGTGTATACATTCCTCTGACTGCATAGCGACGTAAAATATTTTTTCCAAATTCGTACTTTACTTTATTGCTTTTACGACAAGAAATGGTAGAATCATGAAGTTGTCTTGTACTGCGTATTTTCAAAATCTATACTTTTGAATTTAAAATATGATGGAAATACAACCAACCAAACGACTGTAGCTGAAAATACACTCTCTATCCCCCAATGTTTAGGGTATTTATGATTGCTCCCTTATATTTACTTTATGAATTGAAGTATTATATCCATTATATATATAGTATACAAATATTGGTAGCCTTGTCTTATTAATTAAATTTCTTATTTTCATACAGTTAAAATTTGTTGCGGACATTCCTCTGGTAGCTTGGAAGCACCACAAAGAAAATACAAGTTTTAGCGGGCGAAATGGGACAAAAAGGGATAAAATATGGTACCAATGATACGACAACAGCTAGAATCGTGAAATTCGGTGTGTACATCCCTCTAATTGCATAGACACGTAAAATAGAGGGATTTTTCGAAATTCGTACTTTTAAGGGATATAATTAAAAAGAGGGATAAAAATGGGACCTACCAAACCGCTGAAGTTGAAATCATGAAATTCGGTGCATACATTCTGACTATGAAGACTCGAAAAAGGGTTTTTTCGAAATTTGTAAATTTGGGCGGAGAATGGGGCGAATGGGGATATCTTTAAAATTTATACTTTTCTTATCACTTTGTATCTGAAAATGCTTCTTTCTAATGACGACTTATTGTCGAGTTTAAACAGTGCGCATAAGTATACATTATAGTTTGAAATAGTAAACAAATATAGTAATGTGCATAAAAATAAAACAATTTTCGTAATATGTACTGTACTTCTATGTAAAGTCGGCATCCTTTAATCTGCTGGTAATACTGTGGAATGCACTCCATGGTGGAGGGTATATAAGATTCGGCCCGGCCGAACTTAACGCCTTCTTACTTGTTTAATTTCAAAAGTATAAATTTTGAAAATACCTTATTTCTCACGTACGCAGTATAAGACAACTTCATGATTCTACCATTTTTTGTTGTAAAAGCAACAAAATAAAATACGAACTTGAAAAAAATATATTTCAGGTGGCTATGCAGTCAGAGGAATGTATACACCGAAATCTATGATTCTATCAGCGGCCATTTTGTGGATACCATTTTTATCCCCTTTTTCCAATTTTGCCCCCTCAAGAGTACGACAGTCTAAAATCTCTTTATTTTCCGTATCTACACAATTAGAGGGACGTACTCACTGAATTTCATCATTCTAGCTGTATTCGTTTAGTTGGTACTATTTTTATCCCCTGTAGCTATTGTATCCATTGAAAGTACGAATTTGAAAAAAAAAAACGTTTTATTTTTCGTGTCTACGCAGTCAGGGGAATGTATACTCCGAATTTCATGATTCTAGCTGCTGTCATTTGGTAGGTACTATTTTTATCCCCATTTTCCATTTGAACCCCAAAAAGAACGAATTTTGAAAGTTCTTTAATTTTACGTGTCTACGCATTCAGAGGAATGTATATATCGAATTTCATTATTCTAGGTGCAGCCGTTAGGTTGGTACTATTTTTATCCCTCTATCCCCATTTAACCCTTTAAAAGTACGAACTTAGAAAAATACTTTTATATTATGTATCTACTCTATTAGAGGAACGTACACGCCAAATTTCGTGTTTCTATCTGTTGTCGTTTGATAGGTACCATTTTTATCCCTTTTTGTCCCATTTCGTCCCCTACAAATAAAAATCTCTCTATGGTGCCCTTTTATGCTATAGAGGGAATGCGCACTGCAAATATCAACTAAATACAAGCTAATATGTTCAAAAAACATGCTGAAATACTCTAAATATTAGGGGTATTTTCAGTCCTTGTGAGGGAAAAATTTTTCCCTCTGGGCCGATTTCGTCCACTTTCAATCCCAACCGATCTATAACCATAAGACACATTTAGGAAAAATTTGAACCTCCTAGCTCATTTCGTTCGGCCGCTATCGTGCTTTCAACAGACAGACAGACGGACATGGTTATATCGTCTTAGAATTTTACCACGACCCAGAATATATATACTTTATGGGGTCTCCGATGAATATTTCAAGGTGTTATAAACGGAATGACAAAGTGAATATACCCCCATCCTGGAGGTGGAGGGTATAAAAAAACAAGTAAAAAAGGCGTTAAGTTCGCCAGGGTCGAACTTTATATACCCTCCACCATGGATTGCATATTTATTTTGCGTGTCTATGCAGTTAGAGGAATGTATACACCGAATTCCATGACTCTAGCTGCGGCCATTTGGCTGGTACCATTTTTATCCCCTTTTTCCTTTACCCCCTTAAGAGTACGACTTTCTAAAATCTTTTTATTTTACTTGTCTACGCAATTAGAGCGATGTACACACCGAGTTTCATCAATCTAGCTTTAGTCGTTTAGTTGGTACTATTTTTGTCCTTCTGTACCCATTGTATCCCCTGACAGTATGAATTTGGAAAAACCTTTTATTTTTCGTGTCTACACAGTCAGAGGAATGGATACTCCGAATTTCATGACTCTAGCTGCGGTCATTAGGTTGGTACTATTTTTACCCCCCTTTTCCATTTTAAACGCAAACAGTACGAATTTCGAAAAATCCCTGTTTTTACGTCTCTACGCAATCAGAGGACACTGAATTTCATTATATTAGGTGCAGCCGTTTGGTTAGTATCATTTTTATCCCTCTATTCCCATTTTACCCTTTAAAAGTACGAATTTCGAAAAAATACTTTTATATTATGTATCTACTCAATTAGAGGAATTGGCACAACGAATTTCGTGTTTCTAGCTGTTGTCGTTTAATATGTACGATTGTTATCCCTTTTTGCCCCATTTCACCCCCAACGAATAAAAGTCACTTTATGGTGCACGTTTTTGTTATAGGTGGAATGCTCGATCGATGCTCGAATACCCAATATCAAGTAAGTACAAGCAGATATGTATATTGAAAAAATATGCTTAAATACTCTAAGATATTAGGGGTTATTATGGGTATTTTTAGTCCTTGTGAGGGAAAAAATTTTCCCTTTGGACAGATTTCGCCCAGTTTCAAGTCGAACCGATTTACGACTATAAGACGTATTTATGGAAAATTTGGATGTCCTAGCTCCTTTCGTTCAGATGCTAGTGTGCTTTCAACAGACGGACGGATCGTCTTAGAATTCTATGACGATCAAGAATATATATACTTTATAGATTCTTATTCACGAAAAATGTTTGTTTTGATTTTCTGAATCAGTATGACTCAATGCACACATAAAATAAATTCGTAGATCTCGGACACAAAATCTGTATTTTTTTGAGGACGCAGAAGATAATGACCGAAATTTCGGTAAATGACCATTTAAGTGAGTAAGTCTATAGAATTATTTGTCAAAAGTGTGAAAAATTTCGCACCATGTTAAAAATTTAAATGACCTGAAAAATTCTTCTATGTTCTACAGCGATATGAATTCCAACATCTGAAGCGATTAAGCTCATATTCAATATCGCTCGCCAAATGTAATGAGTTTTAATAGAATATTATATGTTTTGGATATTGGATGTTGTTTGTAACTCATATAACTTTCTAGCTATTTAACTTCCTTCTCTGTGTCACCATAATTCTCAAATATTTCCGTAATTTTTCTTCAGCAATTCTTCGGCCATGACGCACACGCATGAACGTGTGACAATTCCCCCTCAAACGTGATAATGCCGCACTGGCTTCTACCAATTGCCAATTTATTAATACGCATTGGAATGAAATGTGAGCACCCATTAATAAATGTTTTTAATCAATATCAGTGGTAAAGGTTCGATGGAAATCAACCTACCAAAACAGGAAAAGCAAAAGAAAGAGAAACAAAAAATCGCAGTCTGCCGCACTCAACCCAGGATGACGATTTCTTTCCTTTTGATTTTCTGCTCGAAAGCCATCAATTCGCAGAAAATGCGACGATAACAAAGTAATCAACAATCAAAGAGTCAGTGTCGTTGCAAAGTTCTGGACTTTTTTGTTGTTGTCCGTCGTCTGTCTGCATAATATTTCAACGGCTCATTGTAGACGGAACAAATAAAATTAAGGTAAAAACCAACGACAGTTGAAGGAGTGAAAAGCATACGACAACATCAATAACCAGCAAAACGTATATGGTTGGTTGGTCGAGGCGGGAGGAGGAGGAGCAGGAAAGACGAACTTTTGAGCCTCTTTAATGTGAATCCATCAATCTTTGTCCGTGTTCGCCTGTCAAACACGCCGACCATCATCAACATTAAGAGCCCATAAAAGGATTGTTGGACGGGGGACAACCAGGGGAAAAAACAACGAACCTCAAACGAAATGCAAGGCAGCTCTGCTACTACGGTGCTCTTCTTAACAAATATTTTTGTCGTTTTGTTTGAAAGCGAGTGTTGAGGGCTTTGCATAACCTGTAGGGTTACCCCTCAACACATCACATATCCATGATATTGGCTGGAATCATCACTGAATTGACGATAATACAAGGGACATTCTGTTTCTCTCCCAAAGAGTCCATCAAAGAGTTCCAAAGAGTCCATCAAAGCTGACAAAATATTTTGGCCCAAAATCCTTTCTTCAGGGGAAAGTGACTAAATGATGGAATAAGTGATCGGAAGGGACATTTAAGAAAGATCTATAAATTCTAGTTTATTTAAAAACTGATCCCCAAGTTATCGCTTATAATTCAGTGCCAGTTTCCATCTCTTACATTGTCTGCTGTTGATGTTGGAAACCCTGTCGCATACACTTATGTTGATGGATAGCACAACGGAATGGAACACAAAGTGAACCGGTGAGTGAGTGTATTGTAAATACAAATTCCTTGTTTTTTGGGAGCAAATGAAAAAGAATTTTTAAAGAAATCATTATAAATTCGCATGGAACAGTGGATAAAAAGTGCCAAAGTGTGGATAAATATTTTTCACCAAAGAAATTTTACGTGGTTATATTATTGTAATAACAATTAACAGACAGTCGGAACAACATTAAAAAATTATAGTCACAATTTGTTAATGTGGACTTATAGGTGCGAAAATTGCAAGCCATGTAAAGCTTAGAAAATTTCTCTTCTAGGCTATGACCAAAGCACTCTGGATTTTGTTAAGATATTGATATTATTCGAGTTTAGGTATTAATAGTGCTTAATGATTATTCTTTTGGGTGCTGTGGTCCATAGGCCACTGCGTAGAACGAAGTATCCGGCAGTTGTTGAGGACAGAGGAGTGAGTTCACAGGACATCACAATAGATGACACTGCTCCAAAACGTGATCGCTCCCAGAAGGATATAAAAACACACCGCAGCGCCAGAATTTTAAAAGACTAACGTATACGTATATTCCAGTAATGCAAGAAGACCCTCCAGCGAAACTTTCGTTCGGCGGAATGTCGTTACGATCTCTTGAAATTCAGCGAGGTTCCAGGATTATCGTGTGTATGGACGAGTTCTCAAAAGACTTCGATGATACATGCCTCAGTAAAATTCCAATGAGACATTGGACTAGAACTTGGAAAGTAAAGGCAGAAATATACTAAAGGTTTTAAAGCTTTTCAGGAAGCAAGTGAAGTTGATGTGACAAAGTATCAGACAAGCACATCTTTAGGATGAGAGAATCTAATGTTAATATCTATCACCTACGGGCAATTCATTTCAGAATCAAGGGAATTGCGCCAAATATATTTGTACACAATTTAATCTCTGATTTTTAGAAGCTAATGTTTGATAGCCGCTGGTGATTCCAGCCGAAAATAGTGTTAAGAATGTCTACTTACTTATGGCCACTCACAGAATCAGGGGGACATATGAGGCATCTACGAAGTTTGCTATGATCTGAGTGCCTGTGTATCATCAAAACCACTCAACCCGAAGCTGAATAAGCTCCCACTTCGACTATTGCTACTGAATCCTGGATAAATCTATATATATAAAAGAGTTGCGTGATTGAGTGACTGACTGACTGACTAACTGATCACTCCCCAGACCAAACGGCTAGAGCTAGAATCATGAAATTTGGTGTGTATATTTCTCTTACAGTGTAGATGTGTGATAAGACGGGGTTTTTCGAAATTCGTACTTTTAAGAGGTAAAACGGGGTAAAAAGGGATAAAAATTGTACCACCGCAATGACCAAACGGCTGGGCCTAGAATCTTGAAATTTGGTACGGGCATTCCTCTTGCGACATGAAGGCATCCCGAAAAAAGGATTTTGAAAAAATCGTACTTTTGGGGGGTTAAATGGGGCAGAAAGGGACAAAACTGGTACAAACAACACGACTGAAGCTAGAACCATGAAATTTGGTGCGTACATTTTTCCTACAGCGTAGAGATCAGATATGAAGTGAGTTTTTCGATATTCGTACTTTTAAGGGATAAAATGGGGCTGAAAGGGATAAAATGGTACCACAGCAATGACCAAATGGTTGGGCCTAGAATCTTGAAATTTGGTACGCAAATTCATCTTTTAGCTTTAACGCGCCCAAGAAAATATTTTTCAAAATTTTTACTTTTTGGGATGAAATCGGGTAAAATGGGATAAAAAAGGTACCAACAACACGGATGACGCTACAATAATGAAATTCGGTGTGTATATTCGTTTTACAGCGCAGATCACTGATAATAAGGAATTTGTCAACATTTGCACTTTTAAGAGATTAAATGGGACAAAAATTGTACCACCGCCCTGACCAAACGGCTGGGCATAGAATCTTGAAATTTGGAATGGGCAAAATGGCCGAATATTTTGAAATTCGTACTTTTAATAGGTAAACGGGGAAAAGGGGATAGAAAAGGTACCAACAACACGGATGACGCAACAATATTGAAATTCGGTGTGTATATTCGTTTTACAGCGCAGATCACCGACAAGAAGGCATTTTTCGAAATTTGTGCTTCTAAGGGATTAAATGGGATACAAATTGTACCACATCCCAGACCAAACGACTGGACGTAGAATCATGAAATCGGAACGGGCATTACTTTTACAACACGAATGTGGCTAAGAAAATAGCTTTCTAAATTCGTACTTTATGTGGGTGAAATTAGGTAGAAAGGGATAAAAATGGTACTAAACGGATGGAGCTGGAATCATGAAATTCGGCATGTATATCCCTGAAAATGCTTTCAAACGCAAAATGAAAATATGTTATGTGAAAATATTGCTAAATATAATATTTTGGTTTAATTTTATGTATGTACGTGTCGTTTTTTTTGGAATATCGACTATACGTGTGGGGGTAACATAAGATGTATATCAATTTCCCCCATCTCCGAATTTAAACTAAGTCTGGGAAAAAATACTATGTGCAGAGTTTGAATAAATTCTTTAAGTCCCTTCCAGAGTTTTCGTGTATACCAGCGAGACAGACGGACGTGGGACATACTTATGTCTCTCCTTCAATGCGTTACACTTTTTTCTATCCCAAATAATAGGTATGCTCCTACTCTGTAGTGAGGGTAATTATCACAGCTTTATATGATTTTTGTAAAAAATTTATTGCATTTTGTGCCTATAAATTAAACTATTGACTACGTATAAATGGATGACACAGTGTAAATGGATTTCTTTTTTTTAAATTTGTACAAGGTGTATAAATCGAATCGAAAAGTTAGTGTGAATATACCGCTGAATACGTAGCGCAAAGTAAAACGATTTTTCAAAAGTTGTGAGCGTTTACAAACGATTTGCCATGAAAGTGATATCCTTAGAATAAGGCAATTTCAAAATATAAAAAACAGTTTGAATACCGAGACAAAATACTGTCAATACCAACCCATTTGAAAAATTTCCGCGTACGAAGTAACGGGTATTTGCTAGTCCAACATTTAGGCAACATCTGACTCTCTTGGACCAGAAGAGGTCACAATACTGTGCTTTTACACCCTGGTTCTTACCGCCCATAAGCTGATCTGACCCTCCATCACAGAAGGGTATTCGACCTACGGGCAAAATCCCGACAAGCTGTCACAGATTTATGCATTCGATAGGAGACATGGGATGACCATTAGCCGAATAAGATACTATGGTATACATAAACGGCTGCAATTTATATTGTGGAATGGTCTTCGGTATCTTCTCGGTAAGAGCAGATCCAACATGTTAATTCAGACTTCAAGAGTCCGTGTGTGCCTCATACACATACATTTACATCTTTCACGTGAAAGAAGGTAGATCTTCACAGCATACTTTGATCACACCATCTTCAGGATTCTTACAATCTCGTCACCTAGCTGAGATGTCCCTTTATACTTTCCTCCATATAAGGTGAATATTGATCTACTTTTTGCCGTCTCCTGAAAACATTCGCAGCAGTCTTGGGATGCTCTTGATTTTAGTGCCACCAAGTCCATAGATCTTATGGCAGTCTGCTTATCAGTGTAGATGTTCATTCCAGTGTTTATAACAACATTGTGACGCAACCACGCCCCAACTTCACTAATAGCCATAACCTCGGCTTGATATACCCTGCAGGTATCGGGTAGCATACGTGCCAAATTAACTTCAAGCTCCTTTCAGAGCAGACAATACCGATCGATATTACCTAACCTGGAACATCTAAGAGGAACAGGATGGGCCACTTTTAACCATTCCGGTTGATGTAACTCCTCCTTTTCAGCCTAACCTAAGGAAGGAAGAAAACTTTCCGCGAGTCGAATAGGAATATTTGCAGAGCCACTCTGTCATTTATTAATAAGATCTTATCATCTTATCTCATTTCGGAGTCGGTTGGAGCATCGAAATGTCCCTTTTAAAGTGACATAGAGCTAATTTTGGATAGAAGAAACTAATAAGTTGTGAAATATCCCGACCAACATGAAATGTACGCATCAATATTGATCGATGATCTGATGGTCTACTGGGTAAATGGTAAAGGCTATCTGCCATATTCTAAAACGTTTATCATTATGATTATAAGACGAATTTTCAATGTAAAATTGGACTTTAAACATTTGATAATTTTTTCTTTGATATGGCAGTATCTTTATCGTAGCTACGACAATATAGAGCAAGAAAGACGGTCGGGGACTTATTCTTCTCAAGTGAACCCATGGGGCCCTTGGTAGACAAGTACATCATGAATATACAACGCGAGAAATCTGGGTTATTAACATATATCGCACCAGATTCCGTCTGAACTCTATGAGATGTGAAAAAAGGAGGAACAGAGATTGTCCATGACTTTTACCTAGGACATGCGGCCCTTGGATCAGAAATAGCTCATGACATTTCAGCGACATCTTTCTGTCTGGATAATATATCTCTTACGTGTGGTGTGGTCCAATCAAAACGATCTTTGACCAACCAATCAATATAAACAACTAAGTTCCGATTTTTTTTTGCTCCACTGTCTTTGACTTCAAAAGACTCAAACAATCACTTAAAATCCCAAAAAAATAAACACAAATACGCCAAAAGAAATAAAAAAGGACAAAACGTCAAGAACGCGTGACGATAAGTCGTAAAGTTCCATCAATACCCATCATACCATTCACTGGTACTCATTTCGCACAACCTGGGGACAACAAGAAACGCCAGCAAAAGAAGAAAGAACTACCAACCAGACGAGAACGTACATACATATGTACATAAAATTAGAGCCTCCAAACAAACAAATGAAAAAACACAACATCATTTCAAAGAAATATTCGACCAAATAATCGTTCGAATACCTCTTTAAGAGCAACATTAAAGGAGAAGAAGAAGAAAAAACAGGTCAAAGAAGACTCCTCATTAAAGATTTGATTCATTCTAAAACGCAACAACCAACCAACCACCATCCTTTTATTTCGCATACTTTATGGCCAATTTTGCTTCCTTTGCCTTTTGTGTTCTTCGCCAAAGTAATCCGGAGGAGATAATTCCAAGATATGGTCGGTGTCGGATAAAGGAAGCGAAACCTTTTTTGTTGTTGCTGAAAAAGAACCCCTTAAATTAGTCATTTCTTTGAGTTCTTTTTGAATGAAATGAAATGAAATAATATGAAATTAAGGGTAATAAAAAAACTTAGAGAGTAATCATATAATTTGGGTTTATGATCAAATAAATACCTTTATTGCTCTCTTTGTTATAAAGGTGATGATAGTATTTTTGGGTTAGCCAAAAATTGTGCGGCCTCTATTCGCTTCATTACGTTATGAGATAATTTTCAAGTCGTTTGTGGTGTAATATTTGGGAAGAATATACAAACATGGGAAGAAATAGTAAATATTCAGTCAACAGCAACAAGAATCATCAATTTACAAGCCTTCTAGATGGTATTCCATAAGGTGTTGCGGGAACCAAAAATAAATATAAACAAGTAAGGAAAGGCTAAAGTCGGGCGGTGCCGACTATATAATACCCTACACCACTCCCTGCGTATATACCTCTCTTTGATTACTAAACCCAGGTATTTCATGGGAGCAATTTTATGTGGTTCATATAAATTATGCAGTTACTATAAATTCATCTTTAGTAAAATTTAATGAATATGGTAAATAATAAAGTAATTGATCCATAACATATGGAAAAATTGATCAAGATCCAATGATAAATACCGATTATACAGCGGTAATAGGATGAATACACCCCACTTTCTATCTCACTACAATTCAATTCGGTAAAAAAGTGAAAAAATGTTTAATCGGAAATTACATTTGTATGGGGGTATATTGAAACCTGGAACGATGTGACCCGCTTTCATCATGTATGTTTATTGGTGAAATATAATATGTAAAGTTTGGCCAAAATCGGTTAAAGATTCGGGAGCAACATTTGCATTGGGGCTAAATCTGAACCGATCTTACCTACTTTCACCATAGGTGTTGTTAGTTAGATTTTAAGGTGTTGTGCCAATTTTAATGAAAATCGGGTACAAGATGTGGTTTATAGAGCGGAAAAAGTAAAATCGGGAGCGACATTTTTATTGGGACTATATCTAAATCTGAACCGATCTTACCCACTTTCAGCATAGGTGTTTCTAGTTCAATTTTAAAATGTTGTGCTAATTTTAAAGAAAATCGGGAGCAATATGCGGTTTCTTCACCGGAAAAAGTGAAATCGGGAACGACATTTTTATTGGGACTATATCTAAATCTGAACCGATCTTTCCCCATTTTCAGCATAGGTGTTTCTAGTTCAATTATAAGATGTTGTGTCAATTTTAAAGAAAATCGAGAACAATATGCGGATTCTAGAGCGGAAATGTCAAATCGGGAGCGACATTTGTATGGGGGCTATATCTAAATCTGAACAGATCTTACCTGATTTCTGCATATGCGTTTCTAGTTGGATTATAAGATGCTGTGCCAAATATTAAGAAAATCGAATACAATATGTCATTTCTAGAGCGGAAAAAGTCAAATCGGGAGCGACATTTGTATGGGGTCTATATCTAAATCTGAACCGATCTAACCCGCTTTCCCCACAGGTATTTCTAGTTTGATTATTAGGTGTTAAGCCAAATTTTAAGAAAATCGGGTACAATATGTGGTTTCTAAAGTGGAAAAAGTCAAATCGGGAGCGACATTTGTATGGGGTCTATATCTAAATCTGAACCGATCTAACCCGCTTTCCCCACAGGTATTTCTAGTTTGATTATTAGGTGTTAAGCCAAATTTTAAGAAAATCGGGTACAATATGCGGTTTCTAAAGCGGAAAATGTCAAATCGGGAGCGACATTTGTATGGGGGGTATACCTAAATCTGAAGCGATCTTACCCAATTTTTGCATAGGTGTTTCTAGTTGGATTATAAGATGTTCTGCAAAATTTAAAGAAAATCGGGTACAATATGACGTTTCGAGAGCGGAAAATGTCAAATCGGGAGCGAGATTTGTATGAGGGCTATATCTAAATCTGAACCGATCTTACCCAACTTTTGCATACGTGTTTCTAGTTTGATTATAAGATGTTCTGCAAAATTTAAAGAAAATCGGGTACAATATGTCGTTTCTAGAGCGGAAAATGTCAAATCGGGAGCGACATTTGTATGAGGGCTATATCTAAATCTGAACCGATCTTACCCAACTTTTGCATACGTGTTTCTAGTTGGATTATAAGATATTCTGCCAAATTTAAAGAAAATCGGGTACAATATGTCGTTTATAGCGCGGAAAATGTCAAATCGGGAGCGACATTTGTATGAGGGCTATATCTAAATCTGAACCGATCTTACCCAACTTTTGCATAAGTGTTTCTAGTTGGATTATAAGATATTCTGCCAAATTTAAAGAAAATCGGGTACAATATGTCGTTTATAGCGCGGAAAATGTCAAATCGGGAACGACATTTGTATGGGGGCTATATCTAAATCTGAACCGATTTCCTCCAAATTCATTACCGATGGTCCTTGGCCGGAAAAAATAAATTCTGCTAAGTTTCATGACAATCGGACAACAATTGCGACCTGTAGAGTGCGAACAAGCTTAGATGGTCAGCAGACGGACGGACGGACGGACAGACAGACATTGTTAAATCGACTCAGCTGGTGATTCTAAGCCGATCGGTATACTTAAAGGTGGGTCTAGCTAGATTATTTCTTGGTGTTACAAACATTTGGCGCGAAACTAACCCTAGACCACGAAGTGGTGTAGGGTATAAAAATATATTCATGGTCAGAAGAGATCGGATTGTTGATTAAATAGATATGTGGCTAAGAAACATTTACTTAAAATATAATGCTACTAACTTGCAGTAGGAGAATATAACAAGTAAGAAGGCGTTAAGTTCGGCCGGGCCGAATCTTATATACCCTCCACCACGGAGTGCATTCCACAGTATTACCAGCAGATAAAAGGATGTCGACTTTACATAGAAGCTCAGTAGCATATTACGAAAATTTTGATATTTGTATGCACATTACTATATTTGTTTACTATTTCAAACTATAATGTATACTTATGCGCTCTGTTTAAAATCGACTACTATATATAAATAAAATGCTGAAATTTCGAAAGTGAACATGCCTAAATATTAGGCGATTGTCAGTAGCCATTAGAAAGAAGCATTTTCAGATACGGACAAAGTGATAAGAAAAGTATAAATTTTAAAGATATCCCCATTCGCCCCATTCTCCGCCCAAATGTACAAATTTCGAAAAAAACATTTTTCGAGTATTCATAGTCAGAATGTATACACCGAATTTCATGATTTTAACATCAGCGGTTTGATAGGTCCCATTTTTATCCCTCTTTTTAATTATATCCCTTAAAAGTACGAATTTCGAAAAATGTCTCTATTTGACGTGCCTATGCAATTAGAGGGATGTACACACCGAATTTCATGATTCTAGCTGTTGTCGTATCATTGGTCCCATATTACATCTGTTTTTGTCGCATTTCACCAGCTAAAACTTTTATTTTCTTTGTGTTGCTTCCAAGCTACAAGAGGAATGGCCGCAAAAAGTTTTAAATGTATGAAAATCAGAAATTTAATTAATAAGCCAAGGCTACCAATATTTGTATACTATATATATAATGGATATAATACTTCAATTCATAAAGAAAATATAAGTGAACAATCATAAATACCCTAAATATTGGTGGATAGAGAGTGTATTTTCAGCTACAGTCGTTTGGTTTGTTGTATTTCCATCCTATTTTAATTTCAAAAGTATAAATTTTGAAAATGCCTTATCTCTCACGTACGCAGTATAAGACAAATTCATGATTCTGCCATTTTTTGTCGTAAAAGCAACAAAATAAAGTACGAATTTGAAAAAAAAAATATTTTACGTGGCTTGAAGTCAGAGCCATTTTGTTGATACCATTTTTATCCCCTTTTTCCAATTTTACCCCCTCAAGAGTACGACTATCTAAAATCTCTTTACGTATCTACACAATTAGGGGGATGTACACATCGAATTTCATCATTCTAGCTGTATTCGTTTAGTTGGTACTATTGTTATCCCCTGTAGCCATTGTATCCCTGGATAGTACGAATTTGGAATGTATGCTCAGAATTTCATGATTCTAGCTGCTGTCATTTGGTAGGTACTATTTCTATCCCCTTTTTCCATTTGAACCCCAAAAAGTACGAATTTTGGAAAATTCTTTTATTTTACGTGTCTACGCAATCAGAGGAATGTATACATCGAAATTCATTATTCTAGGTGCAGCCGTTAAGTTGGTACTATTTTTATCCCTCTATCCCCATTTAACCCCTTAAAAATACGAATTTATAAAAAATACTCTTATATTATGCATCTACTCTATTAGTGGAATGTACACGCCAAATTTCGTGTTTCTATCTGTTGTCGTTGATAGGAACCATTTTTATCCCTTTATGTCCAATTTCGCCCCCTACACATAAAAAACACTCTATGGTGCCCTTTTATGCTATAAAGAGAATGCGTATTGCAAATATCAAGTAAATACAAGATAATATGTTAAAAAACATGCTGAAATACTCTAAATATTAGCGGTATTTTCAGTCCTTGTGAGGGAAAATTTTTTCCCTATGGGCCGATTTCTCCCACTTTCAATCCCAACCGATCTACAACCATAAGACACATTCAGGCAAAATTTTATCCTCCTAGCACATTTCGTTCGGACCCAGAATATATATACTTTATGGGGTCTCCGATGAATATTTCAAGGTGTTACAAACGGAATGACAAAGTGAATATCCATCCTGGAGGTGGAGGGTATAAAAATGCTTAAGTAGTCTAAATATTAGGGGATATTTTCAGTCCTTGTTAGGAATTTTTCCCCTTTGCCGATTTCGCCCACTTTCAATCCCAACCGATCTGCAACCATAAGACACATTTAAGGAAAAATTTAACCTTTTAGCTCTTTTCGTTCGGAAGCTAGCGTGCATTCCACAGACAGACGGATAGAGAGACGGACGTGGCTAGATCGTTTTAAAATATTACCACGACCCAGAATATATATACTTTATATATACCGTTGAATATTTCAAGGTGTTACAAACGGAATGAGAATGTGAATATACCCCCATCCTTAGGTGGAGGTATAAAAACGTTAGATATAAACCCTTTTTTGGAAGTTAAGCTTTGTTGTTCCAATTCTTTAGTCAATTTTTAAAGATTAATCTATTAATTTTGTAAAATAGTCCTTATATGTATGATATTTTTCCATCGCTACACTCGAAAGACCCTTTACAAATCACTACCGACAGAAGGTGTCTTTATTGCTTCTTTGCTCTCTTTCATCTTTATGGATTACTATTATTGCCATTTTTGTCAGCCTAATAACAGGCCGCGACGTAATTAATAAATCGTCATCTGCATGTCGTTGTTGGCGGCGGCAGTGGTGTTGAAGAATGTTGACTCCTCACTATCATTCTTGGGGAAAATATTTCATTTCCCAATGTTTTGATATCAGTGAAAACTTTCCGAAGATTAATTGAAAAGTTTGCGCCTGTGACAAGAGACAATTTTTTTGCTTTTTTGCTATTGTTGTGGGCCGTCGCCGCCAACGCCGCCGCACGCTTTTTAATTTTGTTATGGAAATATTTTCACTCTTTTGTGAATTTGAAAACATTAATCATGGAAATTGTTCACGTTTTTGTGCTGTGTTGTTGTTCTTGTTACTTTAGTACACCTAGACATGGAATGAATAACTTTTTTGCTTAACACGCAAAATTCCTTAGCTTTCACGCTAGGTACTCTCGGATTGCTGCTGCCACTCTTGCTGCTGTTGTTGTTGTTGTTATGATAAACTATTTAATTTTGAAATCTAATTATTTGCTCAAAGTAACTTGCTTGTTCAACAGAGAAAAAGCAAGCGTCGCATTCCACTTTCATAGAATTAGGAGTGTTTTCCGAGCTTAGGTAGGAAGGAAGCAGCATTGGCTAGAAAAATTGCTATTCACACACAACTAGTGTTGGTGTTTCGTAGGGAAAACTTTTACCTTCTGGAAGTTTGCTGGCAAATAGTGACACTACTCTAGTAATTCTAAAGGGGTTCCTATGGTTTTATTGAAATTTCGTGTGGGAAGAAATTCATTATTTAATAAAAGGGATTGTTAGCTGCACTCTAGGAACAAGAAACGACAGACAATATTTAAATGAACGTATGAAGGAAAACCTGAAGCACTTGTGTTTAGGAGGTATGTCAGCCACGTGCTATCAAGGACATGTGAGTACCAGGAGATAGAAGGGAATGTTATATTGGTACGCAGTCAGATAGCTGAATGGGTGAAAATATATGAGGAGATATGAACAGTTATGTTGAGATTCGATGAGTTAACTTTCATGTCAACTAAAAGCTGCCATCCTGATCTAGGCTACAATACTGACCAAATAAAAGCCCAATAATCACAATCCCGAACGTCAAAAATACTATAAGCAAATACATTGATTTTGGCCAATAAATTCGATACATCGCTTGGTCCGTTTTATGCGATTTTCCATTCTCTTTTGGCTTTATAAAATTTGGGGTTATATTTGTCCAAATTCCTCTCCTTCGATATATATACAAGTTTTTATTAGCAGTCCCTTGATGAAAAGATTGAAAAAAATGGAACGAATGGATGTATATAGCGAACAGACTGACAATAGTATTAAGGGTAGAACAACAGGAGAGCTTTAGCAGATAAAAAGACGAATAAATAGAAGAATTTGATAAAGGAAAATCAGTATGAAAAACGTTCTGAAGGAAGAGCAAAACAAGTAATTTTCGATCAAAAATTTTCCAAAAAGACAGGGTGCGCAGTATGCTTCCATTGCGATTTCAAACAGTACTTCGTTCATAGAGGAACGAACAGCACTATAAGAACCCTCAGAGAACCAATCTCGACAATTGTATACATACTTCTTCTATATCCTAATAAATTTGGTCAATAGAAACTTATCACATGTTATTTTACATTTAACGTTTCCGAAGAAGGACGTCCCGATTGCTGTGCAGCAGTAAGGAATAATGAGATTGGAACTGCTTCCACTTTCATATAGTCGGCCGTGGTCTCTTAAGAATTTACTTTATTTCTTCGTCATCCTAATACATAGTGCAGAGTAGTGCATAGTGCATAGTACAGACCGTACCTAACAGGGAGATATTCCAAAAATAAATATTCTGTTAGAGGCAATAAGGAGAGCATTGAAAAACAACTGCAATGTAAGAACCATCAGATAACCACCCCCGATAATTGTATATAATCTTCTATGGTCCTAACAAATATTTAGTTCATCCTCTGTCCAAATAAATATTGCCAACATAAGGATTCTTTAAGGTTTCTAATGGAAGTACGGACCAATTGGTGCGCATTAGAGATGAAGGTAGTGGTTAGAACTGCTCTCAGTTTCATATATTCGACTATGGGGTCCATTATGATTTACTTTCTTTCTGCACCATCTTAATAAATATTGGAATATGTTCAGTGTTAATATCTTAACTAGATGTTAGGAACATATATATATATAGAAACACAATACGAATTATTCATTCAGTATTAACTCAAGTTCACAGGATTATACGTGTTCCCAGGAAGAACGAAACCCAAACAAAAATAAAAATAACAGGATCAAATCAGGACAAGATCATTTATATTTATTTGGAGTAAAGAGTATGAAATGTGCGCTTATCAGGCAGATAAACCCAGCTTTAAATATGGGCAAGATCAACTGATCCACGAAAGTCTCAGCTTTTTAATGCTGACGACATTTATTTGTAAGATGCGCCACAATATTATAGCAGTATCTTTCCGGGATCTCACAGAAACGCTACTTCTTCTGTAGTCGAGGAGGTGAACAATTTGAGATATTCAATCGAAAGGATTATTTGAGCTTTCATCTATGGACTTGGCGAATTCTTACCATTCGTCGCTGTCACGTAAAGATAAAAATTAAAGTACAGGGTTTTCTAATAAGAGGTGTTGAAAGAAAAATGCCATTTTGTAGATTAATGATCGGATGTTTATTTCATAATAAAGAGGAAGGTATGCCGTTAATAATGAAAGACAACATCAGCCACAACAATGGCCACCACGACCACGCTTACAGGACCATATCCTTTTCGTTAAATTTTTCCATAACCAAATCGCAAAGTGGCTGCCCTAAGTCCTCGATAGCCTCACGAATTCTATCTTTGAGGACTTGAATCGACGCTGGGCTGTTGGCGTAGACCTTATCTTTAACGTGGCCCCAGAGGAAGAAGTCGCAAGGTGTTAAATCACAAGTTCTCGGAGGCCAATTGGGATCACCTCTTCGAGAGATAATACGGTCCGGAAACTTTTCCCGTAAAAGAGCAATGTTTTCGTTGCTTGTGTGGCACGTAGCGCCGTCTTGTTGAAAGTAAACGTTGTCCAGATCAATACCATGCAACTCCGATCATAAAAAATCATTAATCATCCAACCACATTTTCGAAAAAGGTAAGGTCCAATGACCCCGCCGGACCACAAACCGCACCAAACAGTCACACGATGAGGATGGAGAGGCTTTTCAACAATAACTCTTGGGTTTTCCGAGCTCCATATGCGACAATTTAGCTTTTTGACGTAGCCACCGAGGTGGAAATGGGCCTCATCAGTCAAGATGATTTTTCGATGGAATTCCGGATCATTTTCATTTATCTCAAGGACCCAATCAGCAAAGACACGACGTTGTTGATGATCGGCCGGCTTGAGTTCTTGTGTTAACTGAACTTTATAAGCCTTAAGACCCAAGTCTTTATGCAAAATACAGTGTAATGACGTTTGTGGAATGCCCAATTCCAAAGAACGACGAAGAATGGACAAATCTGGGGTTTCTTCAACACTTTGGGCTACAGCAGCAATATTCTCAGTTGTTCTTGAGCCACGTGCACGGGATTTATTCTTCACATCATTAACTTCTCCCAACAGCTCGAATTTGTCCACCAATTTCTGTATTGCGGTCCGACAAGGTGCTTCACGACAACCCAAAAACGCTTTAGTTTTGCGAACTGTGACTGCATGATTTTCACCATTTTTGTAGTGAATTTTAATAATTTCAATGCGTGTATCGTTCCATTTTTGGTAATGGCGTAGTTTCTACATGTCAAAGATTAAAATCTTCAAAAGTGACAGCTACCGAAATACCGGGTGATTCAAAATAACACCTCTTGTTCGAAAACCCTGTATATAGGGATAACCTGACAAGTATTTCTTTATCTTGTCCAGCCCAGTCCATACTTTCTCCTTCCGTCAATGAATTTTGTAAAGGTAACTTTTCGGCTTCCGTCTGAACAAGGAATACAGATATAGATCTGTCTTGATGAATGAATAGAAAGGAACAAAAAAATGAACAGATTGGATGGAACTCAACTAAGTACGAATTTTGCAGGCTCCTTGGCAATATATAGCAATGACGTTTTTCTATCTGTCTGCTCGGAAGAGAAATGAATGGACAGCAATTTGGATATATAAAAGGATGGATGGAGCTGAGGAAGGTCAGGCAGGAATGAAGGCTTCCGGGGGAAAAATATATGAGAAGGAAGATAATAGAATAACGAACCCAATGGAATTTGGATATAGTACTGGATGTTTGAACCTTAGAGAAGTCAGTCTGAAGGGAGACCAACAGAAGAAGACCAGACAGCAGAGAAGACTACCCCACCGACGGATACATGAGATGGAAGATAATAGGATAATGCACGGACTGCAAAGTAGACATATTAGAGGAGGCATGTACCTGCGGAAAGTCAGTTGGAATTAATTACAAGTACATTCTTCTATCAGTCCAACTCATCACAAAGACGGATATCAATAGAAGTAAGCTATGAGTTAGAGTAATTGAACTATATTAAAGTAGTCATGGACCTGAGGGAAGTCATTCTGTAGGTTTGATTTCTAAAAGCGTTTTTTACAGATCGCGCATGATCAAACTGCTACGCCTCTTTTGTTTAGTATCGTTTGGCAAGTCATTATGGAAAAACTCATACCACAACAGCGTCTCCCAACATCTGTGCAAAATTGAACTTGTCCAAGAATTTAAGCCAGGCGACAGTCGCATACTCCAACAAGTCACCCAAAATTGGACCTTCCGAATGTACCACCTCAGACGTAGTCGTGACCAACATTTACATGATATCATTTTCAAAAAGTAAATTCCATAATTTGTTCTTGTAACCGACGACTAACCGCATAATCTAATGTGTTATTCAAAAATATATAAATTTGATGGATCCATTTAATTTTTGTATAGAAAGGAATGTGCTTTGATCAGCTGCAAAAATGAGGAAATGAGATAAAAGTTATCGGGAGAACCTGACAAATATTCCCCAGTCCTACATTCCATACGCCCTTCTTCCGTCAATGACGTTTGTTAAAGTAACATTTCAGCCTCCACCTGAACTAGAAAGACAGATACATGGATGAATAGACAAGGAAAGTAGTAGTTAATAGTAAAATGAACGTGTTGGATGGAATTGAACTAAGTAAGATCTTGGTAGGCTCATTTTTCTATCTGTCTGCTCGGTATGTAAAGGGTGTTTTTTATTGGGGTATAGAACTTTAAGTTGGCATCACTTTTTTAACTGGCGGCCATTTTGTCGTGCAAATTTATTTCGAAAGTAATGGTTCAGTTCGCGAAGTTCACCGCAAGATCCGTCCACTTTATCGACATAATCGTCCATCAGAGCAATTAATTCGGTTAACCATGGATCGTTTTCGCACTACGTTTACTCTATGTGATAATACGCATCCGCAGAGACGTCGAACAGTGCGCACCGAAGAAACAATTGCCGCTGTAGAGCAAAGTGTTTAAGAGGACTCGAATGAATCGATTCGCCACCGTGCACAGCAATTGGAGCTTTGGAAAATTGGACCTGTAGAATTGGCTATATTCGAGCCAGCCGCAGCGGCCACATGCCCGAAATCATATTTAAACATTAATGGCATAAAATTATCCTTCCAATAAAGCCAAATTGATGGACATTAAAACGATTTTCTTGTGTTTTATTTCAATTCGAAGTTCTATACCTCAATAAAAAACACCCTTTATATGAATAGACATAACGAACGAGCATAAAAGGATGGATGGATCTGAGGAAGGCCTGGTTCATACCTGCCAGGCCTTCTGAGAAGAAAAATATACGAGAAGGAAGATAATATTATAACGAACCCAATGCAACTTATGCATGAAATTAATTACAATGTCATTCTTCTATCAGTCCAACACGATACAAAGACTAACGGGTATATGACCTTAATAAAAGCCAGATATGAGTTAAGGCTATTAGGACTATACTTTTACTTTTAAAAAGAAAAAGATTACTTAAAATAAGTCTAAACAGAGGAAAATTTGTTACAATAATTCAAATAAACTATTACATGGAATAATTCTCAACGCATTCAAGTTACTTTTATCATAAAGAGTGGAGCTATTTCATCATAACTGCTGCGAAGTTAGGCGCCTTCATAGCCTTCATGTTTAGAATAACATTTAATATACTTAAGAAGAAAGTCTTGGAAAACGAACATGTATTTTACTAAACACACTGAAGTATTTTTTATAAGTTCATGTATGAGGAACTTGGCACTAATTTAAGTACACATATTTACTTTATTTGAATTAGTAAACATATTATTAAGTAAAAACTTCGTAAATGTATTTTTTCCATAAAAAAATTCTTCAAATTTTCTTCCGAACAAGTATGAATATACTCAAAAAAGTTTTTAAGTAAATTTACTACCATGTTTTAGTAGTTTCTTCTGACTTTAAAATAAGGAAATCGTAGTTATATTTACTTAATTTTAACTAAAATGAAGTAAAATGGTATTACTAAATTGGAGTATGGATTTTACTCATATTTAGGTATGTAATTTTTCTGAGTGTATTCTTATCCCATTTAGCACCAGCACCAGCAGCAGATAAAACTGTAGCCTGGATGGGACCAACAGATAATTATCTCAATCAGTGCATCTCACCACAAATACGTAATGACAGTATTATATACTAGTAAATCAAAAAAATTTTTTTTTTCAAATCCATGCTTTATGCAAGCAGAATTCTATTGGGCCTAGAAATTCTTTTTTAGTTATCTTTTGTAGAAGGAAAAATCACTGCAAAATTTCAGTTTTTTATCTGCCATAGAACGGCATATATTCGAAAATGGGTTTTAACTTCGTATGGGAGGTGCCACGCCCACATTTCCATTACCGCCCATTTTTGTCACAACTACGCACATTAATGCTAGATGCACTTACACAAAATTATAGTAGGTGTAATTTTGGTTTTAACTTCATATGGGAGGTGCCACGCCCACTTTTGCATTACCGCCCATTTTAGGCGCAACTACGCACATTGATGCTAGATGCACTTACACAAAATTTGAGCACTATACGTGTCATAGAACTGACACTATTCGATAATATATTTTAACTTCGTATGGGAGGTGGTACGCCCACTATTCCAATACCGCCCATTTTTGGCAGAACTACGCACATTGATGGTAGATGCACTTACACAAAATTTCAGCACTCTAGGTGTCATAGAACTGACAATATTCAATAATAGGTTTTAACTTCGTATGGGAGGTGCCACGCCCACTTTTCCAATACCGCCCATTTTTTGCACAACTATGCACATTGATGCTAGATGCACTTACACAAAATTACAGCACTCTAGGTGTCATAGAACTGACAATATTCGATAATAGGTTTTAACTTCGTGTGGGAGGTGGCACGCCCACTTTTCCAATACCGTCCCTTTTTGGCACAACTATGCACATTGATGGTATATGCACTTACACAAAATTTCATTTCATTTCATTTATTCAGTCTATGGAAATACAATATTCCTTACAGACTACAATATAATACTAAAAATAAATTAAATCTAATATGTTACAAAAAGTAGTTAATGAATTCGAAAAATCTAAATTAAAATTAGATATACGATTAAACTCCTTCAAAGCCCTTGCAATTGGTTCAAATACAGAATAGTTAGATCTATGAAGCGGAATAAAAAATACATTATTATTTCTTAAAATTCGAGAAGGAACTTTAAAATTTACAAGTTCCAGTAATTCAGAACAATCAACTAAGCCACAAATAATTTTGAAAAGAAACACTTGCGAAAGCACTCTAGGTGTCATAGAACTGACAATATTCAATAATAGGTTTTAACTTCGTATGGGAGATGCCACGCCCACTTTTCCAATACCGCCCATTTTTGGCACAACTATGCGAATTGATGCTAGATGCACTTACACAAAATTTCAGCATTCTAGGTGTCATAGAACTGACAATATTCAATAATAGGTTTTAACTTCGTATGGGAGGTGCCACGCCCCTTTGTCCAATTGGTCAAATTTTTCCATTTCCTTGTATTGTCATCGAAAATGATTAAGTGTGCAAAATTTGAGCAAAATTGGTTGAGAAAAAAGCTTTCAAAAATTGATTTCAAATTTTGTGGCACACAAACATATATAGAAAGTAACCTTATATAAAGCATGGAATAAAGGGGAATATAATGGTCTGAGGAAGTCAGACATGAGTAACGGCCAACGGATGTGTGGGTCTATGGATAAGTGCATGAATAGCCAATTAACTAGTAACCAAGAGAGAATGGAGATCTAGTGAGGGTTCATTCTTGGAATCAACTTCAATGGCATTCTTCTATATGTCCGTTGCTTTAACCCTTAAAACCATGAACTTAGCAAAAGCTAAGCTATCCTAATGTAAATTAGCTCTAAACTTGAATATCACACGATTGAAGATATGTATCATAACTGAAACAATATACATTTTACGGTTAAGTGACGACTCGCCACTGAGTCTATTGTGTAATTTAAAAATATATAAAATGGATTTAATTGCGGAAAAATAAGGAAAGTTCTCTTCAAAAGAAAAGAAAATATTCGATTAATTCTCATATTCTTGTTACATTTCAATGGTCACTTATAGTAATTTCCCCCCTTCAAGGCAGTTTAAAAATGGTGCAATATTAGATTCTCAAATTCTTGTTACTTTTCAATGTTGTTGTTTCTCTCCAGCAGTTTTTCTTGGCATTACGAAACAATTATTAAATCCTAGTCATTGGATCCATACTAATGTTTCTTTACTTTCAAATGGACCCTTAAACAACCACCCCATCACCAAGTTATTGTTAGTCCTTCCTCGGTCTCATTAGTGTTAATCCACCCAATGGATTTCAAACGATTGCAAATGCTTCAAATCACTAACTCGGAAGAAATAAAACTTGGACGTCCTTAGCAAAAACGGCTGCTCACTGTTCATAATCTCGTCCGTGCGTCAGTTGGTTATTAAAACGTGAAACCACACTCCGCAGAGTAAACACCCGGAGGAGGAGTAGGAGACCCTTAATTGTTGCACACTATGACTATGACTATGCCCTCAACAATGTTGTTCGGTGGTATTTCATGCCCGCTTTTCTTCTATTGCCGTGTCTGAAAACTAACTAGTCTCACTTGATAACTACTACTATGCCTGTTCAACTAAATGTTGTATGTGGAAATTAAAGGCAGCAGCAAGAAATAAAAAACATAGAGGCGATAATAAGTCTGCAGAATATCAGGCAAAAAGCAAGCTAACAAAAAAACGCACACAATGTGCTGTGTAAATTGTGTGAGAAAAATATATGGTTGGCAGTTGGTTTTTTTCTCGCTCCCCGTATTATTATTATTATTCTGCCAGGCCATGGCAAAAATGAGAATATGTAAACGATGAAGTCTGGCAGACAGTGCAGAGCACTACAGAAAATATATGTCAACAAATGAAATAAATTTGAACAGTGGAACATTCTAAAAGTAGGACTCTAAAATTAAATTTATTTGGGATCTGAATAAATAAGGAGTGTTATCCAATTTAAATCTGTCGACTTTGGTACTGTCAAGTGCTGCCAACAAAAAAGACCCAAACAGTCTGATTGAAGGCCAAAATTTATTTTTTATTTTTCCAGCAAAATCTGTGGATCCTTGCAAGGTCCTCTTCTCAATGAAACTTACTATATTCCTTAGGCCTTCGACCACTATGACTCCTCCAAACATGCTGCCAGCCAGCTTTAGTCGACCATCTCCGAACCGTGTAGGGCATCATCGTTTAAAGTGTATAGGGTTTTTGGACTAATGAAAAACCACTTTAAATACCATTTTGTAATTATACCCAAAGAAATGTTAAAGTTTAGTTTTTGTATTTTCTGCACACACACACGCGCGAGGAAAAAAACTGCAGCAGCTCACCAGCGATTCTATAGTTATTCTCGCATTATTGCTGCGACCAAGGCAACATAGCTGGCAATTTAAACTGAAAAAAAAAACGTTAAGAAAAAAGTTCAGATATTGCGCCAAACTATAGACGGTCGTCGTCATGCTGCAATAATCATTGTTTAGCAACATTTTTTGTTGTTGTTCACAACAATACGAACGAAAAAACACAACAACAACAACATTTTATTCGGTTGAAATGTTTTTAAAGGGTATTGCTGTTCTGTTTCACTAATAATTCCTAAGAATTGCTAAACAAATGGAAAATTATAATAATTATTTAGCGAGAAATTTTAAACAGAAAACTTTAGCGAAACACGTTTGCCACCGAGAGAGAAAACATTTAACCAACAAAAAAGATCGCATTAAAATTTTTATAAACAACAAAATCCGCAATACGATGCAATTTGCCGAGTGAGTGGTAAATGTTCATATACAAGGGGCATTTGTTGGGAACGGAATTCAAGGATTATGGAGGAAAAGATGATATTTTCTTAGGAATTGCCTGAAATTATTTAATTAAAATTTATGTCGATTTGAAGGGAAAACTAAATGGTGGGAAAACAATATGAAGTGGCTGCATATTTCTTAACATTTAGAAGAAATTGAGAATTAATATATTTTCTTTGCAACAACTAAAGTTTCATTAAATACGGATCAGTTTAATTATATTAACGGCTTGAAATATTGTCCAATATTGAAAAGTTTATTTGCTAAGTAAGATAATACAGTAAAGGGGAGATAACAATTACAAATTTGAATTCTCAGTTATGTTATCGAGACTATTTTTTAAAAATTTGATAACTGTGAAAAACCCATAAATTTGCATATTTTGAAGAAGAAGGCTCGGCCAACCAGTCATGTCTTTTGATGTTTGAAAGATACTACGATTTTTAGCAGTAGAAAATTATATAAAATTTTAAACATACATTTATTCTAACAAAAAACCTTCATCATTTTTTTAAATTCCCGTTGCAAACGTCTATATTTTTACGGCACATACTAACAATGGGACTGTCACTAGTTGCAAAGGTATTCTCTGTTCACACCAAATAGATTAAAATTTATTAAAACAAGTAAGTAAGTTTCATTCGGTTACACCGACTTATATATACCCTCACTCTCAGAGAACATATGTATGGAAGGACTTAAAAGTTACTTAGTGCCGGATTATGTGTTTGGGAGGTATTGGAAGTTTGTGGCAATTGGGCTCAGCTTCCACATTCGTAAATAATTGTAAAAACATGATCAAATATGAAGTCATAATGGATTTCAGGCATCGGTATAGGAGTTATATAGGATTTCATTTTACTTAGGGTAGAGACATTTGTGTGGGAGGTACTAGAAGGGGCGTGGATGAAGCATACATTTTTAGGTTTAATATCAAATTGGAACTGATTTTTACCAAAGCTTATGCCACTTTGTGTAGGAGGTACCAGAAGGAGTGTGTCAATATCGCCCATATTTCAAGTGTATCAAACGTCCATAAATGAAATATATAAATATATAAGCGATAACAGCTTTAATTTTAGGTAGTTTGGGGTGATTTGTGTGGTAGGTACCAGAAGGGGCGTGTCAAAACCCGTCATATCTTGCAAAGTGCTTACAAAAACTTTATCATATACCAAAATATAGCTAATTCCGACTATCCGTGTGGAAGTTTCATTGTTTCTATACCCTACACCACTTCGTGGACTAGGGTATTATAAGTTAGTTTCGTAAACCAAGAAATAATCGAGCTAGACCCACCTTTAAGTGTACGGATCGGCTTAGAATCACCAGCTGAATCGATTTAACGATGTCTGTCTGTCCGTCTGTCCGTCCGTCCGTCCGTCTGCTGTCCATCTAAGCTTGTTCGCACTCTACAGGTCGCAATTGTTGTCCGATTGTCATGAAACTTGCCAGAAGTATTTTTTTTTGGAGGAAATCGGTTCAGATTTAGATATAGCCCCCATACAAATGTCACTCCCGATTTGACTTTTTCCGCTCTAGAAACCACATCTTGTACTCGATTTTCTTTAAATTTTGCACAACATCTTATAATCCAACTAGAAACACCTATGCAGAAATTGGGTAAGATCGGTTCAGATTTAGATATAGCCCCCATACAAATGTCACTCCCGATTTGACTTTTTCCGCTCTAGAAACCACATATTGTACCCGACTTTCTTTAAAATTTGGCACAACATCTTATAATCCAACTAGAAACACCTATGCAGAAATTGGGTAAGATCGGTTCAGATTTAGATATAGCCCCCATACAAATGTCGCTCTCTATTTCACTTTTTCCGCTTTAGAAACCACATATTGTACCCGATTTTCTTTAAAATTGGCACTACATCTTATAATCCAACTAGAAACACTTATGCAGAAATTGGGTAAGATCGGTTCAGATTTAGATATAGCCCCCATACAAATGTCGCTCCCTATTTCACTCTTTCCGCTTTAGAAACCACATATTGTACCCGATTTTATTTAAAATTGGCACAACATTTTATAATCGATCTAGAAACACCTATGCTGAAAGTGGGTATGATCGGTTCAGATTTAGATATTGCACCCATACAAATGTCGCTCCCGATTTGACTTTTTCCGCTCTAAAATCCACATATTGTACCCGTTTTTTCTTTAAAATTGGCACAACATATTATAATCCAACTAAAAAGCCTATGGTGAAAGTGTGTAAGATCGGTTCAGATTTAGATATAGCCCTCATACAAATGTTGCCCCCGAATGTTTAACCGATTTTGTCCAAACTTTACATATTATATTTCACCAATAAAGATACATGGCGAAAGCGGGTCACATCATTCCATTTTTCAATATACCACCATACAAATGTCCTTTTCGATTTAACATTTTTTTTCAAATTCATAAATTTACATGATTCAAAAATCCTTCCCGATTTCACTTTTTTACCGAATTGAATTGTAACAAGTAAAAACGGCGTTAAGTTCTGCCGGGCCGAACTTTATATACCCTCCACCATGGATTGCATTCCAAAGAGGTTGTCGGTTTTCGTAGAAGTGCAGTAATATTACAGGAAAATATATATTTTTTTTAATATAGCCAAACCAAAACAAATACAAATATTGAAAAATTAATTTTATAAATAAATATAATATTTTAATTATTTCAAACCACGCTTATTTTTTGAACTGACGTATTGGTAGCATTACGTCAGTTCAAAAATAAATATTCTTATATTTATATTTTCAAAGCCATAAATATTGGTAGATAGTGGGTTCTACAGTTGGTTGTATTTCCAAAAAACTACGAATTTGAAAAAAAACATTTTATTTTGGGTGTCTATGCAGTCAGATGAATGTATACACCGAATTCCATGATTCCATTTGGTTGGTACCATTTTTACCCCCTTGAAGTTTCTACGCAATTAGAATTTTATCATTCTAGCTGTAGTCGTTAAGTTGGTACTATTTTTATCCCTCTGTACCATTGTATCCTTGAAAGTACTAATTTCGATTTTCCGTGTCTACGCAGTCAGAGGAATGTATACTCCGAATTTCATGACTCTAGCTGCGGTCATTAGATTGGTACTATTTTATCCCCTTTTTTCATTTTAACCCCAAAAAGTACGAATTTTGAAAAATCCGTATATTTTACTTATCTATGCAATCAGAGGAATGTATACACCGAATTTCATTATTCTAGGTACAGCCGTTTGGTTGGTACCATTTTTATCCCTCTATTCCTATTTTACCCCTTAAAAGTACGAATTTGGAAAAAATACTTTTATACTTTTTGTCTCGAAGTCATTGAGCTGAAGCACCCCCTTCTGGTACTTACCCATCATATCTCAGTTGCTACTACCCTAATGTACCACTCTAATATCAGAAAATTAAAGCTCGCATAAAATCATGAAACTCTTCTGACTTCAAAGACAAAAAAATCGGCCTCTTCGAGACAAAAACATCGATGTATCACACTTTAAAATCCGTTTATAAATGCAGAAGTTATATAGAAAAAAGTTAAAAGCGCGACCCCTACGTTCGGCATAAAAAAATAATTTTTTTTTTAAACTACCTTTCAATAATACTTTATATTCGAAGGTGTACGGCGAACTTTTTTTTTACTTGTAACCTGGTACGCTCTAATGTACACACCGAATTTCGTGTTTCTAGCTGTTGTTGTTTAATATGTACCATTTTTATCCCTTTTTTTGCCCCATTTCACCCCCTAAAAATATGAATCACTTTATGGTGCACGTTTGTGTTATAAGGGGAATGCGCATACCATATATCAAGCAAATATAAACAGACATATTCAAAAAACATGCTTAAATACGCTAAAATATTAAGGATTATTATGGGTATTTTTAGTCCTTGTGAGGGAAAAGTTTTTCCCTTCGGGCCGATTTCGCCGCATTTCAATCCCAACCGATCTACGACTATAGGACGTATTTATGGAAAATTTGAACGTTCTAGCTCCTTTCGTTTAGATGCTAGCGTGCTTTCAACAGACGGACGGACGGACATGGCTAGATCGTCTTAGAATTTTATGACGATCAAGAATATATATACTTTATAGGGTCTCAGGTCGATATTTCAAGATGTTACAAACGGAATGACAAAGTTAGTATACCCCCATCCTGGAGGTGGAGGGTATAATGAGATAGAAAGTCCGTCCGTCTTTAGCCTTTCCTTACTTGTTTGGGAGATGCCCATATGTTCATACTTTCGTATAACACATTCTTATCTATTACAGAAACTACATCTTACATCTGATCTTCAATCAATTTTTGCAGATCATGATATTTATAAACTAGTTTTTATTAGCATTCTCCTTAAATTATTTGAATTTTAGCAAATTTATAAATTTCTTGGCAATTTCAACCGCCACCATCACAAACTATGTGTGTGTGCCACAGTTGTTACCTTTGATTTTATCAACAGAATAAATAAAATGTCTATTTTATCAAATTTATGACAGGTTGTGGTGCCTTTTTGTAGTTTCTCTTCAACGCTTTCCCCCTGTAGGAATTTACATTTCCCTAAACTAATTTGAAATTTTTGATTTCTTTTTTTTTTCTTCTCCAAAAATGGTCCTTAAGATGTTAAATTGATAGCTGCGGGCTATTGAGAAAGAAAGTAATTTGTTTTCGTAGCAGAAGCCAATTTTGTTAGTTTGTCGTTACTGTTTCGCTACGCTTTTGTGGAAAGTTGATAACAATTCTTAAGTTATTTCTTCGGTGTGTGATTGTATCGTGTGGCAACATAAACTATGAAAGGTGGTACCACAACCAGAACCTCAAAGAAAAAACGAATAGGAATAGTGAAGGACATGAGGTGTATTTGGTTTGGCAAAGGAACACCAAGCGAGGGAGGTTAACTAAGGTAGGGTGCAAATTAGACATTTTAATTTAACCAATGTTTGTGAATGTGGAGTTTTTTTAATTTTTGGATAAAATATATTTTTCAATACTTTGGGAAAGAAAGAAAAATTAGGTCTCAAAGCCTTATCACATATTTTTTAAATATTTTTGCAGATCTCTGCCAAAGGTAGTTATTAACGATTTTTAATGTTTTTTAACTTCAATTTCTAAATTATTTCAATCTCAGATTTGCATAATTAATTAATTTTTCCAATAATCTACGCATTTAAGAAATATCATATCCCCTGGCATTTTTGAAATTATATATCCTAAACTCGCAAAAGCTAAGTTAGCATATGCAGAGTTGCTTCGAAATAATAGCTGAAGGCCTATAACCATATCTCCAAAAATTATCCAAATTTCATTTGAATTTATCTGTTAACCCCACTTTTCTCACCACCTCCGCCGTCGTGCAGCGAGAAGACAAACGACCAGAGCAAAATGCCTGAAACTACAAATCCTATTAAATTGTTAATATTTAAATACAAAAATATCATATATCACCCCCCAATTCCGAACACGACACGGCAAAAGGTCCTCTGTGTGACGGGAGGGACACACTCACCTTATTTCGTGTCCCACCGCCCACTTTTGTCCCCCCCGAAAAGCTTAATTTAGTGACGGGCTCTTTAACGAAAAATTGAACAAAAAATACGCCGAAATTCATGCCAAAATATTGGACAAAGAACGGTAAAAATATTAACCTATATCCTGCCTAACAAAAGGACAGCGACTACGCCGACAATGCCATCGCCGATAACAAGCAAAAGTGTAACAGCAGAACCGAACAGCAGGATATCTTTTTATTACGCCAGTCTCTAAAATAAAATAAATGTTTAACAATTCCAGCGAAGAAGAAAATGAACAGATTTCCGTGCTGCTGCCCTTTTTTGCGGGTGCAATATTTTCATGTTTTGTGTTCCGTCTCTCTGTTTTTTTTTTTCAATTTACGGCCAATTCCCCACAGAGAATTGAAAATGAACAGAAAATGAAGTTACGCTTATATGGCAGTTTTTTTTGTCTTTGTCTTCTCATTCATAAATTTCTATATCACGAAATAAAGGGTGCAGAAGCGCAAACCAAAAAACAATGCACAAATATTAAACACAGTCAAAAAGCCAACGGCATAGTGTTAGTTATGTGCGAAAGGGTAGCGTGAAAGGCAAGATAACATTTTAGAATTGAACTTTAACTAGGTCCTTCTATTAATGACGTCAATTAGGAGTGATTCTGTAGGAAAATCAGGTACCGTAAGCTTATTTTCTGTTTAATGACTTCGTTAATTGTCAAAATTGTAACATTTTGGGATAAGACAACCCATAAATGATCGTCGGAAATTAAAGACAATCACAAAGTGTCGCCGCTTTGAGCGGTTTGGGGCCATTGTTCCATATTCCATTGAAAATGAAGCAGTGACAGTTAGTGGTGTTTAATACCGCAACAATTTTTTTACCGAATTGAATTGTATTCGAACAGAAAGTGTCTCATATAGTCGGCCCCGCCCGACTTTAGCCTTTCCTTACTTGTTTTATTCAGGCTTTTTGAAAATATAAATATCAGAATATTTATTTTTTTTTAAATTGACTTGAAGTATAATTTCGATATGTAAACGTATTGGTAGCCTTGGTAAGCGTTGTTTGAAATAATAAAAATATTATATTTATTTATAAAATTTTAGTTTTTTCGTTTGTATTTTTTTGGTCTGTAATCAATATTTGATTTGAACTGGGATATTGTCCTGGCTCAAGACCATTTTGCATCTATATTTAATAGAATGCTAATTTATTTACAAATGGCATGGTGACACTTATTACTTGGCTGCAGACTACCACTATCATGATTTCCACCCTGTCTAAAGGTTTCATTTAGGTGGCTTCGCAGCGACTTTTCAACATCAAACCCGACCTGTATAAGGAGATGATTCTCACAAACGAACACGAGAAGCACAACTCACTTGCCGAATTTGCATTTAAAAAATCGCACCAAATAATAAAGCACACATGCCATCTTACAAGCATCTCATTGAGTTGCATATGTATGTATGTGTATATGCAGGTATAGTTACCCAGCAAATTTATAAAATTATTTTTTCAATATTTGTATTTGGTTTGGCTGTAATAAAAAAAATTAATTTCCTGTAATATTACATCACTTCTACGAAAAGCGACAGCCTCTGTAGAATGCAATCCATGGTGAATGGTATATAGAGTTGGGCCCGGCCGTTTTTACTTGTTTTTATAAAAGTTCGAAATAGTAGTTGGATATACGGATAAAGTGTGACTTAGACCACTATCATTCCAAATGGCACATATGATCATCGAAAAATAAATGCAATGGGCCGGCCACATTCTCTTGTTACCAAGGCCCAGTAAAAACCTGTAACGAAAGGCTAAAGTCGGGCGGGGCCGACTCTACGATACACTCCACTTTCAGTCCGAATACAATTCAATTCGGTGAAAAAGTGAAAACGGGAAGGCTTTTTGTATCCTGTAAATGTATGTGTTTGACAAAAAATTTTATATCGGAAAGGACATTTGTATGAGGATATATTGAAACCTGGAACGAAATAGGTGATATATAAAATGTATAGTTTGGCCAAAATCGGTTAAACTTATGGGAGCAACATTTGAATTTGGGCTATACTTAAATCTGAACCGATCTTACCCACTTTCACCATAGTTTTGTTTTGTTAGATTATAAGATGTTGTGCAAAATTTAAAGAAAATCGAGCACAATATGTGGCTTTTAAAGCGGCAAAAGTCAAATCGGGAGCGACATTTGTATGGGGGCTATATCTAAATCTGAACCGATCTTACCCAATTTCTGCATAGTGTTTCTAGTTGGATTATAAGATGTTGTCCCAAATTTAAAGAAAATCGGGTACAATATATGGTTTTTAGAGCGCAAAATTCAAATCGGGAGCGAAATTTGTATGGGGCATATATCTAAATCTGAATCTCGATCTAACACATTTTTACCACAGGTGTTTCTAGTTACAATATAAGATGTTTTGCCAATTTTAAAGAAAATCTGTTGTAATATGTGGTATCTAGAGTGAAAAGAGTCAAATCGGGAGTGAAATTCGTATGGGGGCTATATCTAAATCTGAACCGATTTTCTTCAAATTAAATAGCGTTCGTCCTTATCCCGAAAAACATCGTTGTGCAAAGTTTCATTTGGTTCTGTCTACAATTGCGACCTGTATCGTGATTACAAGAATAGATGGACGGACAGACAGACAGACAGACAGACAGACAGACAGACAGACAGACGGACGGACATTGCTAAATCGACTCAGAAAGTGATTCTAAGACGATCGGTATAATTAACAATGGGTCTATCTCGTTTCCTTTTGGGTGTTACAAACAAATGCACAAAGACATAATACTCTCGTGGAGTGTATAAATATAAAGTACCTACGCGGGAAATATCTTTTATTCTTTGTTCTTTATTCGCATGCTAAAAGCTAACTGAATGGAAACGATTTTTTCTATGGTGTCACATAGTTAACGTGCCAGCTTTGTATCCAGAAGGTCTCTGTTTTGAATCGTGACCCGGACGAAAATGTTTTTCATTTTTTATTACCTTTATAAATAAACAATATTTCATTTGGTTTTATTTAAGCAATTTTTTGTTGCTTTATATATGACAAATATGCTAAACATTTTAAATCTTTGCAAGTCGTCATATTGCAACGAAATTTTTATGAAAAAATCCAAAAGAGTGGAAAATCCCCAAAAATAGTGGTAATGTTGAGGTAACCCTAATATAGTACGTGGAAAATCCAAGGTATTATCGCCATCATATGGTGGGAGTAAAATAAATTATTTATGAATAAAGTAATACTGAGTATATCCAATTTGTCAATCCGTCTTGTATGTCAACCAGTATTCTTGATAATCTGTTGAAAGCGTGATAGTGTAAATATCTATGGCGTTCAAACATTTTTATACGCTCCTCTAGGGTAGTACGGCTTTGTGCATTTGTTAGTACAACCCAAAAGGAAACGAGATAGACCCATCGTTTATTATACCGATCGACTTAGAATCACTTTTTGAGTCGATTTAGCGATGTACGTTCGTCCGTCCGTCCATCTATTCTTATAATAAAGTACAGGTCGCAATTGTTGCTAGAACTGAATGAAACTTTGCACAACGAAATTTTATGGGATAAAGACGAACGCTGTTGAATTTGAAGTAAATCGGGTCAGATTTAGATATAGTCCCCATACCAATGTAGCTCTCGATATTCTTTTTGGATATTTTCAGTGGGCGTGGCACCTCCCACACAAATTGGGGATTTATTCGTTTTATACAAATTAGCATATTCTGAATACTGTTGCAGCTAGAGTATCGATTTTTTGTGAAACTTCACTAATTATTAGTCTGCATAGATGTGCCAAAAATGGGCAGTATTGGAAAAGTGGGCGTGACACCTCCCATACGAAGTTATGACACCTAGAGTGCTGAAATTTTGTGTAAGTGCATCTAGCATCAATGTGCGTTGTGGCAAAAATGGACAGTATTGGAAAAGGGGGCGTGGCACCTTCTATACGAAGTTAAAACCTATTATTGAATATTGACAGTTCTATTACACCTATAGTGCTGGAATTTTGTGTAAGTGCATCTAGCATTAATGTGCGTAGTTGTGCCAAAAATGGGTGGTATTGGAAAAGTGGGCGTGGCACCTCCCATGTGTTATATGTCGTTTGATTAGTGAACGATTTCTATGTGTTTTGAATATAGTATATTCGAATTCCAGCAATACGATTAAGTAATTCCTTCTTACGAATGAAGTTTTTTGTTTTGATAATGGAAATGAGGAGAATCACTCTCAACCAAAAATCTATTTGAGTTTTGACATTTCTTTCTTTATTCGCCGTAAACTAACGTTCTGTTCTTCAATGTTCTCTGTGCATTTCTTTAGTATCTCGGGGAAGTACCTTGATTATAATTGGTACATATATTACCCATCACGAGAAAATCCAATATGAAAGCTGATTTTAATTTTACTGTTTGTTTTTTGCCTGGCGAAGCGGGCGGTGGTTCAGCTAGTAATATACATATTATATATATTACCCGACGTTCCTTCAATTTTTGCAAAACACATCATATTTCAAGTAGGAACACAAAGTGGGTCACATCATCTCAGGTTTGAACATAACCCACCTTCCCGATTTAACTTTTTTCTCTTAGACACATTCCCTTACAGATTTTGATCTAATTTGAGAGAACACGTTATATTTCTCCTGGAATCATACTTTGTGAAAGTAGATCACTTCGGTTACCCATACAAAAATGTTTCCCAATTTCAATTTCTTCCCCTAATTCAATTTTAATGGGAACCGAACACATTATTACATTACCATTTCTGATTTCTTTGAAACTTTGTAGAATAGCCCAACTCTTCAAAATATTTTTATTGTTGAGGACGAGGAAGCCGTGTTTTTTTTTTTTCAAAAGTTAAGACCAATAAAAAATAGTAACATCGATATAAAGAATGCGGTCCTTTATTAAAGGTAATTTTTTACTCTTACTGACCAATTATTTATATTTTTCGGTTTTTTATTTTCTTTTGTGGTTTTACTATGAAAACGCAAAAATATAGAAAACACAGTAAATTTTACATTTATATGGGCTATATTTTTTTAAAAAAATATTTACTAAATGTAGTCGATTGAAACCTTTATTTTTTCACTGACGTATTCATTAAAGAGGCCGTTGCATTGTTGTCGTTGTCCAAACTCCAATAAGCGGGAGTGGCCGTTTAATTTATATAAATTGTCACAAAATTAACATAATTTTCATAATATGGGTTTCTACTTCTACACAAAATTGTCAGTCTCCAATAATACTGATGAATTGAAATCAGTACTCTTGCATTTATAATTGTTAATTAATCCAAGCAGCAAATGTTAAACTTAGCGCAACTGGCGGGGAAAAAGTTTTTGTTATTAACTTTCTGGACAAAGTAGTTCAGATTTCCATATAAATCCCTTTCAAGTATTGCACCAGATTTGACATCTTCAGCATCACCTATGTATATTTATATATATAGGACCTTAGGTTTGATTCCAAAATTTTTCGACACAGTCGTGGACTAGACCCCCTTTTGATTTTTAAATTTGGCACGTTTGTTCTTGAATTTTTGCATTACTTTATGATGAAGATGAAACCATAGGAACCATCGGAAAGCTCTTCACGACTGCTATAGAAATTTATCCATGTCCTACTAGAAAAAGGACATTGACATTTTAAAAAAATATTTTTTACCCTGAATATTCTTGCATAACGTCATTTGGATTTTGTGCAAAATTTGCCAGAAAATAGCCCACAATTTTCTACAAAACCTGTTAAATTTTTAGGATGGGATACAATTCGGAACAAAAATGTGAAAGTTTTTTTCAAATATTTAGGATGGGATCGGGTAGCAATAATTAAAAAATAAATGTTTCCTTAATGGGTTAATAAATCATAATAAACGATCAGTTTATTATTGCCTTTCCAGCAAGTCCTTTCAAATATAATTCAGACCAAAAATGTGGAAATTAGAGCGAATTTTACAAAAAATGCATTAAAAATAACACTAAAATATTAAAGACAGTGATACAACCGAAATATTTTGGAAAAACGCATTAAACAAACAAAAGATTAATTTAAATTTTTGTCTCAAACTTAAATTAAGTTGATATAATTAGTTATTCAAAACACCACAACCGACTATAGCCGTCCTTTCTTTGTATTGCTTAACTATATGCATTTCTCAATATTTATTTCACTTTCAACTTAAAACAGTTTTCAATGACCGCCTTAGAATTTTATGACAAGCAGAAATTTACATGCTGCATTTTAAACAAATTGTAATAAGTAGTGTGAGAAAAAAACATACAATTAGTTTTAAATAATATTTCCTATTTTAAATAATATCTTCTATAATATTCTAAAAGTTATTTGAATAATCCCTAATGACGATGCTTTTGTTAATTTTCAATGCTGTGATTGCTTTTGAGGGATTACCGTTTTTTTCCTTGTCACAACTATACATATATCATGTCGAGCCTCAGGCGAAACCAAAGAACTTGACACCATCATTATAAAGTCCTTTGTGAAATTCCTATCGCCCTTAAGGACAACCCCCTTCATAATCAGGGCCCAACTACCGCCAACAAAAATGGAAGTAGCACACTTATACACGAACACACACACAAACACACAGCACACTAAAAGAAATTAATCTGTTACTGAAAAAATAGAAAATATTTTGCAACCCTTTGCAAAAAAAAAAATCGGGGAAAATTATAACACAAACCACCGAAGAAGACTATTATCAAACCGTAAAGGAATCACAACAATTACTATTATTAACACGCAAACACACACACACGTACACCCATATTGTGGCACGGGGACACATCAAGCATCACAATGTACGGGGTGTTACCCCCGTAGTTTCAAATGCGCTTTGTGTCGAGCAGTAACCCCTGGCTGCGAGCACCTTCCTTGTGCTCCCTGGCCTGATGTATGAAGGTACTTCCAGTGTAGACGACAATGACGACGACTACCACACAATTACAGCACCCTTTCATTTCCGCTTTCATTTCGCATAAATATTTTTGGCGTTTCAGTTTTCCCATCCTGATTTTTTCCATCCTTCCATTTTTTGCAAAAGTGTAAAATACGATTTAAAGGCCCCTTTTTTCCATTACAATGCAACTTTCGTGTGTGTGTGCCTCTCAGTTTTTCGACAAGGCGAGCATAGAGTCGTCACCTTTTCATTTAGTCCTGGCTGTTTTCTATCGGCTGCATGCCCTCCCCTCCTGCCCTACCATGCCATGCCTTAGTCCTTATAATAAATGAAAGGATAGAAAATGATTGTATGTTTGTGTGTGTTTGTGCGGTTGTGTTGTATTTTGTTGGTTACGGTTTCGGTATGTCAAAATAATCTGACAGCTTAATTATAAACGTTTGCCAAAATGAAAATTATATTATAGTATTTTGTTCGGCTTTGTTTTGTATATACTCCTCGTCGTATTCATTATTATTATAGTATTTCTTTCGTTTATTATTGTTACAGTTTTTTGTGTTTTGGGCTTTGTTTTTGTTTCGATTTGCTTGGGTTTCCATGGGTATCCGCTGTCCTCGTGGCAGCGATGCAGTGGTGGGCATTAAAAGAGCGTGTTTGCCATTTATTTAATTTAATAGTCATCACAAGATTGGAGATTGGATGGTCTTTGGCCATGGTAAAATACTTCCGTTTGATCATCGTCTATATATGGATTGTATCCTATGGAAATAAATTCCAAAGAGTCCTTGGCCTCTTTTCTCAATCAGTGACCTCGATTATTTACCATTTAAAACTTTAATTTAGAAAAGTACTGATTATTTTTTCTTGTTTTATTGGAAAGGTTGAACTTTGTCATTTAATAATGGAACACAATATCATTGATATGAGTACCGCGACTGGCTCGGCAGTACCTCATACGATCAAATCAATTTTTCAGTACAGCCCAAATCCACACCAAGCAGTGACTCGCTGTAGATGGCATTGGCTTCCCAATAGTCAAGTGTGGGTTCTCTGAACCCCATATGCGGAAATTTTGCTTATTCACATAGCCACTGAAATTAATACGATTTTCACGAAGGCTAAACTGAAGGCAAATCTCTTCTCGAAAAATGTCCACGCAAATTTCTTACAGTTTGCGTTGAAGACTCACTACGTTAGAAGTAAGTTTTTAATATTTTCCCATTTTGTTGAACGTCCCATTTTGAACATAACCTGAAAATAAAAACAAGTAAGGAAAGGCTATAGTCGGGCGGGGCCGACTATATAATACCCTACACCACTCCCTGCGTATATACATCGCTTTTATTACTAAACCCAGGTGTTTCATGGGAGCAATTTTATGTTGTTCATATAAATTATACAGTATAAATTCATCTTTAGTCATATTTAACGAATATGGTAAATAATTTGATAATTGATCCAATTTTCCGGCAGACAAATACAAATAATACAGTAGTAATAGGATAAATCGGACCGACATTTGAAAGGAGGCCTATAACAACACCGGCTCAAAACATGGGCCTATATTTTTCTCATTCACAGTAGGTATTCATAGTTGAAATATATCATGATGCGATGTAAGACGTAGTTTGTAGAGCTGTATTAGAGTAGAATGAGTTATTGGGTTATTCCAAAATGTGGACACATATATTTGACTTTGTATTCTGAAATATAATATAATCTGCAAAATTTGAAAAAAAAAAATCCGATGTAAAATTTGCGTTCTTGAGGGGTAAAAATTAAAATGGGGCCATTTGCAAGTGCTCTACATTAAAAAGAGGTTCCATATAGATCACTTTCAAAGTAGGTATTCTTAGTTGAAATTTGACATGATATAAAAAATTATATCGAGATTTAATGCACGATGTGGGTTCTAGAGATGTAATAGAGTGGAATGGGGGCCCAATTTGTATGGGGGTTATACCAAAATATGGACCCATATATTTGACTTTCATAATATGTCTAATAATAATATAATAATAGTTGAAATATATGAGGTCTATATCTAAATCTGAACCGATCTTACCCACTTTCACCATAGGTTTTTTAGATGGATTATAAGATGTTGTGCCAATTTAAAAAAAAATCGGGTACAATATGTGGTTTCTAAAGCGGAGAAAGCGAAATCGGGAGCGACATTTGTATGGGGGCTATATCTAAATCTGAAGCGATCTTACCCAATTTTTGCATACGTGTTTCTAGTTGGATTATAAGATGTTCTGCAAAATTTAAAGAAAATCGGGTACAATATGTCGTTTCTAGAGCGGAAAATGTCAAATCGGGAGCGACATTTGTATGGGGGCTATATCTAAACCTGAACCGATCTTACCCAATTTTTGCATAGGTGTTTCTAGTTGGATTAAAAGATGTTCTGCAAAATTTAAAGAAAATCGTGTACAATATGTCGTTTCTAGAGCGGAAAATGTCAAATCGGGAGCGACATTTGTATTGGGGCTATATCTAAATCTGAACCGATCTTACCCAATTTTTGCATATGTGTTTCTAGTTGGATTAAAAGATGTTCTGCAAAATTTAAAGAAAATCGGGTACAATATGTCGTTTCTAGAGCGGAAAATGTCAAATCGGGAGTGACATTTGTATGGGGGCTATATCTAAATCTGAACCGATCTTACCCAATTTTTGCATTGGTGTTTCTAGTTGGATTATAAGATGTTCTGCAAAATTTAAAGAAAATCGGGTACAATATGTCGTTTCTAGAGCGGAAAATGTCAAATCGGGAGCGACATTTGTATGGGGGCTATATCTAAATCTGAACCGATCTTACCCAATTTTTGCATACGTGTTTCTAGTTGGATTATAAGATGTTCTGCAAAATTTAAAGAAAATCGGGTACAATATGTCGTTTCTAGAGCGGAAAATGTCAAATCGGGAGCGACATTTGTATGGGGGCTATATCTAAATCTGCACCGATCTTACCCAATTTTTGCATACGTGTTTCTAGTTGGATTAAAAGATGTTCTGCAGAATTTAAAGAAAATCGGGTACAATATGTCGTTTCTAGAGCGGAAAATGTCAAATCGGGAGCGACATTTGTATGGGGGCTATATCTAAATCTGAAGCGATCTTACCCAATTTTTGCATACGTGTTTCTAGTTGGATTATAAGATGTTCTGCAATATTTAAAGAAAGTCGTTTCTAGAGCGGAAAATGTCAAATCGGGAGCAACATTTGTATGGGGGCTATATCTAAATCTGAACCGATCTTACCCAATTTTTGCATACGTGTTTCTAGTTGGATTAAAAGATGTTCTGCAAAATTTAAAGAAAATCGGGTACAATATGTCGTTTCTAGAGCGGAAAATGTCAAATCGGGAGCGACATTTGTATGGGGGCTATATCTAAATCTGAACCGATCATACCCAATTTCTGAATTGGTCTTTCTAGTTGGATTATAAGATGTTGTGCCAAATTTAAAGAAAATCGGGTACAAGATGTGGTTTCTAGAGCGGAAAATGTCAAATCGGGAGCGACATTTGTATGGGGGCTATATCTAAATCTGAACCGATTTCCTCCAAATACAATACCGATGGTCCTTGGCCAGAAAAAATAATTTCTGCCAAGTTTCATGACAATCGGACAACAATTGCGACCTGTAGAGTGCGAACAAGCTTAGATGGACAGCAGACGGACGGACGGACGGACGGACGGACAGACAGACATCGTTAAATCGACTCAGCTGGTGATTCTAAGCCGATCGGTATACTTTAAGGTGGGTCTAGCTCGATTATTTCTTGGTGTTACAAACATTTGGCGCGAAACTAACTTATAATACCCTAGACCACGAAGTGGTGTAGGGTATAATGAATGTTATTCTACCTTTCAAAGTCAAAGTAATCGCTAGTTCAAATTTAAAATTGTAAATGGCCCACCCTATATAGTTTAAATTCGACTTAAAGTGGAGATAATGTATTTATCTATTATTCCATACAACCAATTCCACCCTAAGGCTTCGAATTTGGAAAAATCTTCTTATTCTTCCCATTTACGCACTTTTCCTATGAAAAAGTACCTTGACGAGCACTTTTCCTATGAAAAAGTGCCTTGACGAGCACTTTTCTTATGAAAAAGTGCCTTGACTAGCACTTTTCCTATGAAAAAGTGCCTTGACGAGAACTTTTCCTATGAAAAAGTACCCTGACGATCACTTTTCCTATGAAAAACTATCTTGACGAGCACTTTTCCTATGAAAAAGTGCCTTGACTAGCATTTTTCCTATGAAAAAGTACCTTGACGAGCACTTTTCCTATGAAAAAGTGCCTTGACGAGAACTTTTCCTATGAAAAAGTGCCTTGACGATCATTTTTCCTATGAAAAACTATATTGACGATCACTTTTCCTATGAAAAACTATCTTGACGAGCACTTTTCCTATGAAAAAGTGCCTTGACTAGCACTTTTCCTACGAAAAAGTGCCTTGACTAGCACTTTTCCTAAGAAAAAGTGCCTTGACGAGAACTTTTCCTATGAAAAAGTACCTTGACGATCATTTTTCCTATGAAAAACTATCTTGACGAGCACTTTTCCTATGAAAAAGTGTCCTGACGAGCACTTCTCCTATGAAAAAGGGTCCTGACGAGCATTCTCCTATGAAAAGTGTCCTGACGAGCACTTCTCCTATGAAAAAGTTCCTTGGCGATCACTTTCCCTATGAAAAATTGCCTTGACGAGCACTTTTCCTGTGAAAAATTGCCTTGACGAGCACTTTTCCTGTGAAAAAGTGCCTTGACAATCACTTTTCCTATGGAAAAGTGTCTACATTCACAAAGTGGCTACATTCACAGAATTTCATGATTCTATCTACTGCCGTTTATAGGCAGAGGACTGTATGTATCCCTTTTCCCATTTTGACCCTAAAGGTGTGAATTTAGTTTTCTAATCGTTTTATTTTGCACCTCTACATAGGTAGAGGACTGTATTCACAGAATTTCATTATTCTAGCTGCATCCATTTGGTTGGTACCATTTTTAGCCCCTTTTGTCCTCGCTCTCCCCTAAAAGTTAAAATTGAACAAATTCCCTAATGTTCAGCGTCTAAATAGTCAGAGGAATGGTATACATCATGATTCTGGCTGCAGCCATTTGTTGGGTACCAATTTTATCCCCTTTCGCCTCCTTTCTCGCAAAAAGCACGAATTTTATTTCTTCATAGGAATGTATTATTAGTTAGAGGAATGTATACACCAAATTTTATTTTATTTTTTCTGGCTGCATATGTTTGCTTGGTACCTTTTTATCCCCTAGAAATACAAATTTCGAAAAATTCCTTAATGTTGAGCTTCTAAACAGTCAGATTAATGTGCATATGGTATTTCACTATTCTAGCTGCCGCCAATTGTCGGTACCAATTTTATCCCTTTTCGTTATTTTTATCCTAAAAGTGTGAATATCAAATGTTCTCCACATTTTCCACGTCTACGTAGCCAAATCCAGGTATATGTCTAATTTCATTATACTACCTATATATATTATTATTATCTCCTTCGCCTACTTTTCTCCTAATGGTACAAATTTTCCTTAATATTGAGCGTCTAATGTACAGTCAGAGAAATGTACATACCGAATTTTATGATTCTAGTTGCAGCTATTTGATCGGTACCAAATTTATCCCTTTACCACAATGTCACGAATGTCGAAAGATCATAAATATAATTTAAAATTTAGTTTGTATTGGGATGTTGTTCAGGCTCAAGACCTTTTGGCATCTGCATTTTATAGAATTCAAATTTATTTAAAAATGGCATGATGACATTTATTAGGCGAGAATTTCTGTTGTATTTAATTGGTACTATCCTTTTCTGAGTGGTGTGATACTCTTAAAACTACTTGACTACTAATATATAAATCTTCCAAACTGAATAAATATCCAGTCTACTTATAAAAAAAATATTCGAAATATCAATATAGAGGCCTCTTTTACTTTACACGACTGTGTATTTATATTAAAGCTTAATTTTTCGCTTTTGTTTTGTTTGCCAAATTACGGTTTTCATTACAATTTAATAATAATATATACGTGTATATATGAAACGTTGTATTATTTTCATATGCGATGTCGATGGTCTGTTGTATGAGTGCTTGAGAGTTTTGTTTATTTATTTTATGTTTTTTTTAATTCGCTACTCGGAACAGTTATTTAAAATTTGTTTATAATTGAAATTCAGCTTAATTGTAGTTTTAAATCCAATTACAAAAATTTATCACATGAGTTCGTGACAGCTTTTGTTGGCTGATGGTGGTGATGTGAGTTTTTGTCGCGCCATCATTTTGTTTTACATTTCACACATTTACACAGTTTGTCAAGTCATCGTCGTACTTAAGCTTTGGCGGCAGATACGATAATTTGACGTTGAGTGATTTAAGTTTTTGGTTTGGGAACAGCGAAAATCCCACAAAAAAAACCCTAAAGGAATTGTAGGCACCTAAATGGTGGCAAAAATGTGGCGACATGCTTCAAATCATGGTGATGATTGTAATTGGATTCTTAGAAATAACACAGACACACACACACAATCGAAAATATCAGAGGTAGGGGGGCTAGAGTGACCAAGATCTTTTCGATTACTGGCACACTGAAAGAAAAATCAATGTAATGAAGTGTCATATATACAATAAAGGGATATTCGCACTTTTACAGGGAAATGTGGAAAAAGGGACAAAATTGGTACCGACCTACCAGCTAGAATTAAAAGAATTGGATTATATATTTCCATGATAAAGAAAAGTATCGAAATATATACTTTTAAAAATAAACGGGGTGAAAGAGGATAAAAATGGTACCAATCAAACGGTGTATACAGTCCTCTGATTATGTAGAGGCGCAACATAAGAGAATTTTTCTATTTCCATACCTTTAGGGTTAAAATGAAAAATTGAAAAAGGGATAAAGGGATAAAAATGGTACTAAGCAAATGGCTGGTACTAAAATCATATAATTCGGTCAATTTAATCCTCTGACTGCCTATAGGCGCAAAATCAAAGCATTTTTCTAAATTCGTACCTTTAGGTTCAAAATGCGAAAGAGGGATAAAAAGTGTACCAACCAAAAAGTGCAGCTGGAATCATGAAATTCGGAGAATACATACCTTTGACTGCCTGAATGGCGCAATATCAAAGCATTCTTCCAAATTCGTACCTTTAGGGTAAAAATATGAAAGAGGGATAAAAATAGTACCAACCAAGAAGCTGCAGCTAGAATCATGAAATTCGGTGAAAATAGTCTGCCTGTCTGCGCAGAGCTTAAAATAAACTTCATTTTCAAATTTCGTACCTTTATGGCGAAAATCGGAAAAGGGATTTAATTGGAAAAGGGATATAATTCGATGAATACAGTCCTCTGACTGTATAGAGTTGCAAAATAAACTGACTTTTCTAAATTCGTACCTTTAGGGTAAAAATGTGAAAGAGGGATAAAAATTGTACCAACCAAAAAGCTGCAGCTAGAATCATAAAATTCGGTGAATACCGTCCTCAATCTGCCTAGAGGCATACAAGAAAAGGAGTTTTCAAATTTCGTACCTTTAGAATCGAAATGGGAAAAAGGGATAAAAAAGGTGCCCACAAAATGATTGCAGCTAGAATCAGGAAATTCGGTAAATATATTCATCTAATGACATAATGGCGCAAAATAAAAGATTTATGATAAATTCGTACCTTCAGGATAAAAATGGGAAAAAGGGATAAAAATGGTACCTTCGAAATAGCTGCAGCTAGAATATGAAATTCGGTGAATACATTCATCTGACGACATAAATGCGTAAAATAAACGATTTCTCTAAATTCGTACCTTTGGGAACGAAATGGGAAAGAGGGATAAAAAAGGTGCCCACAAAATGATGAAATTCGGTGAATAAATTCATCCATAAATTCCGCCAAAGACGCAAAATATTTTTTTTCTTATTCGTACCATTAGGACCAAAAAGGTACCCACGAAATTGTTGGAGCTAGAATCATGAAATTCGGTGAATACAATCCTCTGTCTGCGTGGAAGATTAAAATAAAAGGATTTTTCAAATTTCGTACATTTATGGTCAAAATCGGAAAAAGGATAAAAAAGCTACCTACGAAATGAATGCAGCTAGAATAATGAAATTCAGTGAATACATTTCTGTATCTGCCAAGAGGCTTAAAAGAAAAAGAATTTTCAAATTTGGTACTTCTAGGATGAAAATAGGTAAAAGGGATAAAAAAGGTACCTAAGAAATGAATGCAGCTAGAATAATGAAATTCGGTGAATACAGTCCTCTGTCTACGTAGAGCCTTAAAATAAAAGAAAGTTTCAAATTTCGTACCGGAAAAGGGATATAAATAGTACTAATAAAAATCATGAAATTCGTTGAATACATTTCTCAGCCTGCTAGAGGCGTAAAATAAAAGAATTTTCAATATTATTATCTTTATGATAAATATGTGAAAAAGGGATAAAAAAGGTACCCACAAAATGCTTACAACTAGAATCATGAAATTCGGTGAATAGAGTCCTCAGATTGCGTAGAGGCTTAACACAAAAGGAATTTTCAAATTCCGTACCTTTAGGATGAAAATGGGTAAAAGGGATAAAAATGTTACCTACGAAATTGCTACAGAATCATGAAATTAGGCGACTACATTCATCTAACAAAGGCGCAAATATAAGATTTTTTCTAAATGCGTACCTTTAGGGTAAAATTGTGAAAAAGGGATACAAATTGTACCAACCAAAAAACTGCATCATGAAATTCGGTAAACACATTCATCTAATAAGGCGCCAAATGAACGATATTTGATAAATTCGTACCTTTTGGGTCAAAATGAAAAAAAAAAAACGGGATAAAAAAGGTACCTACGAAATGTCTGCAGCTAGAATCATGAAATTTGGTGAATGCACTTATTCGACGACGTAAAAGCGTAAAATAAACATCGTATCTTTGGACCAAAATGGGAAAAGGGATAAAAATTGTACCAATCAAATGTATGCAGCTTAAATAATTAAAAACTGTGTATAATTCACTCTGGCTGCGCAGGCTCAGAAAAAAAAAGTAATATTTCCATATTTGTACTTTTAGGGTCAAAATGAACAAAAAGGGATAAAATTGGTACCTCCCAAATGGCCGCTCCTAGAATCATAAAACTCGGTAGGTACATTCCATGCAGCATAAATGAATTTTTTAAAATTTTTAATTTTAGGGAAACCCAGCCGAAAGGGGATAAAAACGGTCATGCAGCCGCAT